>KK115521.1:295985-318042 GCA_000611955.2 Stegodyphus mimosarum
CTTATCATGTTCATCTAGATGAGCAGTCACTTGATCCACTGTGTCCTGGACTTGAACAGCTCTGGGTGGTGGTCATTACAAATTGCTTGCTGGGCTGCATCAAATTCCATGGCACACACTACAATACTTTTTAAATCCCCAACATCCACCATTTGCAGGGACTTCCGTATCTCAAGATATTGGATGCGATTGATGAAGTACTGCAGGGACAAGATTTCTGAAAAGGCGAGATGAGACAGCAGGATTTCAAATCTGTGGTGAGCTCCTGGAGTGTTTCCTTGGGCTTCTGTTGGTGAGATTTTAACTGAAGCATGCTTTAGGTTTTTAAACATCTCCTGTTAACTCCTAAGTGCCAGACAGAGCACTTAGCTTGCAGCTCCTAAGTGCTAGATGGAGCTTTGAAATCTATCCTCCGATTTTCAGGCAGAGTTTAAAAGATATCCACTGCATGTGTTCTCAGAGAAGCGGCCAGATGGTAGACCTCAGCTTAGGGGTACATCCATTTGCATCCGTCACTACAGAGAACTGAGTCTATTATACCCGGAGATCTTTCCATCATAGGTGGACAACATTAGAGAGGGTTGAGAAGGCATGGGTAAAAATTTAAAACTGTTAGAAATGTTTCCTGCTATTGTGATGAATTTCTTTACGCTGTCAACTTCTTTGGTGACAGCAGAAATTTTATAATCGATTTGTTGTTGACAGCAGAAACTCCCTCTTTGATTTGTTGCTTGACAGAAGAACTCTTTCTCGATTTGCTGCTACATGGCAGTAGATCTTTCTCCAATTTGTTGTTTGACATCAGAAACTCTTTCTTCAATTCCTCCGAGTTTATTTTCAACTGTGTTTATTCTGCCTTCCATAGCCTTGAATTTATTTTCTATTATAGAGGAAATTTCTCTTTTTATTTCCTCTTGACCTGCTTCAATCTTTTCTTGAATAGCTTGTATCCTTTCTTTAACAGATTCTTAGCCTGCTTTCATCTCTTCTTTAAAGGAGTTTAAAGCCCCTTCCATCTTTTCTTGAAATGCAGCAAAGGCAGTCACTAGCTGTCTTAGTTGTCCCTCCATCTGTCTTGTCACCGGCATTCAACACCACTTCTGACACCAAAAATTGTTGCGTACATACAGGTTCAAATTGACTGAACACACACAGAACTGATGATATTTTGATAAAATTTATTTTACCAAAAAAAAACACTTCACAGTTCTCTAATTTTCCACAAAAATAGTCATACAGCTCTTTATAGTATCATAAAGCACAATCAGTTGTTACACTGCAAATTACTAAGGATGCTTAGCACAACACAATGTAAAGTGAACCTAAAAGGTAAAACTATCATGGATATCTCAATACACTGAATTCAGCTCTGAACTAGCAACTAAGAAACTGATGCTTTCTCCAATCTTATACAGTTTTCATTCAGCTGTTGAGAAATCTCTAGCATTTCTCAAAATTACTGGAATGCATATGAGGGCTGGATATGGTTACAGTTACATAGAGGATCAATTACAGTTATTCAATATCAATACCCATTACAGTTATACAGGGACCAGACCAAAATGTCACGAAATGGTTGCCAAGGATAGTGACTTTTGGTGATTTTTCACAAATTTTAGGATAAAAATAAGTCACTAAAACCAATGCCAGCTTGGTGATATCTTGCCAATTTAGTGAGATAGCCATTTACTAAATGTTAAATAGACTTGCTCCTGTATCCTTACTTTCCCAACAAAGTTTCGCTTCTTTAGATTTCATGTCACATTATACAAATAAGATATTACAATTTTACATATAATTTCATTAAAATTATTTACATATGTACAAAATTCATGACATTATATATACTTATAATAGAACACACGTAAATATATAAAGACAGATAAGAAAATTTCTTTCCCTTTTTTCTGAATCTAGGTAATATCTTTTACCTATTTACTTAAATATTCAGTTTCCAGATTTTCTTCCTTACTGGTACACCATAAAAAGTACACATGAGTTCATTAATAAATTAAAAAAGATTTTTCCGAATAATCTCATTCAAATCATTAGTCACTAATGTCCCACTGAAAAGCATGCTACAAAAAAGATCCGGAAATTTTGTTTCTAAGGCATCAAAATTAAAGATGTTCTTTGCTTAATTAATTGTTCAATTTTCTAAATGCATTTTGTTTACAAAATAACTATTATTACCAGTCTGAAATATTAATTATGGAAAGCCATCTCAGTCTTATTCTTGCTGATATTTACATGCATTATTGGGAATACAAATTATTTAAAACATTTAATTTTAGTTTAATTCTGCTACACTGATGAAACAATTGATGGTAATACGAAAGATTTTACTAAAGTTCTATTAGTCTTGAATTTTCTACATCTATGTTAAAAATTCGCAGCATTTTAAATTTAATTGAAACTTTATGTATCATGAATTTTGATACTTTAACACTTATTTCTGAAATATAATAGCTATAAATGCTTAACCAATTTTAACAATATTACAGGATTTAAAATGAATTTATTATTGCTTCAAGATTCATGAGAGAAGTTTTTGTGTAATATAATAAAACTGCATTAATAAAAACACAATGTATAAAATAGTAACGTTTTACTGAGCTACTGTAATTACAATATATCAGAATCATGTGAGGGAAAGTTTTCCCGTGCAATTTCCATATTACTGTCTAAAATGTATACTTAAACTTATTACTGTTGAAATGCATTCCTTATTTTTCTAATGAAAGAGTTCTGGAATATTTAGTTATCTGTATAATAATCAGAAATTAAACAATATATTATGCAATAAAAACATTTAAAACTTTTATTTTTACTAAAATTATTTTAATCTTTTCTTTTATCAATTTTTTTAATTACCTGTGAGGCCAGCGTCCACCCATCTGTGTCATACCCATGACATGTTCGGTTTCTAGGCCTGGTCCTGAAAGTCTGTTCATATTATCAACTTGCTTCACACCGTATCTGCAAGAAAAATTTTTTATAAGATCTAAAGCAATTTGTAAAAAGCTTCATAAAATTCTTATATAATAAGGTATACTTTCCTAACACTTCTAAATGATAAATCTTCAATAATTTTCAGGTTATGAGAACTTTGATTATATGTCCATAATTATAATGATATAGCTACTAGATCTTAAGATGGTACATAATATGCCAAATCAATTTTAATTATACTATAAAATCCCTTTATTAAGGAATATTTTCCATTTTAAAATTCATCCTACCAAAATAGTAAATTTAAATTGTTAAGGTAATGAATATTGCCTTTGTATTCTGATTTCATCAATAATAAATAAAATTAAAATGATTATGAAATGTGAAATCATAATGTATTGCTAATACCAGCAACTCATAAGATAAACCCAGCCAAGTCATCTACCAGGTGGCAAAATTTTCAAAATTTAGAAAGGAACCAAGTGGCAAAATCTCAGAGTTGCAGAGTTTGTGCTGGGGATAAAGAATCTAGTGCTGGCTCTGAAATGAGTATGAAGTTCCAGAAACAGACATTAAAATACTTTAATAGCAAAATACCTTTACTCTGTTGTTCTCGAAAAAAATTTCAAAATTTTTAAGATTCAGTATTAAAACGTTTAAGTGATGTTTAATCTTGAAATATAGGGAAAAGGCTGTTTTTAACATTATGATTATACTCACTTTGAATTTTCCTAATCTTGTTGAAGAAAATAGCTATGAAGACCTTTACAAAAAATAATATTTATTAAGGATTGTAGAAACGCTGACTAATAGTCAAAACTTCACAGTTTTTAAAACTAAAATTTTTGAAATGAAAATGACATAAAGCAAATGTTCCCCAATTACCAATATCATTTAAAAATGTGCTGTGTCTTCTTCATTCATTACAAGTAACTGAAAGAATATTTCCAGTAATGACAGTGAATAAGAAATAATAAGGAATTTCCTTGAGGAATGCCACTTTTTGTTAAAAAAAAAATTTAAACGTTTATCAGGAGTAATTTTCTGTCCTATTATAAAATTACTTCACACAGCAAAATCTGTTGAAATTATGAATAAATACTCACACAATTTTTCTTATGTAAGAAAATGTATAAATTCTTCAAATTAAAGTAGCTTTGATTTTTCCCCCTTTTCACATTTATCAGGTATGTGCTAACTCAGCAGTATTCTAACAATCCATGTATGTTGCCTGTCTTCTGTGGTAATTGTATATGGTTTATGCAATCCCTTTAAATGCAACTGACTTAGATACAATGAAAGAGGAAAGCACTTTAAATGCAACTGACTTAAATACAATGAAAGGGGGAAGCACTCTAAATACAACTGACTTAAATACAATGAAAGGGGAAAGAATGAGTGACTTTTTTTAACACAATACTAATGCTGAGGCCTATCAGCAGTCTTGATCAAATCAACCAGTGCTTTATCTTGACTGAGTTTATCTATAATAACCAGAAAAAAAAATATTGTAAATGCCCTAAAGAGAGTAAAATAAAAGTAAATATAAATTTACTTTCTTTTTCAGGTTTAGTATCTTTTTTTTGCATAAACTAACATAAAATATTTTTGCTGAATAATCAACTTGCTTTCCACAAGCTCAATTTGTTGCTGCAGTGCATCAGCAATGACATTTGATATCTACTTTTAAATAAAGAAATCTGACATTTTATTGCATTTTTACACCACAGCCTTTTTAATACAAATGTAAGAACCTTTTTAACATTAAAGCCTTTCTAACACTAATTAAACTACGAAGAATTAAATTCCTCCCCCCCCCTTTTGTTTACTGTGCTTACATTCTTTGAGGATGTTAAGTTTTTTTTTAATAATTTTTTATACTTTACTGTAATTCTGATTATTATTATTATTGAAATAGGCAAGAAGATAGTGATTTTACATCTATTCCTTGATTGTCTCTTAAAAATGCCTTTTTGCAGGAAAGATGAAAAGGCAAGGCTTCAGTGATTCACTTCTTAAAGAAGGAGACATTATGCAGCTTGCCCTTGTATTTTAACAGAATGAAAAATGGAATAAATGAAATGGAAGGGAGAAAAGATAGAGAGACTGAAGGAAGACTGTTTCTGGAATTCTTTGGTTTCCCATCATAAGGGTTATTTTTCTGGGCATTAAAAAATTAGATCTTTACAAATTCATGTCATAAGTAACTTTATTTTAAATCTTTATGCTGTTTAGCTAACTTTAAAGCATAAAAACATATTATTTATGCTAAAATGTCAATTTTTTGTTGCTCAAAATTATACAGTATTGATCACTAATTTATCATACATATATTTTGTCTAGGGATATAAAAAAAATTGTTTACAATTTTGTGTTCTACATTTGTACAATAAAAAACTGCATAATTAAAAGAAAACATTTATATGAAACAGATATGATTTAAAAGATATTTATGGTATTATCCCATCAATGTGCCAAACTTGCATCAGTGCAGCAGCCAGATATTTTTAATGCAGCTTGGATAGCAAAAAAAACTTTATTTATAATATGATAGCATACAAATATGCATATAAACTTTGTTCTTAAAAAGGTGGAAAAGTATAATATAAGTTACACAGATTCAAGATGAATACTATAATATAATTACAGTTCGAATTTTTCAAAAAATTATTATTAATAGACTGCACACAACATTTTGGAAAATTTAAATATGTACGTATACAGTGCTTATTTTTTAGAGATGGAAGCAGACGATTTTTAAAACTAAAAAGTATGCTTTTTTCGACTCTTAAATATAGTAAAATTTGGAATCAGTTTCTTTCAATTCTAAATAAAGCAAAATTTGGGATCAGTTTCTTTATCCTGCACTTCCAAGATGGAGTCCATTTACTCACAACTGTTAAATAACAGCATATTTCAGTTTCAATTCACAAAGAAAACAAAAATAAAACTTTTGCTGCAAATTCTTTGCACTAAAGAAAGAAAGAAAAAGAAAAAAGCACAAATTCCCCCATGATACGGTTATTTGCATATCAACACTGCCATCAATGGTATAATACACAAGTATAATTTAAAACTAATATTCTATAATCATTACTCATTGAAGCCTGTATTGCAGATTTCCTCCAAAACATCTAATACAGCAGATTCTTTAACTTTGGGCCTTTTTTTCTTCATTTCTTTGAAAGCAACTTGTATCTAAGAGAAAAATTAATTTTTCCAAATAAAATTACAATCTTTCAAAATAAATTTCTTCAATAACATAACAAAAAGTAACTTCAGTCCTAAGTACTTCTAAACCACAAACCTAAATTTATAATTCATTTGTTGATATAACAACAGAAACATTAATATGAAATCTGTTACCTGATAAGCTACAGCTAAACAAGCATCACATTTTAAATGGTTAGGCATATGATTACTTTCAGTTTCCTCCTCAGACAATTTAGGAACACTCAGCGAAATTTTTTCTCCAGGTGGATCATCTTTATTTTCAGCAGCTGTGTGAATAAAAAATAGGAAAAATTTATACAACTGAAGAAATCAATGGAAAGAATCCTCAACAAATACATAAAAGGCTTACTATATAAGTCCCTACCAAACTATAGAATATCCTCCACCCCCCCAATTTGAGAGTATCTGCAATAAACTCTATATTCTGCAAAATATTGGACCATGTAAGTAAGAATTAGCCACACCACTATGATTTTCTCCTTCCTGGACTGGTCTCCCAGAAAAGAAATAACAAATAATGAGCTTAATTTCTGTCCTTTCTAATTAATTACTGATAACATGTAGACACCAAGGGAACCAATTTCTGTGAGGTCTGTTCCTGTTAGATGATTTACAAAAACCATTAGCAATCCCCTTACATTAAAGTGGGCACTCAGAAAAGTTTAATGTGTTGAATTTCAACAAAAAAAAAAAAAAAATTAACGCATTAGACTGAAAATTTTGAATAGGTAACTATCGTTTATTAATCTCCTCTGAGTGCCCACTTTGATTAAGGGAATTCCTAATGGTTTTTGCAAATCAGCTAACAGGAACAGACCTTACAGAAATTAAGTTCATGATCTGTTGTTTCTCTTTTGAGAGACCAGTCCAGGAAGGAGAAAATCATAGTGGTGCGGCTAATTTATACTTAAATGTGTGATCACTAAATACAGCATAATATACAAAGCATTGCGATCCAAACTTAAGACAGTATGGTGGTATACTAGAGTGACTGTGGCAAGATAAGGCCCTCCCCTTAGACAACACAACTCCTACTAAGCAGTTTAGAATGGGAAAAAAAGGGGGAACAAAAGCTATAATTGCTCCTTCCCTTCTGTTTCATAAAATCAAACTCACCTTAGAAAACAGAAAAAAAGAAAGGATTTCAGAAGTTCTGTTTAACACTATGAAGTTATGAGAGGGTAACATGCAATTTCTACAACAAGAAGATCTACGGACATATACCAAGATGTGAAAGTACTTTTCTGTTCATGATTTTTCTGTCTGTCTTTTAGCAGAAAACATAAATATTGGTGTGAAATCTAACTAGATAACTCATTAATTCTAATGACACATAAAGCTTCATAAAAAATGAACTTGAAATAACAATGATATATGATATGATATACACACAGTAAAACAGATCATTGTGTACACAGACAGAACAGCAGTTCTCCCTGTATGCACTGCAATCTGTTTTTGCTATTCATGGTGCAATATAAACAGGCTACCACATTTGGCGTTTTGGCACACATTTGACAATTGGCATCCCATTTAAACAGAAAAGCATCAATGAAAATACCATTAAAAGGAAATTATGTTACTATATAGTAAAAAGTTGTTTCTTTCACACTTCTGTTTTTTATGAATTTAATCCTAAGAAATACTGCAAAAAATGTAAAAGAATACTAATGAATGCATACATAGATTTATGAAAGTTATTAAATATGACATACAACACTTCCTACACTTAAATATAGCTTACATACAAATATTAAGAATTTAAAATTAAAATAATTCAGACGCAAAGTAATTTTAATCATATTTTTGTCCAGCCGTCAAAATAAAATTTAAATCTATAAGATCAGTTAATTTAAAGTCAGCTTAATAAACTTAGTTATAAAATGTTAATTTATACTCATAATCAAAGTCTGAAAAGAATTTAGTTATGAAATTTTATAAAATAAAGGTCTTCACTCTTTTTTATATTTACATAAGCTCTGCTCAAAATTAATAATAATTTTGAAACCTGTATCTTTATTGGATGTTCTGGTCTACTGTTATCAAAGTTTCAAATTTCTTTTTACTATGTGAGTACAGGCTTCTCCATCATAATTTTCATTCCTGCAGCTTAAGAAATTTCTAGCCAAGCCTTTGAAACTAGTCCTGCAATTTTATGCAACTTAACTCATTCTTGTTGGTTCGGGGGGGGAACATAAATCCACTATTACCCAGCACTGTTGGCCAAAAGAAATCACACCTTTTTCTGCAGCCAAAATTATTTTAAAAATACCTTCCATTGGCAAATTAGATTATCTAGAAGCATTTCATATTTATAAAACTTTCAGTTTTAATTATGATGAAATTCTAATCCGTCTTTACCACCAGCTTTTAAAGATATGTTTTCATACTTGTTCACATTTTTTCTCAATAAATAACACCAATACCTTAGTTTCTTTCCTTAATTGGAATCTGCTTGAATTTTCTGGTCTATCATTATTGGATGTTCTGGTCTATGATTATTGGATGCTCTGGTCTACTGTTATCAAAGTTTCAAGTTTCTTTTTACTATGTTAGTACAGGCTTCTCTATCATCATTTTCATTTCTGCAGCTTAAGAAGG
The DNA here is from genome assembly GCA_000611955.2 of Stegodyphus mimosarum. Taxonomy (NCBI): domain Eukaryota; kingdom Metazoa; phylum Arthropoda; class Arachnida; order Araneae; family Eresidae; genus Stegodyphus; species Stegodyphus mimosarum. Next base: position 304,773 of record KK115521.1, read on the forward strand.
TTCTAGCCAAGCCTTTGAAACTAGTCCTGCAAATTTATACAACTTAACTCATTCTTTTTGTTTCAGAATCTTTAACAAGTTATAATACTAACTGCTTTCATTAACAATATTTAATAATTATTAACAGTGCAGAATAATTTTATTCTCAAATTCTATATGAGACCTCATATAATGGTACCTCATGCTCAAAGTAAAATAAAATATTGAAGTACTACAAACGTAAGCTCTAATCACATTAAAAAGTTGCCAACTGACACTACTAATTAATAAAAGAACTACTTTTGGAAGATTAGTTTCATTTTTTACAACCAGGCGCTTGCGTTTATTTTTAAAACAAGGAAAGAGTTATTATTAAACATTTTAAAATTATTACATTGTTTAATCATATTTTATGCCTCTTAGTAAGTATTAATTCTGAATTTCTAATTTAAATATGAGAAATAGTTTGCTAATAAAAAATGAAATATAATGAAAAAAAAATAGTTTACCTCTATTAATTACATGTCTTTCAAATTTCTACCTCTACCTGAACTCTTTTAATTATAAATCAGCATCTTACAGCTATTCATTTAAATTAAGAAACTACTTCAGACATTAATAAAGAACTTCCTGCTTACATTACATATTGGAAAAATCTCATCCACGAAGTCAGTTATTCAGCCGGAATCCTCTTTGTGAGCCTGAACTACTAATATCACAAACATTTCAGCCATTCAATCATAGATATGTGCAGCGTTTCAGTGTAACTTTGTTATTTATAGAATTTAATTTCTTAATAAGATAATTTTAAATCCAGTCCTTTAATTATAATTAATAAATAAAAAACACATTTTAGAGTAAGAAATAATTGATATATATCTAACTATTAGTTTATAAGAAAAATTTATAATAAATAACTTTTTCTAAACATTCTTCAGCTATTAAAAATTTATGGATGAACGTAAATGATTAAACTCATTTACATGCAGTCAAAATATCATCACATATATAAATAAGAAAATGCCTTCTATTCATTCTCAGATATCTAAAAACACAACCGTATGAAAAATAACATAAAAATTCATAATTACGGGTTTTCTTCTGCAAAGCGCCCGGTAAATGTAAACACCACTAATATTGGCGATAATAGTTCAAAACTGGTAACCCATCAGATGCAACAGATCCGTTTGTTCGAAGGTTTCAACCATTGCTTTTAACGTTGATTTTTGTTCAATTACCACCTTCGCTGTTCGCATTTACAGATTTAAACTTTTCTTCACATATTTCTTATTATTTTTTCGGATTTTCACGTTATTTTTGTGAATTTTTAACAATAAATAGATACAAGCATTTTCATATAATTAGTGAAGTTTTCGGAGACAGATGCTTGTTCGCGGAAGAAAATAATGGCGAGAGGGGGTGAATGATAATCGGAAACACGAATATTTTGATTTTTTTGCAGAATACATTTATAAAATTAAAAAAATAAGTATGAGAAGAATATAATTTCTTACTACAAAAACTTTCATGTAATCAGATAGTTGCAATTCAGTTTCTATTTAAAATGAGAATATTTGCTGATTATGCATAAAACTATTGGGTTGGCAACTAAGTAATTGCGGATTTCACTCATAGATGGCTTCAGTTGAATGTTTAGGTTTGCAGACGTAGTAAAATGTAAAACACATTTTGTTATTTGATAGTTGGCAATTCAGCTGTGAATCAGTAAAAAACGTTTTTTGATCGGTTGCGTAGTTTTTGTTTGGCGTTCCTTGAAAAATGGAAAATCAAAAGGAACATTTTCGTCATATTTTGCTATCTTATTTCTGCAAAGGGAAAAATGCATCACAAGCTCATAAAAAGTTATGCGCTGTTTATGGTGACGAAGCCTTAAAAGAACAGCAGTGTCAAAATTGGTTTGCAAATTTCGTTCTGGTGATTTTTCACTCAAAGATGAAAAACGCTCTGGTCGTCCAGTTGAAGTTGATGACGAACTAATCAAAGCAAATCGATTCTGATCGTCACAGTACAACACGTGAGATTGCAGAGAAGCTTCATGTATCACATACATGCATTGAAAATCACTTAAAACAACTTGGCTATGTTCAAAAACTCGATACATGGGTTCCTCACGAACTGAAAGAAACGCATTTAACGCAACGCATTAACAGCTGCGATTTGCTAAAGAAACGTGATGAAAATGATCCATTTTTAAAACGACTGATAACTGGCGATGCAAAAATGGGTTGTTTACAACAATATCAAGTGGAAAAGATTTTGGAGCAGGCCAGGTGAACCAACTCAAACAACATCAAAAGCTGATATTCATCAAAAGAAGGTTTTGTTATCAGTTTGGTGGGATTACAAAGGAATTGTGTACTTTGAACTCTTACCACCCGACCGAACGATCAATTCTGATGTCTACACTGAACAACTAACAAAATTAAACAATGCAGTTGAAGAAAAGCGGCCCGAATTAACAAATCGAAAAGGCGTTGTATTCCATTGTGACAATGCAAGGCCACACACATCTTTGGTCACTCGGCAAAAATTATTGGAGCTTGGTTGGGATGTTTTGCCACATCCACCATATAGTCCTGACCTTGCACCATCTGATTACTTTTTGTTTCGATCTTTACAAAACTTCTTGAATGGTAAAAATTTCAATAATGATGATGATGTCAAATCGTACCTGATTATTTTTTTGCTAATAAAAACCAGAAGTTTTATGAACGTGGGATTAAGATGCTGCCTGAAAGATGGCAAAAGATCATTGATCAAAATGGGCAATACATTACAAAATAAAGTTATTTAGTTCCATGAAAAAATTGTCTTTGATTTTCTAAAAAAAATCCGCAATTACTTAGTTGCCAACCCAATATTTACTGATTTCAGTATTTAAAGATACTAAATAAAATAGGAAAAAAAATTAGTTTATCTCTATTATTTATTCTTAAAATTAATTACTTATTTATTCTTAAAATGAAGATAAAGTATTACAAATGCCTTGTAAAAAAATCTAGATTTCATGTTTACCTTCGAGTAACTAACTGAAAACTAAATGACTAGATAATAGTATGAGAATTTTAATTTAGAAGTCAAACAACAAAAGTCAGCATTATATTTGCAAATTTTCACAGGACTTATTTCAATGATTGGCAGCTGAGGATTATGGTTTGTTAAAACTATCGAAACTAGTCCTATGAAAATTTGCAAATATAATGCTGACTTTTGTTGTTTGACTTCTAAATCAATATTTTGTTTGGCGTATTATTTTACCTTAAGTATGAGAGTTTGTTCATAAATATGCTTCTTTGCCAATTTTTATTTAAAAGGAGATAACTGCATTTTTTAAAATGACAAACATATTAGTAGTAGCAAAAATTAAACAGAATGAATCCAAACTGCATCAGTGCCTTAATAATGTGAACTTTTCAAAGCCTCAATAATGCGAACTTTTGAAATCTTATCCCCAGCCTTCAGCTGAGTTACTTGCTTTAATAAAATTTTAAAAATGCCTTAGTTACGAAAATATATTCCCCGATTCTACATCTTAAAATTTTTCCTTCCTCTATGCATGCATTAGTCAAATTTCATGATTCCTACTGCAAAATACTATTAACCCAATTTCATGATTCCTACCGCAAAATACTATTAAAACCCAAGAGAGAACAGGAAACACCGTTAATAATCAGATAAAAAAATTATTTTTAAAAAAATGTATGAAATTTTTAGTCCTGTTCACATTTACTTATGCTTACTTGCTGAACATAAGAGAAACAGAAATATTATGTTGTACATTTTTATACTTGTTTTCATTTTTCACTTCTGGAATGCAGTTTATTTGTTCACTTGCTAGACTACCAACACTTGGTATTGTTTACAAACGGAAGCTGGCGCCCCCAAAACAACAAGGAAATAATCAGCCAGACAGACAGACAAAGAAGACAGATATCTTGTTTTGCACCCCCTAAGTCTTTCTGCACCGATGGGCGAAAAATCAAGCTAGGTTTTCGCACCGGTAATCGCAAGGTTTCTGAAAGGTAAGAAGTATTTTACTGATCTTGGGATAGCACAAGGTTTCTAAAATATCCTAAGAATAAGAAATATCTTACTGATCTTGGGGCAAATCGCCGTAAAATACTCGCACCTGGACTGATGGTGCGCATGTGCTAAAGTAAGAGGTGCGGTTAGCCACTTCGTTCCTTTGTGGCGATCACGTGGTTCGGTGAAGCCTAGTTAGTTACTTGCTCGTGTCGCCATCTATTATCACCAGTGGAAAGTGTTGCGTCACATGAGCGGGACTCGATCTTGGTTCAATTTACTGGGAGTCGAATTCTATACCGCTAGCCCAAAAGAGCTCTGTTGTGCTAGGTTCAAGAATTCTAACTTTTTCAAATTTACGATGGTGGAGTTGTTCTCGAGATCGGTCCGCCGCATACCCCCCCTCGAAGCATCTATGATGCGATATGAGGAGAACGTTGAGAAACCCCGTTGTGTTGGCATGTATGTCGCCGTTTATTGGTTGTGGGGCGGAGCCTGTGACGTAGTTCGTCATTTGACCTCAGTCGAAGGAGGCGTCTGTAGTTCTCCGGGTCACCAATGTGGTGATCACGTGGTTCAGTGAAGCCTGGTTAGTTATTTGCTCGTGTCGCCATCTATTATCATCAGTGGGAAGTGTTGCGTCACATGAGCGGGACTCGATCTTGGTTCAATTTACTGGGAGTCGAATTCTATACCGCTAGCCCAAAAGAGCTCTGTTGTGCTAGGTTCAAGAATTCTAACTTTTTCAAATTTACGATGGTGGAGTTGTTCTCGAGATCGATCCGCCGCACCTTCGCACCCTAGCTTGATTTTTCGCCCATCGGTGCAGAAAGACTTAGTGGGTGCAAAACAAGATATCTGTGTTCTTGTCTGTTTAACTACAAAAAAATAATTTGCCGAATTTACAAGTAATGTTATGGGGGCTGTTTCCAGTTCGCCGCAAAAATTATTGTATACTGCCGAAAACAAAATTATTCAAGATTTAATTAATAAAAATTGTGTTGTTGTGTTTTCAAAAACTCAGTGTATCTACTGTAGGAAGGTAAAGAAGGTAATGCATAGGCATATATTGTAGTATAAAATGAACAACTGTTGAATAGCTAAAACTGTTTGTAATTTTTTCAGACAGTTGCAATAGATTTAGCTGAAAGAAGTTTTTTTTTTTTTTTTTTTTTAACCCCCACCGTTTTCCATGCGGTATACCACCTCAAATGTTGTACCGTGTTAAATTTCTCCTACCAATTGCTGTTATAAAATTTTAGTGTCGACTTTTTATATCTCATGATCTGTACTTCTGTGCAGGATTCGTCCATAAGTGTTTCTTAGTTTTGAACTAATACGATCTAATTATCTGAGGAGATGAGAAAATTTTTAATCAAATTTCATACAGAGATTATTGTTCTTCAATTTGTGTTTCAAGAACAATTATGGGATACTAGATTTAGTAAAGAAAGCAAGTTGTAGAAAGTCTGATTAATGTGTCACTTAATGTCATAAAAAATTGTATATTAGTCAGAATATTGTGGAAAAAAAAAGAAATTGTTGTGTTTTTTGAAAATCTTTGAAACAGAATCTGAAACATAGATTGCTTTCCAATTTGAGAAGAGGAAGAGGGGGGAAGACTAAAATTTCAATACTTTCTAATTATCTGCGCTCTCACTATATGGTAGAAAAAAATTTGCTGTATTTTCTGTTATCGAGACTGGACATACGTGCATACATACATACGTATACACATCCTTGAATTCAGTCCAGATAACGGAAAAGCACCGAAAGTGCTGTTGAAGTAGTGCTTTAAGAGTATTTATATGGTAACTGAGGTGTATATATAGCACATGTGGATTTGCACTTCTGAAATTCAGTGGACATTTTTCTTATTAGTATTTCTTTTTTCACTAAATACATTTGTTTTTGTTGTAATGAATAATAATGAAACTGTAAAGTTTGCCCTCTTTTATTATAATTACGTTTGAATATTTTGTTGGAGTGTACACTGAAGTTTGCACTGTTCTCAGGCAGTTGTGGCCGGTGTATAATATCAAGGTTGTTCAGTTCTCTGATTTCTCTTTTTAATAAAAACACATGTCTGTGGACAAGAGAACAACTGCACAAAATATTGCAGAAAGATTTTTTGAAAAAAGGTAAGTGTTTAGTTTTTTAATGAATGGGAAAAAATATATGCCTGGATGGATCATTGAAATAGACATACAACCCAAATAACAGAGTCAACAAGAAGTTTGTGAATTTTTGATGGGGTTGTAGTTAATCATAAAGTGCCAAATGTCTTTTAGGATTGCATGGAAATAAGAAAACAGATGCAGAAGAAGATGGAAATCCTTCTTCGGATTCAGTTTGCATTCAGATGATGTAGATTTTAGTTTTATAGATTTCGGGTCATAAACGAAAAATTGTTAGATTTTAGATTAAAAAATGCAAATAAGCAAAGTACATAGAAGCAATAAATTTCCTTTTGATTTTTTACCGATGTAAGATAATATTTATGTAATCCAGAAATATATATAAATAATGTTTTGCATTTTTCAAACTTTTTTTTCTGAGAGTTTGCTTTAAAGCTTCGGAGTTGTTCTAGTTGTTTCTCTACATATTGTAGACAGTTGTTACACAGAAATGAATCAAAATATGGGAAATTTCGGGAGGTGTCCGGGGCTATAACCTGTGTCACTTGATATCGATATTATAAAAAACAATGAAATATTAATAAGTAGTAAACCCATAGAAAAAAAAGTTTTAACAGCACTAAAAAAAAGTCTAATTAATAAAAAATCAAACAATGAATTTTAAGACATTTGCCAATAAGGTACTCTTTTGTTATCGAGACTGGATTTAGAAATGTTTGTATGTATGCATGCTTGTGTGAGCGTATGTTTTCATATATTATATGTACATATATATGTATGTGTGTGTATTCATACACACATGTAGGCACATACATACTTTGCTGAATCTGGTCCCAATATCAGAAGAGTACCACCAATAATTTTGCTGTTTGATTTAGTTCTTTACAGCAGTAAAAGCATGAAATTTTATGATACGTTCAGAATTATTCTGTCATAAAGGTGGTTTAGTCTTTGTGAAAATTAGTAACTGTTTGCCCAGACAGAGATTTTTATAAAAGTATGTGCTCATTAAAGCAATTTCAGCTTTACGAAGGCTTCGCACTTCAAATAAAAGATGAATTTCACCAGGGTGATATTCTTGTGAAGATTTCTGTTGACTTGCAGATGATCAGCTTGCCTAAAAGTGCTGGAACATCTGTGATGTAGCATCATTATGCAGTGGTACACTAATATCTAAATAAGAGAACTAAAGGATGCATCAGATAAAAATTAGATTGTGTGTCATAACTTTTGCAGGCTAGATGATAGGTTTAGTCTTGTGAATGGTGTAACTGTTTTATTTAAATAAGCAATAATTGAAAGGTTTGTGATGGGGGAGGGATGATATGCAGTGTATACAAAGTAATGAATCATCATATTTACAAATTATGTAAAGTGATGAATTATTAAGATACAAAATTTTTAAAAAATGTATTTTATGTGATTAGAAGGTTGCATACATCATTTTAATATCTAGTTGTCATCATTTAAATAAAATAATTTGTACATTTAATATCTCATTCATACTCAAAATTTTTTTATATTCAAATTTCAAATGTTGTTGAATCAGTTTCCCTTGCTTCTTAGACTAACTCCATCTGCCCATTTTGTTACTTCCATATCAGTTACACAGCTTTTTTTTCTAAAAATTTCAAATATTTTTCTCCCATTATCAAGCAATATTTTCCCCATTATCACATACTGTTTTAATAAAAAGCTAACATAATGATGACTAGTGACTCTTTCAAGTTGTGCAATTCATTTGTCAAAGTGACTTGCAAACGAAAGTTTTGCAGTTTTACAAACTTATTGGTTACAAATGTCATTGTTTACATCTGGTATGATATACAAATTCGTAGGTCATAAGTAACTATTTATTTTTTGCATGCAACTATGTATTATATGATTTTTGCAAACTGTATTATAATAATGTATCATACTGATGTAAAATGATTTTGTCACTTTATTATGATGCCCTTACTGATTATGGTTCTGCAATGAAATTTCTTGATAGTGGTAAGAGACATTCGTCTTGGCTTCCAAGGAAGAAAACATTGAATAAACCATAATTAATTCTTCAAAACAATCCCATAGCAAAATCTGTTATATGAATAAGTCATAACTAATCTCCAAGTTGCATATAGTATATTGCAACATCATATATTGCTCAATATATCATTTTTCACCTTAAAATCACAATGCATGCATTGAAATAATCCAAGAATAAATGAAGCTGTGCGTGCAAATATTAAATAGCACAAATCTTTAATACGGTTAACTAAGGTACTGTTCTGTTATCAGGACTGGATCCAGATGTATGATCCATAGATGTACGTGTTCATGTATGCAAGTATATATGTAAGTATGAATGTATGTTTGTGTATACATACATATGCACGCACATAATTAATACATTTCTGAATCCGGTCCCGATATCAGACCAATACCTTGAATAATAAAAGAGTAATAAAAAAAGGAATTTTTCAGTACTGTATCAAAACTTCAATGCATAAAGATTTTACTAGCAACAATGATGAAAAATAGGAAGAAAAGGCAAAATTTTAAAAGAAATATATTTAAAAAAAAAGGAAAAAAAAACCATGTTGATGCATTTTTGTCTTAAAATCAATTAAGTTCTTCACTGATTGCATCAGTCTTCTTATACTATCTATTAAATAATTTTACTAATTTTATTTCATTATCTTGTAGCATTTCATTTAAAATGTTGTCAATTTTTAAAGAAAAAAAACTTGAAATATTCCTTAATGCATATCTAATATTAATTTTTTTAAGGAGAAAGAATGGTTTTTTCTGAGTACCCTCTCTTTTGCATTAAAAATTTGCGAACTCTTTAGCAACTGTGGAAAGTATTAGCAAACTTGTTAGTGACTAATTTTTCACCCAGCTAATACACAAAAGTTAACAATCATTTCCAAAATGATTGCGAGCTAAGAATTCTGTACAATAGCAATCGATCGATTAAATTAGAAAAACCAAAAAACATTTCTAGCAAAATAGTTACCTTTTTCAAGAAATACTTTTTTTTTTCTGTTGTTCTCTTCATGAATTGTCTGTTTTTGTTTAAAAAAGCATCAAAGAAGTATGCCAACTTAGCTTCAACTTTGCACACTCATTAAAACAGACATGTACTAAATGCATATGTGGGTTAGTCTATATTTTAGGATACTCCTTGGGCCATCGCCAAGTTTTTGTTTCATTTATGGTAACCTAAGTAGTTGAATATTATTGAAAACTTGTCATGACATGATTGGTTGTAATGTGTATTTGTAAGGGCTTACTTAGGTATGGATGCTGGTTAGGAAGTACATTGCTTATTTTGTTCTTTACACCGTAGAATGCTTGCTGGTGGTACGATTAACCTGAAGTTTCTGTACGCTTTCAGACAGCTGGGAAACAAAACATTGATTGGCTGATGTGTTAAATGAAGTTGTAAATGGCTTCTTTCACCTCTCGGTAAATTATGGAGTGACATTTAAGAATTTTGAAACTGGAGCTCATATCAACACTATGGAAGTTATGTGGGGTGTAATAAAAAGGGATTTTCGAAAGAAATGCTACTGGTGGTATGGCAGGTATTTTTTCATATTTAGTTTTGTGAATTACAGTGGCAACTGCAGTATACAGATTCTAGTTTAGATAATTTTAAATAGTTTTGGGAAACTTAAGGAATTCTGTGTGTCACACATATCAAAGAATCAGAAATTTTTAAATACAGTAAGTTGATATTTCTGTTTTATATTGTGTAGATTAGGTAACATGTATTTCCATGTTTATGTTAGTTCCTTGTTTGATTTAAAATGCAGTTTATTGAGATTATATGTTTTTTTTTTATTTTAATTATGTTTCATTGCATTATCTTTTGTTTTAATTATGTTTTATTGCATTATCTTTTTACCATTTTACTGGGGAGGACATTGGACGTAAACAGGAATAGCACCAAAAAATCACCAATTTTTGCCAAGGGGTACCCTGAAATGTATTTTTATATTTTTTTAGGTAAGGGGAATTCTGCAGATAATAAAAAAAATACTAAAAGTACTCCAGCGTTTATGATTGATAATATATGTCATTTCTTTCATGCAGTACGTATTAGACCAGTGATTCCCAACCACTGTGCCGTGGCACTTTTGTATGCTGCCAAATTCTTAAAGTGTGCCACCAAATTTTAGAAATGCATACAGTAAAAATTATAATGGGTTTAATCCTAGTATATGGTTAGGAGATATTAGGTTATTTCGAAGTGGGGGATGTAAAAAATGAGCAATGCCTTTGCCGGGAATTGAACCACGGACCTCTCGGTTGTGCATCGAGTGTCCTGACCACTACACCACGAAGGCATGCGAAGGCAGGAGAAATACCTTATAACGGTATACATGAGAATTGGTGACATTTGGTTAATTAAGACATTAATAAGTGCATCAATTGTTTTACCCAAGCCGATTTTGGTGCGCTGGAGGAGAGTGCATTGCGGAACATTTTCACGCATGTTTACATAATTTCAATTGAGAAGTTCTGATTGGTGCAGATGGGAGACTAGCTTACTTATCAAATATTTTTGTTATTTTTAACAACTTAAATTTAAGTATGCAAGGGCCGAACGAAAATGTATTAAACTCAACAGATAAACTGGTGGGATTCTGAAAACAAATAACTTTATGGAAGAATAAAGCTCAGGAAGGCAATTTGGAAAAGTTTGAGTCAGTCCCAAAAGATTTTAATAAAATTATTCATAAAATTGTTATTGACCATTTGACAACATTAGAGGAGAGAATTATTCATTATTTCTCAAATTTAGATATTAAAAAAAATTTGATTGGGTTCGTAATCCATTTGTGATAACGAATACTTCTGTATTTGAATTAACTTTGAATGAAGAAGAAGAACTAATTTCACTTTCTAATAATCGAGATTTAATTTTAAAATATTCAGAAGAGTCAATTAATTCATTTTGTATTAACGTTAGATGTGATTATCCCTTGATGGCCAGCTTTAAAAATGTTATTGCGATGTTCTACATCTTATTTGTGTGAATTTGGATTTTCAGTATTAACCAACATAAAAACGAATAAAAGATTGAGACTGTTAAATGTAGAAGATGATATGAGAGTAGCATTGTCATTTTTATGACCAAATATAAATGAAATTATCAAAAAACATCAAGCTCAAGTTTCTCATTGAAAGTATTCTTGTTATTAACTTGTCATGAATCCCATAATAAAAGTATTACTGTTTTTGTAGTGCATGTTATTTTATTTTACATTCAAAATGATTATCATAAACTATTTTGTACAGTGTGTTATAGGTAAATAAACAATTTCTAAACTTATCTTTTTCTTTGTGTGCCACCGCCAAATTTTGAAATCGTTGAAAGTGTGCTGTCACAAAAAAAAAAAAAAAGTTTGAGAATCACTATATTAGACTATATATTTAATTATCCTATTTTTTTATTTTACGTATTAAATTTGATTGTATGTCTATCTATCATCACATGTATGTACATTGAGAAGGGTAGAGATGGGTACATTTTGGGCAACTTGAAACAGACTACTACACACATCAGCAGAAAAGCCTATTAAAGACTGGCAATTCGACCAAGGCTCAAATCTGAGTGAGTCAGCTAGCTGCATACAGTAACTTTCAAAAGTGCTCATATTCTTGAGTTTCAGTGAAATATAGCTTTATTTATTCATAAAAATTAATATTTTTTAATAATATCTGTAAATTTCTCTTAGCAAACTACATTAATTATTTTATGAAAATAGTAAAACAATTTTTTTTTCTTTTCTTTTTTGGAAAATCAATAATTAGAATGTAACAGAAAAGTTACCTAAAAAAATCTTCATAAACTTTAAAGAAATTTGCACACATTAGTAAATATTATAGTATTTCTGTCAGTCTGAATTTTGTAGGATATCCTATGGCATATATATGACAGCTTTCAAATGTCTGGCTGTAGAGTTCACCAGTCTTCTTGTAATATTTGCATCAGTGTTACTCCATTCTTCCATCATTACTGTTTTTACTTTGGCTTTCATTTTAATGTTGTAGTTTCATACTCTAACCTCTAATTCTTTTCAAATGTTTTCTACTGAGTTTTAATTTGATGATTAAGGTGGTATTTTGAGAACTTGTGCATAATCATGGACACTACAAAGGCAAACTTTGAGGGTCGTGTGCTTAGGATCATTATCATGATAAAAAAATAAAGGTGTTTCCAGTCTTCAGATTTTGACAGATAATTTAAAATTATCTTTTAAAATATTTAAATAAAGAACATGGTTCTTTATGCCATCAATAAATACTAAATTACCTAATCCTGATGCTGACATGCACCCTCACACAATGACATCTCCACCACTGTACTTTACTTTTCCAACCAAGGTCTTGGGATTAAGTTCCTTATTTTCCCTTCTTCATACAGTTATAGGCCCATTGGGGGGGGGGCGGAGTGTTAAATTTGCTTTCATCTGCAAAGAAGATATGATTATAATATGCTTTTGGCTTATTTACCATTGATTTTTGTGAAGGAAAGCCTGAGCTTTCTATTTTTTGCACTTACAAAAATTTTTCTCTGAGCAGAGTGGCCATGTAATCCAGTTGATCTGAGTACTCAACAGTTTCAGATGAAATTGAAGTAGAAAACTTTTCAGTAAACTCTGTAGAAATCTTTACAGCACTCAAAGATGGATTTTTCACTAATTTTCTAACATTAAATCTCTGATCATGTTAAACTAAGTTTACTGGATGACCTCTTTATTTTTGATTCAATTTTTCATCTTTAAATTGTTTATTGCATACTGCACCATAGAAGAGTATAAATGTAGTAATATAGTGATATCTCAGAATGAGTTTTCGCTATTATATGATACAAATTTTTGTTGTTTCCTTATGACTATGACCCATTTTTAAATATTAAATAAAATATAACAAAGTAAGCAAGCAAAGAATAAAGCCAAATGATTTTTTAAACATCACCAAAGTGCAAAAATTTTTAAAAAGTGGCAGACAATAATTTTATTTATGAAAATGTGTGGGTGTATGATATAATGAGGTATAGATAAAGCCTTTTGTGGCAGGCTTTATCTGTGCCTCATTACATTTTCAATTTT
>KK115521.1:318147-329452 GCA_000611955.2 Stegodyphus mimosarum
AAAAATATTGGGCTTTATTATGCAGATAGCCCTAAAGTACTTGGTCTAATAAATCAAATCTTAAAAAATTGTTTTGAGTCATATATTTAAAATTTTTTATATATGTAAAATTAAATTGAATGAATGTTCTTTTGATTTGCAGTTGTTTACTGATAACGATATTGCATATCTTTCAATTGAACTAGATAAGAGAGATGATGGAAATAGTCTCCAAAATGCTTTACATCAAATTACAGGAGCTAGAACAGTAAGTATTGAATTTTTAGTATTTCTTTTTTACAGTTTATGTGTTTGTGTGTGTGTTTATAAGGTAAAATATATATAACTATAAATTATGCTTTAAATTAATAGCTCCTTAGTTTCTCTTTTTAGGTTGTGTATTCCCTCTCTGTATTCTAAAAATTGTAATAAGTTTTTCTGCATTGCATCATTTCTAGATCAGTACATACGTGACTTACATAATGCTGATGACATAGCTAATTCAAAATGTAAACTGAAACCTTTTCTTTTAATAAACTGTCATATTGGATAATTGGATAACTGTGCATGTTGCTTCTGATTCTCCTGCTGTTAAGGCACTGGCACCTCTGTTTTCTTCCTGTCACAACAATATAAAAAGTATAAGTGTGCCAGTTTGTTTGTGGCTGCAAATTGTTTATTGCAATAAAAATGAATATATAATCTGCCTCTGCTGCCAAGTTTGCTGTCTGTTATGGATCAACATATACAAAATGTAATATTTCTACAGCTGGTGCTATCAACTTATTCTACAGTATTATAGATAGTTGACAAGGACATCATCTGTCTTAGAAATACTTGCTTGAAAGTTAAGTTTATCAATGTAGAATGAGCCCTCTCTTAGAGTGTTTATCTAGAGAGTGAGCAGTTTATCTTGAAAATTCAAATAAGTATGTGAATGAACAAGGAGTTAAGCTTTGCTATGACAATCTAGTTTTATTTATTTATTTATTTTGCATTCATATGAAACATCACTTTTGATCTGCTCAACATGAAGAAGTGAAATAAAAAAAAATCTGCTCTTCAAAATTTAATCCAGCATAGTGTGTTATTTCTACATTCCAAAATTTAATCAAACATAGTGTGTTGTTAAAATGGGATTTGATTTTTGGGTACTTACATACTATGACGACTACCTTGGCGACATTTGGAGATAAAAATCTTCATTGGCATTTTTTAGTTTATGTTTATAAATTAAATAAAAGAACTTCATCAAGGCAAATTAATTTAAATTCTTTTAAAAATGAAAGCCCCAATTATAAAAGAACAAAAACTTAAAATACTAAAATCCCGAATATATATATATACGTATACATATAAAAAAATGATATACCAAATACGAATAGAAAAAATTAATCTTTTTTATTTTTACTACTGTAAATGATAATTAACAATTATTAAACTTATTTCTGAATAAGCTTCAGTGAAAGTTACATAAATAAATTATATTTTTGATACATAATAGGCGCACAAATTTTTAAAAAATTGAGAGGCATTTAGTGTTAACTTTAAATAACAGATGGCAGCACAATATAGTTAACTTACTTAAACTCTGGTAATAGCAAATGCGGAACTAGTGCGAGATAATACTCTTTATTTCAGCGCCCTCTATAACCTATATTAGGGTTAACCTTTTTTTATAGCCGCCCAACCGGTATAGTGGATAGCGTCGCCGACTGTCGTGCCGAAGGGCTCAGGTTCAAATCCCGCTTATAACCAATGTTAGGCTTAACCTGTATAACATACAAAGGTCGCCGGATTTGGCGAGATATCTAGGTGGTCGTCATAATACGTAAGTACCGATTTTTGTTATTAAATGGGATTTGATGAGTGTTTTCAAAGATGCAGTGTATGAACATTCCAAATAGTTTCAATTATGCAGTCTCGTTGTTTTTGAAAGTCGTTAATCCCTGTTTAAAGAATGTGCTTCAAGTTTGTGTGCGATAAATTATTTTCACGTCCACTCTCCATCATTAATGTTATGTTCATCAATCATAAACTTAAATAGAGCTATGGATTCTAAAATTTTAGATTAGTGTTTTTATGAATAATGCAAGGTTCTAAATACTGCAACTAGAATTATAATCATATAGAAATTGCTAATCATTGTTTTTATTTTGAAAATTTAAATGACCAATGTTTTCTTATTATATAGGATTTAAAAATATAGCATTATTTTCTGAAAATTATTAGAATTTTAAGGTATCAAAAGATTTAATTTTTCCAAACTATGTTTAATAAAATTAAATAATAATTTTAAACCATTTTAAAGATTTGTAATTATTTTATTTGGGGAAGGTTATTAATAATTATATTTTTGAATTTTGTTTAAAAAATCTTTGAATTATTTTAAGATTTTAGTAATTAATTTAGAAATGAGCTAAATGTAAAAAAAATAATAATTTTGAAATATTAGTACAGAAAAATGGCTATAAAATTTCATTTTGAGTACAGTATAGAAAATATTTAATATTTTGATAATGATAAAATCTAATATTTTGATATGAATATTGGGTACTTCCGACATTGAATCGACAATTAACCAAAATATCTCGTCAAAATCCTTGTTGCATATTCTTATACCTCTCCACGTGATTGCATATTAGCATCGGCAGCATGTTCTTATACCTCCCCACGTACTCATATGTTATCACGGTGCTGCATTTTTGCTGTCACCGTGCATTCTTATATTATTAATTTTTGATGAGGTTTTCAAAAGAAGGGCCTCCGTGTTGGAAATTGGTTCATGGGTTCCAGAATATCATTTGTCACTGCTGTTAAATTTATTCTTGGGCAGATGGACGTCACTTCATGAACGTCCATGAAATATCCATGAAATGGTGTAACAAGCAGCTTAATATATGTAAAAGTGTTGCAGTTGACTTGAACAATAAATTAATAAGGATAACAGTAAGGATTCTTAAAAATAGTCTTAGGAAATGACATTATATATTATGTAGTTTATTTTTACATTTGGACTTCACAAGCTTGACGAAATAATAGCTGAGATCTTGGCGCAAATCTAAACCTGCCAAATATGGTTGGAGGCCGCTATAACAAAGCTGTACCGAATATTGTTATAATGAATATAGAAATAAAAAAAAATTAGAAATTGAATTGATTATGAGTAAAGTAATTGAAAGTAAAATGTGTAAAGAAGGAGTAGTTTGGAAATATGGTAAATGAATATGGATAACCATATTGTTAAGTACAGAGCATGTTGAATGAGTAGTGGTTCAGAAACAAGGCCTAGTATTAACTCTATACAATTGTTCCTTTTGCCCTTCTCATACAAGATAATGTTGAAGCCTCTCATTTTATGACTGAGTGTAATTTCTCCTATATAATTATTTTTATTATTATTGGAGTGTATTAGTGCAGTTTTCAAAGCCCACCTATAAGCAGATAGCAGGCAAGGTATGGAGGCGTTTTAGAAAATGCTGTTTAGCATCCTTTGGCCACTCAAGTGAAAGCACCAGTTTGCTCAAGTGAATTTGCCTTTAAGATGAAAATGTTGGTATTTAGAGAAAGCTGTGGGGGGTCTTCCAGTTTTGTACAAAATAAGTGACTTAGAAACATCTTAATAATAATAAAAAGCATAATTTCAGTAAAACTATTTCAAATGAATTTAAATTGAATAAAACTTGGTTATAGTATAAATTTTTTTAATTTGTTGTGATTATGTGCAATAAAGAATGGAAGTGTTCAAAATTTTTACATTTTGAAACGCTTTCCTTAAACAAATAGCATTATGAAGATTTTAAAACCTTAATTGTGACAATTACATCCAAATCTGAGTTTGTGTTTTCCGCTCATAGTGGTTTCTTTTGATCTAAAATTTTATGATTATCATTGTTGTAAGATATATTAAACTCTCTTTACTAAATTTCTAAGACATATCTTGAGTGTACAAGTATTTCATCTTAACTTGAATTTTAATTTTTGTTTATTTTATTATTTCAAATACATATAATGTAAAGAGTTTTATGGTCATAAACAGTTAATTAAAACTTTGATTTTTTGTTTTTTCATACAATACTAAAAGTCAGTTACCTCGTATATAAGGAATGAAGGTTTTGAGGTCCAGTCGTATTTAAGCATCCCACAGCCATCAGGAAATAGTTATGTTGATTCGCTTTGAGAGGACTTGCCCATTTTAATCCAAGTTTATTATTATTTTGTGTTGAATTTTCTTAATTTCTCTATATTAGTTATTAGATTGCTGTACAATAATAACATTTGGTTTTGTTTTAGAATAAGTAAAATAGTATTAACTTTAATAGAATTTTCTGGATGTACAGAAATATCTTGATTTTATATTCATTACGTACTTTTTAAGAAAGAATTTCACAAGACTGTAACATCTTCAAGCCTTTTCAAGAACTTTACAAAATTTAGAGACTTTCAAATTGGACTCTAATTTGCAGATTATATCATGTATTATTCTAATATTTCTAAATTACATTTTGAAACAGTTGATTGGCTTTCTCATTGGACTTGAATATATTGTACAAAATGTTTCTCCCATTTGCTACTGCTGTAGTGCTTTTTTTCTCAAAATTTTGCTCAAAAGGCTTTTCTATCACCAAACCTCTTTCTCCTTTCAGAACTACCAGTGTTCAGCGATTTGATTGCACGACCACTGGTCGGCCTTGAAAGTGTTTGGCATCTATTAGTTGAAAATAAAGGCTTATTTTCCTTATTATTATTATTTTTTTATTGAGGAATTTTTGTGAAATATAATATATTTATTATGTAAAATTTTATTGCAGGTCCCTCGTGTGTTCATTAACGGTGAATGCATTGGTGGTGCTTCGGAATCTGAAAAGTTATATAATGAAAATAAGCTGATGGAAAAAATTAGTCAATGCAATAGAAAACAGTTTCCTGAATAAATATTAAATCTTCATTTCTAAATTAGCCAAAACTTTGCACATTGCAAGATAAAACTGTCAAATATTATTTATTAATGTTTGTAAAATAAGTCAGTTTATTAAAATGTATTTTATTTACATGTAAGAAATCTTATTTATTGTAATAAATATTTCTATTCTATTTATTTACTGCTTAATTATACTTACTTCATGCAATGATGCTAATTTATATACTGAAACACAGAGTGACTTGATGATCGATTAATGCTTATGCCAGATAATATCAGCAAAAGTGCACTTTGGCATTAGTGATGCAATGTTTGGTCCCTGCACAGACATTTTTTGACCTCCATTACTACTGTCAAGGACACAGGCAGTAATGGTACAGGACTTTCCTACCCATATAATAGATAGTGCTGTAAGCCTGCAGCAGCATAGCTAATTCTAGGTCCTCCCTCCCAATTTAAAATAATCATCTGAATAATATTTCTTTATCAGTATGGGATTGTGGGAATGATACAGTAGTAAGTATATTTATTTTCAAATCATAGCATTTTAATGATTTAAAATTTCTCTTAGTTTCACTTATTTAGTATTTCAAAATGTAAAAATATTTTTCTAATTGAGCTCTTCAGTTTTAAACATGCAAAAAGGCTTTTTGGGAAATCCCTTGTTATTTTAATTTGTTAACAATATTTTAAAATATGTGATTTAAAAAAGAAATTATAAATTCAAGCAAAGGAAGAAAAGTTTGCCAGTATGAGAGGGGGGCAATCTGGTTTGTTTTTTTTTTAAGAGTAATAAAAATGAAAATGTGTCACTTCTCAGTTCTGTTGCATAACCTTTAATTAAGTTATATGATTATTTTGTTAAACTCTAGAAGAATAATGAACTCAAAAAAATATTTTTTCACTTTTAAATATGACTGTAGATTTCTGAAATTATAAAGATATTTAAAATGCAATAATGCTCTTACCAGAAAGAGGGGAAAGAAAATCAAATAATAAAGTGAAAATCTAAATATATGAATGTAATCCTACGAAAGAAATTTGCTCTGAGTAGGAACTGAATGTTGATTTATAGAGCTTTACGATTACACATAATCAAAGTCATCAATATTCATTCCAGATTGCAATACCTCTGCCAATAATCCCGTAATGGATGCCTACCTTCACATTGATAATTTTTGCTACCTATTGTATTCCTACCTATTGTATTCCTACCTATTGTATTTCGGTCTATTATATTGTTACCTATTGTATTAGGGGTTGTAAAAACAATTACCATTGTAAGTTTATGCTTACGGTTAAGCCTTTATGGCAACAAGGTGTAGTTTTCAAGCATGATTGAATGTTCCCAAAGGACCCGATGTGAAAACTATTTACGAACTCATCGCTAAATTCCAACATATAGGCAGCGGCAGCGTGCCGATGATCTGATAGGGAGTATTGGTCGCAGGCAGACTGTAGTTACTCCTGAAAATGTCACAACTGTTTCTGGAATTATTCAGCAAAATGCATAGAAAATCCGTTTGAAGAATTGCAGGAGAGACTGGTTTGAAGCTTTCCAACACGCAGAAAATACTGTGAAACAGCATAGGCATGTTTCCATCCAAAATCGCCAGTGCACAGACCCATCTGTTGTCAGCTTTTGTAACTATTATTTCGAAACTTCTATATAATAGTCTTCCAACTTTCACAATAAATATACTGCTTGTTGTATTCCTCTATCAATCTTTGTTTTCGAGATTTTTAATTTTGAAATCAATGACTCCTTTGGTGGACAGCCCGAGTACGGTATAATGGTAGAAAGATGTGAAATTTCGAGTACACAGCATGCTGTATTTAGTACACACTGCTGTCAGTAATCTGACTGAGTATCACGTCGAACTGAGCTTGAATGACAGACATAGATACTTCATTCCATGCGATTTCAAATCTATGCAGTGTTCAGCAATGTAGTGGATGGTGAATGGTGGCGTACAATTTTTTTGGCAACCCAAGAGATGTTCTTAATGGGTGAAAAATGTGCTGGCCAGGGCAACAAATAAGATTGAAGCGATGCTGGCATTTGTTTCATATACGTATGTAATGTATCGCCAGTTCTTGCTAACTGATAAGCTTCCGTTCCAATTAGGACTCCTGGGGGGGGGGCAGTTCGTACAGAATTTCGGCTCTCTGTGTTTTCAAGTACCCCCTAACCACACTGGCACTGCAGGCGTACAAACATTGATGTCTTCTCTGGGATTCAAACCCGGACCTTTCGGTACTTCAGTCACCATAACTAACCACTTTAAATGTTAGATGTAATTCACATCAACAGATCAAAAAACATACAGCAGTCATTGTCCGCGATGTTAAGGGAGCTTTTAATTGGTTGTGGTAGCCTGTATCACTAATTATCCTCCATTATCATCTATTGCGTAGCTATTTAGAGGCAAGACATCTGCAAATTACTTTAGACAGAGGGCGAAGAAACTTGGAGAGGGAGGGTCCAGTAGAAACTATAATTACAGGAGCCAGATGGCGTTGTGCGTCTGATTTTTTTCTTGAATTAATTGCAATTGAGACTGCGAAGAATGGTGAACCATGAAATATTAAGTGTGAACTCTATATGTAACGGAATTTATAAATGTTTTCTTATCGTCATGTATTGTCTGTGTCGTCAATAAAATTGGGTAAAATATCATGAATTGAATACATCTCGTCTGACAGGTAAGAAGCTTTGATTATTTTATTTGTTTGGATGTTGAATTAGAATTCTAAAGCGAAAGCGATTTTAGACGTAAGTTATATCAGGCCTCAGGGATCCTGTCTTGGACCGATCCTCTGCAACATCATAGCCAACACTGTCTTCTCCCTATTCGACAACAGGTAACGGAGGGCGAGGGCACCATTCCTCTGCCGCAATGGTTAATTGGTTTAGCACCACGTCCGCCTCTCTCTAGAACAAAACGTCTGTGTCATCAATAAAATTAGATAAGATATCATAGATTGAAATGCTCTCGTCTGACAGTTAAGAAGCGTTGATTATTTTATTTGTTTGAATGTTGAATTAGAATTCTAAACCGATTTTAGATGTAAGTTACATCATCATTTTTGGTGCTGAAACTCGGGATTGGTTCTTTAGATAAGTGAACTACGCGAAGTGAATAAATATATTTAGCGAATTCAATAATTTAAATTGTTAGAATAAATATTGAAAATGAAAAATATTAGAGGCTTTGTCAGACGAGCGGCAACTGAAACTATGAAACTATTAGAAAATGAAATAAATAAAGATGAAAGGTCAGCAGATTTAATTGTCGAACTTTTAACGAAACTTTTAGATAAGGAAACAAATTTGATACATCTTGATGATGAAATTCTAAAACTGCGAAACTGACGAAATAGAAAAAAGAAATTGAAAAACTACAAGAATGCAAACATAATGTTATTACGTGGAAAATTCGTGTCAATAGAATCCTGAAAACGAGACAAAGCAAAATTCAAAAAATTGAAAGAACGAATGTTGTAGAAACCAAAAGGGAGCAATAAAATACAGCAAAACTTCGACGCTTGCAGGTACCTAAATACGATGGCAATATATTAAGGTTTGATGAATTTTAGTCTCAATTTGAAGTAGCTATCCATAAAAACAGGAGTCTTATTAATATTGAGAAGTTTAGTTATTTAAAATCGTACTTAACAGACGTAAGGCTCCTATAAACCTTATATATAATAAGGTCTATATACTATACCTTAAATAGACGAAGCTGAGGTGGCTATACGCGGTTTAGCCTTGAGCTCTGAAAACTATGAAATTGTCTTGAACATACTAAAAGAACGATTTGGTCGAAAAGATATTATAGATGCACATACGTATGTCAAGACTTTTAAACATAAGACCAGTACAAAAATAAGATATTGTATCGATGCGTAGAGTATTCAAAATGCAAAACACATATTCGGCGATTAGAAAATAACTGAATAAATCCTAGCAGTTATAGTTGTCTATTGTATCCAGTGTTGTTAAAATCGATACCCAGAGATTTATCATTAGAATTTTCTCGCAGAACACATTCAAAAATGAAAACGAAATATCTGACTTATTGGAATTTTTGAAGATAAAAATTTAGTGTCGCGAACGTAACGAGCAATTAAGTAAAGATTTTAATTTAAGTACTTCAGATGCGCGATTGGAAACTAAATTTAATTCTATACAAAAAAACTAATAAAGAATATGGAAGGTTTAATAAAAACAAAGTTGATTATAGCGGGAAAAATAAATTCGAACTTTTCTACATCTTCTGCATTTGTTGTTGATGTGAAAAAATGTATATTTTTTACAAAACGTAAAATTGATTATGATTCCATCTTTTGTCCCTTATCAATCGAACAGCTAAAATTATCACTCAGAAATGGTATGTGTTATTCCTGTCTTTCTAAAGGACATGTATCTAAACAATGGAAATTAAAAAATGTTTGTGGAATTTGTAAAGGCTTGATGCATAACGAACTGATCTACGATGAACTCGCCATGTCTTCCTCCCCCCCCACTGGAGTCTAGTTACAGCGGTGACGTGAAAAAGGTTCTCATCGGTTGCATGTATGAATGAATGTGATTGCGAAATACTACTTGAAACTTACTCAGCAGTATTAATAGGTAGTTCTAAAAATAAAGAGAGAAATATTTTGTTGGATAATGCGCCACAGAGATGTTTTTTGAAGAAAGAATTAGCGGTAGAAATGAAATTACTGATTATTAGGCAAGACAGTCTAGTGGTTTATACTTTCGGTTCTAGAGTACCAGTCCAGAAAACATGTGATGTAGTCCGTTTTACTCTTTGTAATTCAAGTGATCCGGAAAAGAAAATAACCATTGAAGCGTTTTTGAGTGACTGTATTTCTGGATCGCAGTTTAAAGTATCACACAATAAACTAAAGCAATTACTTCTAAAAAAGAACATTTCGTTGTCAGACATAAGTAAATCGTTAGGAAATTAATTGTCTCTGCTTATTGGAGAACAATACTTTTGGGATATTCATTCAATCGTTAGGAAATTAATTGTCTCTGCTTATTGGAGAACAATACTTTTGGGATATTCATTCAGGAGAAAAGGAACGATTAAACGAATCTTTTTATTTGATTGATACTCTGTTCGGAAGGGTTGTTCAGGGTCGAATTTCTCCATCAGATTTAAATTCGAATCAGAATATTTCTATTATGAAAATTAGTTGAATGTTGCGTCACATTGAATGAAAACCTAACAAAATTTTGGAAGTTAGATTTAATGTGGATATATGATACGAACAGTTGTAATTTCAAATTTAATGAGGAATTTATTTCTCAATTCGAAAATAATTTAAGTTATGAAAAATGGAATGTATACAACTAAATTATTCTGGGAAGGAAAACCAGAAAACTTGTCCAACAACTTCGCCGTAGCAAATCGAAGATTTAATAACTTGATGGTAAAAATTAAAGAAAATAATTAAGTTTGTGGTGAATATAAGAACATAGTAATTAAAGCTGAATATCGTCGAGGAATGTCCTTCTGACTTAGAAGGGAGTTATTATATGCCTCATTCAGCTGTTGTAAGATTGAATAGGAACACTACAAAAGTTAGATTGGGTTTTGATGCATCGTGAAAGGGTAATGGGTGCAAGTCTGTTAATGAATGTCTGAATCCTAGGCCACCGTTGAATCCCAGAATTTTAGATGTAATCTTACAATTTCGCAAGTATGAATATGCATTCATGGAGCATTTTTGACTATAGGAATAGTGGAAGAGGATAGAGATTACATACGATGTTTTTGATTTCCAGATGAAAATGATTCGAAAACTTACAAAATTTTACGAATGACTCGCGTGCCCTTTGGAGTGACATCAAGCCCGTTTATTCTTGCTGCCACTGTTAAATAACCACATACGAAAATATAAGCATGACCAAAGCGAAACTTTTCAAATGTTTAACTCGGCACTTTATGTGGATAATCTTTTTTACGCAGCAAACACTATCGAGAAAGCTTTAGAACTTTCGCAGAGTGCTGTAAAAATTTTGAAAGATGCGAATATGAATTTGGGGACAGTGGACATTAAAAAAAATTTTTTTTAATTATTGTCATAGAGATATGAAATTTTGAATGCGTGTCTATTTTAACATGATTATATCAAATACCCTTGAAAAAAAAATTCTGGTTTATTAAAATTTAAATTTTTTAAAATTTCTTTTTAATTTTTAAATGTTTTTCGAAATGCTCCATGCGTCTTAATTTTTTCTATTTCTTTTTACTTTTGCTTTATTTTCATTTAAAAATGCATTAAAAACACATTTTGGTATTAATTAGTTAATTGAATAAAATGTTGATTTTTAATTAATATTTCTTTTACATATACCTAAATTTTAGACAAAATTTCACACTTTAATAC
>KK115521.1:336994-353805 GCA_000611955.2 Stegodyphus mimosarum
TGTCTCATTCAAATCTTCCTTTCTTCTATCTTAATTTCTGTCCTCCATTTTTTTTTGTTTCCTCCTTATACTCCACCGTTTTTACTTAACATGACGAATAAGGAATCCAACTTTAAGAATTGCTTGTTAACATATTCTTTCTATCCTCTACAGAATACTTTCCTTTTTTTTAATACCTTTATTTGTAATTTAATACCTTTTTTCTTTGAAGCCTCCTTCTTCTGCCTTTACATAAACGATTAAGTAGTTCTTCATTATGAGTTATATCATCTTGAATACTACCCCTTTTTTTCCTAAAGCTTTAGTTTTTCTTATTCTATAAAGTTTCTTCATTTATATCTCAATTCCTTAAGCTTCTTCTACTCAGCAGCTTCTTCTTCTCTTCCTGTAGCTTCCATTATGTTCCCTTCCTTCTTCATATATGAGACAAATATGAAATCCATCGTTATAAATTATTTCTTCTTAAATTCGTACTTCCTTTTTCATTAATTTCATCTCCCTCTTGTGCTCGTGGCTTCTTCATATATAACTTGATTTCTTACTCTCCACTTTTTATAACTTCTTCCTTTAAAATTTTCTCCTTCTTCTTTTAATAAGACATTCCTATTTAATGAAAAATGTCTTAACAAGTAAATAGATAGTAGTTTTTACTATTTAGCTATTCTATTAGGTATGTAATTAGGAATTAGCTATTATATTAGGTATGTAATTGTTGTTAATGTTTATCTTATAAAATTTGGAAAATTATATGAAAAAAAATATCTTTTAGTAGTTCTTTATAGTCCCTGTGTGGCGATCACGTGGTTCAGTGAAGCCTGGTTAGTTGCTTGCTCGTGTCGTCATCTATATTCGCCAGTGGGAAGTGTTGCGTCGCATGAGCGGGACTCCATCTTGGTTCAATTTACTGGGAGTCGAATTCTTTACCGCTAGCCCAAAAGAGCTCCGTTGTGCTAGGTTTAAGAATTCTAACTCTTTCAAATTTGCGATGGTGGAGTTGTTCTCGAGATCAGTCCGCCGCACCTCATGTAGTCTATCTTTATAATAAATTAGTTAACAAATTAGTTAGGTTAGTAAATACAAAAGTATGTTTATTATAATTGTAATGTGACATTAGTTCCCTTTCTCATTCCTTTCTATAGCTTAATCACGTATAGCTTCTCCCTTCTTCCTGTATTGAAGGGTATTTTAGAGGTAATTTTGAAAGTAGAATCCTTTAAATGATATTTATTTTGTAGCATTTGAAGAAATTGTATAACTTGACATAGGTCAGTTTCTAGTCTTCCTAGTAATTCCATTGCTTTCGTGATTTTTCATATTGTATATTTTTGCTTAACTAAGAATTTTCCAAATGCTTCAATATTTGTAGAAGGCATTTTTATATGAAATTCTTTGGTTAGCGGAGAGGTGGTGATATAGTGTTCAGGCGTTCCTGTTTGACCACAAGTGCAGGTATTGGTGTGCGAAATACCAAATCTTTCGAAATAAGTTGGAAATGGTCCGTACCCTGAGACATATCAGACTAATTGAGGGTGTGTGATGAGCCGTTGTACATCAACAGTTATAAAATGTAGGAAAGTTCTACCAGTGTCACTATTGTTCCACTCATTCTGCCATTTTAGAATTGCTGTTGATTTGAGAATATTTTTCAAGCGTGATATAGGCTATGGAATATCTATAGTAACTGCATTTCGATCTATAGTAGCCTCTTTAGCTAACTGATCTGCAGTTTCGTTTCTATGTATACCAGAATGACCTTCTATCCGTGTTAAGGTTGTTTTAAGTGAAGTATAATTTTGTAAATCATTTTGTATTGCTTTAATAATTGGAGAGATAGTTTTCGGATCTTTGACTGCATAAAGTGTGGAGAGGCTGTCGGATTTGATAATAGTATTATATCCTAACTAATATTATAAGTGCGAATGTAAATTTGTTTGTTTCTTTGTTATGCTTTCACTCCTTAATTACTTAATCGATCATCATGAAATTTCCAAGAAATATTTTTGCTATATTAGAAAAGGTTATAGGCTATAAAATGTAACTTACCTGTTGGAACTTAAGCTATATAATAAGTTTTATAGCTTAAAATGATTGTCATTGTATAGACATTAAATGTTGAAAGTTTCATAACGACAAATGCAAAAGTTTGTCTGCGCGCGCAGGTGCGGGGCTTAAATCACGCAAACATTTTCTAATCAAAAATATTTCTTGAAAATTTCATGATGATCAATTAAGTAATTAAGGCGTGAAAGCGTAACATTTATTAATTAAACGTTTATTAATTTTTATTTGTTTAATTTAATTTATTGTTTAAAATCCCTTAGGATTTCCGGCTTTTGGCTCTTATTAGTCCAAAGGGATTTAGTCCCGAAGGACTATTTCTTTCGTTTTGCGATTTTGCGTCGATTCACTCTGAATGCCCGTTTCACTTTTCAAATTGTTGCCACTAAATGTTATCGCTCTGCATTAAAGTTTAAAAAATGAAAAATCTGCATAAATGTATGCATGTTTCTCGCATTGTGATAAAACCTAGAGCCATCGAATTTTGAATGACGTAATCCTACTACGAATATGGGCATCTGGAAGCCCTAATTTTGAATTTGAAATTTGCTTTATTATCGATTTTATGTTTTGTAACATTTCAACGAATTTCTGATTAACAAACTAAATGATTTCAAAGCGAGCAATGGCAACACTGTACGGAAAAAACAACATTTTTATCTCCAGCGCACGAGACTTACGGAAATTCTAAAGATATGTTCATTTTAAAATGATTTTGCGATATTGATTTTGAAGTCTCAGGTGCGAAGCACATGTAGTCAGGCACCCAGGCTGAAGAGCCATCATCCTGTGTATAACACGTGAGGAGAGGGGGCATAACTTTCCTACCATAACGTTGTAGAGATGAATGGAGAATTTAAAATAAATTCTCATGAAAAACTTGAAAAGAGAACTTCGTATCCGCAGTCGAAGAAGAGGTGAGTAACGCCAAAAAAAAAGTAGTTTCAGTATCAAGAGTGAAGTGCTGGGCGGAAGAGGCGGAGTCAAAGGATCATGCAGGTCCAATCCGTGAAGAGGGTGTAAGTACAAATGAAAGCAACTCTGGTATTGGCTGAGAGGCGTGGCTTATTTAGAAATGAGTTTAGTTAATATGATATGATTGTAAGTTTTAATAGATAAGAGTGGTTTAGTGGTTGTTCCATTAACAAAACAAATAAACGGATCATGATCAAAAGTAAAGGGGCCTAAAGTTGGGTTATTGCATGATAAAACCGTGGAAGAAGGTTGAAATGGTAGTTATGATAACAATTGAGGTTTGGATCTTACGGTAATAGTTGTGTTAGGTCTCGATAGATGGCGCCACTTATGTGGCTGTTTATAAAGATCAGAAATGTTATTTAAGTAGTGCTGAAGTAAGGATTATAAATGTCTTAAGACCGCTTTTGGTCTTTTTCTGTTACTCCATTCGTTGTAATCATAGTTGAGTATTGGTATTGTATTATTTTGAACTTTCGGGATGTTTCTGAAGAAGTTTTTGGCGATTTTCGCAAAACAGGTATTAATGTGTTCAATGTTTAATTCATCGTGGATATCATTGTTTCTTATATACCATGGGCAGTTAACCATCTGTCGTAGGGTGATATTTTGGACTTGTTGAATTTTTTTAACTGTTGTGTCACATAATGAACCCCAAACCGGACAGGCATAGGTGATGATGGGACGCAACATGGATTTATATACAAGAATTTTGTTTTCTATGGATAAACTGGAGTTTCGGGCAATTAAGGGGTTGAGTAAGGCTTTAGTACCCCGAAACTTCTTAAGAATATGTGTTACGTGTGGGGCCCAAGTGAGTCTTTGATCTAAAATGACACCTAAATATTTGGCTTGCTTGGCCCAGGGGATACTAACATCATACATTTTTAGAGTGTTTTCCAGGTTGATATTGGATTTGTACGTGAAATAAACGGCTTCAGATTTCGCCACATTTGTTTTAATTTTCCATTTCACCATCCAGGACTCTAATGCGTGGATGTGTTCTTGTAATGTTTGAACAACTGCGGCCATCGACGCGTTTTGGTAGAGGATCGCAGTGTCGTCTGCATATAATGCTAGTGTAGTGAGGGGGTGTTGTGGAGTATCGTTCGTATAAATTGAAAAAAGACAGGGTGAAAGTAAACTTCCCTGGGGTAAACCAGCGAGAGCTACTTTTCGTGTAGAGTGGGTGTTGTTATAACGAACGATAAAGTGTCTATCGGTTAGATAGGAATTAATGATGTTAATGATGTAATCTGGGAAGCCCAGAGTGATTAATTTGTATGTGAGGCCTTCTAGCCATACACAATCAAAAGCTTTTGATATATCGAGGAAGAGGGCTCCTGTGATTGCTTTTTTGGTGTAGCCTTCAGCTATTATTTCCGTGACTCTGTAAAGTTGATGGACTGTCGAATGCTTAGCTCTGAATCCATATTGTTCTTGGATTTGGATCCCATTTTCATCCAGGAACTCTTGTATCTTGGTCAGGATAACAGCTTCGGCGATTTTGCTGAGAGTAGATAACAGGCTAATTGGACGATAGGATGATGCCTGTGTGGGGTCCTTTCCAGGTTTTAAGATGGGTGCAATTATAGCAGTTTTCCAGATGGTAGGGAAGTGTTGAAGTTCAAGCATGATGTTGATGAGTTTCGTGAATTTGCATAACATTTTTGGTCCCATCTCTTTAATCATTTTATTACTGATTTTGTCAAGTCCTGGACTTTTTCTATTTTTTCTCTTCTCGATATATCTACTAACTTCTGAAGGCATGATTAGAGGGGTGTTGTTTGTGTTTGTTTTTGTTTGGAATTGTGTAATGAGGGACGAAACAAGGTGTTCTGTTTGAGGGTGTGATATGTTGTGTGTACGAAATTGAGAAGCATAGTGATCTGCAATAGACTCAGCTTTCTCAAAATCAGTGTAAGCGATCCCGTTGGGGCCGTTAATGGGCGGAATATTCGTGTTGCGTCGTTTAAATTTAGAAGTCGCGCTCCAGATCGAATTATCGTCTGCTGAGAGCGACTCTAAATATCTGGCCCAGTCAAGTTGTGCATGTTCTTTTAAAAGAGTCCTGACTTGTTGTTTGAGGCGATTATAAATAATTTTGTCCTCTGGACATCTGAATCTTTGCCATTGTTTTCTGGCCTGATTTCTTTTCCTTGTTATCTCTCTGATTGTACTATTTTTGTATCTTTTTTCAATTCTGGCTAGGGTGCTATTTTTGAGTAGAGCGTCATGCATCTCCTCTGTAAACTCCTCCACATAGGCATCTAACTCATTTCCCGTATGTATTGCAAATGTTGGGTACTGGGTGTTGTTGAGAGCTTTGGCGTAACCCGCCCAGTTTGTAATAAGGGCTCTTTTGTGTGGTGTACTGTAGGAATTGGTATTTATTTCCATCATGACCGGGTTGTGGTCGGATGACATTTCATCCAAGCTATCAATAAAGCTTGGGAGATGAATATTTTTTAAGATGAAAAAGTCAATGACCGATGGTCTGCCAATCCCACAGTGTGTTGGTTTTGCTGGAAAAGCTAGGTTTATGTTGGCTGATTGAGCAAAGTGATGAATAATGCGTCCATGTTGATTAATATCCCAGCAATTCCATTCGCGGTGGTGTGCGTTAAAGTCTCCACCTATAATGATTCGATTGTTTGTGTTAAGCAGTGTTTGTAAATCATTTTTAACACTGCTTGCGGGAGTATGTATTGGAAAATAGGTGGAGATAACAGTGATTGGTTGTGCTGTGTTTGGAGTGAGTGTAATAGCTAGGGCCTCAATGGCTAAGAGCTGTGGCAGTGGTGTTAAAAAATGGGAAATGGAGCGCTTAACTAGGATCATAAGTCCTCCTCTTGCATTGCCGTTTCTTGAAAATCTTCCAGTGATGGGTCTGTCCCATCGATGCGTGATATAATTACTTGCATAAAATTTACTTTGTGGGCCAAGCATGTGTTCTTGAAGGAGGAGAATGTCAGGGGTAAATTCGTGTAAGAACTCCTTAAGCTCATATGCTTTAGGGAGCAATCCATTTGCGTTCCATGTTACTATGTTAAGAGGTATATTGCAATTACTCTGATACATTATTAATTTCATTCATAATTTCAAACAACATAAACATTTTGTCCATGGGATCAGATAATTCCTTCATTTTAGGCATATAAGTTTTAAATACATTATTCATAATTCTTATTTTTCTGAAACCAAAGATATTATTTAGTTCCGAGATATGTTTGATAAAGTTAAACATTTCTGAATATTGATTTCTCTCCGATGGAGAGTTAGCATTATTTTTTCCAATAGGAGTATCATTTTCATTACTTTTTGTACTCATATTTAAATTTTTTAGTGCTGTGCTGATGTCAGCAACATTAAAATTATTTTTAGCATTTGGATTTCTCTGTGCAGCAGTAGCCGTACTTGGGAGTTGAGAACCTATTTCCGATTTTGAGGATTGAGTATTTTTTTTCGTCATTTCCGCGAATGAAATTCCTTTTTTGACTGAGCTATCTTTTTTTGGTGGGTTGGGCTTGCTTTTGGGGAACATTTCACACCCACGATATGACGCAACATGATTTTTTTGGCAGTTACTGCACTTAGGTTCTTCAATCTTGCCTTTATTAGGACAGTCCATCGTTCGATGTTCCAGTGAGCATTTAACACATCGAGGAGCGAAGAAGCAGTTCTCCGAAGAATGGTGCCACTTTTGGCAATTATAGCACTGTGGCACCTGGTTCTTGGATACATATTTCTCCACTGTGACAGAAAACAGGAGTAAGTCTTGTACATGGTATATCTGTTCAGCTATTTCATTTTTCATAACTTGTACTAGAAAGAGGGGCATGGGAGCCTTAGTTCTTCTTCTGGTTAGTTGAGTCACTTTATTGACGATGAACCCTTTTTGGGTCAAAGCTTGGGCGATATCATCCGTTTTTGAAGTTATTGACATGCCTCTTAAGACAACCTTGATTGGGCGTGCGTGATTAGCGTTAATGACATAATGTTCTATTTTCTTTTGCTGGAATAGAGCACTGAGTGATCTGTGATCTTCCGCTGTTCTTGGTAAGATTTTGAGTAGCTCACCATTAATTTTGCCTAAGAATTTCGCTTCAGTCGTTTTGGCTAGTTCTTTTAAAAATTCTTCATGTTTTAATTTGCCAGGATTAACCATAATGGGGGGAACCGCCTGATTGGGCGTGTTAGTCGGCTGCTGCTGCACTGCCTGTTGGTTTAGGGGTTCATTATCCATGTTATCACTACTTAAATCCTTTTCCTTTGCATTCAATAAATTAAATTTATTTTTAGTTTCAGTCAAGAAATTAATTTTTTCTATTCTCTGCTGTTTAGCAGTTTTAGTTGGTAATTTAAATCCTTCATCATCTGATTTATTACTTTTACTGCTATTTTTACGTTTAAGTTTAATTTCGTCCGATTTCCTTTTAGGGTTTAAAATATTTACAGTGCCAATACCAGAATTACAATCAAGATTGTACTTACCTCTAAGTTCCTTTACTTGAGCTTGTAAGTTATTCATAGTCTTCCTGATAACTTCCGTGGTGGTATCTGGTTCCGTAACGGGTCTGTGCTTTTGCATCGTGGTGATCGTAGTTTTGAAAGCTGATATCTCGTTTTCCATTTCAGCGATACGTGTAATCCAGTATTCTCGGTCCAGGTTGTCATCGATAATAACTGCAGGTAATCCTACACAGCTTTCCATGGTTTTAGGCGACTCCGTTGGAGTGCTTGTATCCATACTCGCGGTCTCATCTAGACTCTGCTCGGGAGCGCTCATTTTGAGCAACCTACAACACAGGCGACGGATGAGGCGAACTGAATTTTATGGTTTGAGTACGTAGTACATGATATTTAATAAAAAAAGGTAGCACACGAAACGTTAAAAAAACGCGCCTTTGGACGTAATTTAAAATCTGAAATCTTTCAGATTTTTTTTTCACAAATATTTTTCAGTCATTAGGAAATATATATAGCAGTTTGACTAGATTTCGTGTCGATACACGTATTTTTAAAATTCACGCGGAGTTTGAAATTTATTTCAGGACAGTTTAATTTTTGACAGTTTTTTATTTTTTCGTTTTCGAAATTCCTCGCAAACGTAAATCTGGATAAAGTTGAGTTATTCGTGGGTTAAAGAAACGACATAGTCCAGGTTGAACAAAAAAATATATTGGGAATATTAGGTTACATGAGAACAAGCAACTGCAACAATGCACACCAGATAGAGACTGAATATGACAACAACTAACCTCCTGTTGCCAATTTTCATAAAGAAAATATTGGGACTGGCACATATACACATATTTTTTAACACGCCCCCTTGCCAGTCACACTATTTGCAAGATATTTACATACTTCCACAAAAACTAGTCACGCTGTTGTTGTACACATTTACAGAAAGACAATGTAGCTGCTATTACATGCATAAACACTATCCACCTCTACTTATGAATTACATCATTAAATAAACACATATTAAGTTATACTAGGAAACACAATGTTTACATGAAAACAATTAAAAAAAATTTGTACCTAGGCTTCTTTCTGAAATATTAATTCAAGTCTCCACACAGTCACTATCACAATGGTTTATGTTCAGTCATAAACTTCAAAGGAGATCATTTTTACATGCCAGTCCGGGCATAGTTCATGTCACGTAAAAGTTTTTTCGAGGTCTGCTTGGTTAAGAGATCAGCGAGATTGTCGCTGGATGGCACATAATCGAATATAATTTCATTTTCTTTCACCAAGTCTCTCAGAAAGTGAAATTTAATATCGATATGTTTACTTCTTTCAGAAGTAACATGGTTCTTGGCTAAAAAGATTGCTCTCTGGTTGTCGACTAGTACTTTTTGAGGTGAAGCAGGTAATTCACTACAGATTTCCTTGATCAAAT
The DNA here is from genome assembly GCA_000611955.2 of Stegodyphus mimosarum. Lineage (NCBI taxonomy): Eukaryota > Metazoa > Arthropoda > Arachnida > Araneae > Eresidae > Stegodyphus > Stegodyphus mimosarum. The sequence goes on from KK115521.1 coordinate 345,936, forward strand.
TTTTAATCCATAGGATTTCCTTGGCAGCGTGACACATTGCCACATACTCTGCTTCTGTCGACGACAAAGCTGTTGTGGATTGCTTCTTGCTCGACCATAAGATTGGAGCACCTGCGAGTAGCATTATATAACCACTAAGATTTATGGTCAGTTCTGTCACCTCCTCAGTCAGCATCTGAGTAGACTTGAAGTGGCTCACCTGTCTTCTGTAATCTCAACTTTCTGTGTTGTGTTCCCATTAGGTATCTTAGAATGTGCTTCACACTTCTCCAGTGTTCTTCGGTGTGTTTTTCATTAAATTGGCTCATGTAGGTGGAAGAATAAGCCATGTCTGGACAAGTACCACAGGTCAGATAAAGGACTCTTCCTATAGCTTGTCTGTAAGGGATTTCCTTGCTGTGTTCTTTGATTTCCTCCCACTGTTGTTCATCTACCTTCTTATATTTTATGCTGGGGTCCAATGGCTTGGATGCACATTTTGCTTCAGTCATTTTAAACGTTTCTAGGATTTCCGATACATAAACGATTTGATCTAGTGTGTATGATCCATTTTCTTCTTTGCATATTTGCATGGATAAGATCTGGCTTGCAGGGCCTAGGTCCTTGACACTGAACCTTTTCTTAATGCCTCCCTTGAACTCATTTATCTCTGGCATGTTTCCAACTATCAGGAGGTCGTCAACATAAACTCCAATTATGATGTTCTTCTCGTGACAAAAATAAATACAAGGTTCTGCACTTGATCTTTTCAATCCATACTCGATCAGGAAGTCGTTCAAGCAAGAATTCCATGCACGTCCTGATTGTCGAAGACCATAAATGCTTTTCTTCAGGTGGCAGACAAGGTGTTCTTTCCCTTTCTCAATGCAGCCTTCTGGCTTCCTCTTTCAGGATTCCATTAAGGTATGCAGCTGTCACATCCATTTGGTGAACCTCTAGGTTTATCTCTGCAGCTACGGCAAGCAGTAACCTTATAGATTTAAGTTTGATGACTGGTGAAAAGGTGTCTTGAAAGTCCACTCCAGGTATATGCAGATAGCCTTTTGCTACCAATCTGGCTTTGAACTTTGCTTGGTTCCCAATCTCGTCTTTTTTCTTACGAATCAACCATCTGGATGGTATTACTTTAGCTCCTTGTGGTTTCGCAGTTAGTTCCCAGGTTTGAACCTGAGTGAGGTTTTGAATTTCTTCCTCCGTGGCTTTCAACCACATGTCAGCTTCGGGTGATTTCAGGACATCTTTTAAAGTTACTGGATCCTTTTCTTCAGATTGTTGTATCTCTTGGGCATCGTACAGATAAAAATCTTTGAAATGTTTAGGAATTTTGGTTTTTCTTTTTTCACATCTCTCAATCCCGTGGGTAGGGTTTCTGGCTGCTGCCTCGACTTCAGGGTCTAGGTTGTTAGCAACGTCTTGTATCTCTGTAACTGATTGGCCTTCATCTTCGTAATCTGGAGTATTTCCAAGCTGTATGTCTGGGCATCTTTCGAAATTTTGGTCAATAGGATCTGTATTTAGACGTTCGGTTTCATCCAAGTCATTTACTTCAGGAGTTATGTGATCTAGAGATGAGTCACAAGCTTCTGTTTCGGGTAGGTCCAAGGGATATTCTGATTCAAAGTCTTCAATTTTAAGAGTAGCTTCTTCTGCAGAATTGTCACACTTGCTTAGTTTTAAGGGGAAAACATTTTCTTCAAAAATGACATCTCTGCTGACAAAAAAATGTTTCTTCTTCATGTCATACAATTTGTAGTCTTTAACGCCTTTAGGATATCTCACAAAAACACATTCTGTAGCTTTGGGATCAAGTTTGCTTCCTCTTGAGTGTGAGCGAACATGACTCCAGGCTCTGCATCCGAAAACTTTGAGGTGGTCTGTTTTGCTTCCAGACCCTGACCATCTTCCTTCTGGAATATCGCCATCAATTGCCATAGATGGGCGCTTGTTGTGGAGATAGGCTGCAGTGGTAATTGCTTCAGCCCAAAACCTGTGATCTGCTCCGGACTCGATAAGTAAACATTTTGTCGTGTTTATCAATGTTTGGTTCAGTCTTTCTGCCAAAGCATTTTGTTGAGGTGTGTCGGGTACAGTAGTTGTCTTTGGATCTCATGCGCAGCGAGGTACTTGTCGAATTTTTCACTTATGTATTCCCCACCATTGTCACTTCTCAAAAATTTGATTTTCCTGTTTTGGAGATTTTCTACCATGCAACGGTACTCCTCAACTTTTCTAGTACTTCACTTTTGGCTTTCAAAGGGAATGCTGTGGTATAGTGAGAAAATTCATCCGTGAAAGTCACAAAGTAATTCGAGCCTCCAAAGGAAGGAGGAGAAATTTTACCAACAACATCTGAATGTATAACTTCTAGGATGTCTTTAGCTTTTGTACTAGCGGCTTTTGGAAATTTCTTCCTTTTCATTTTCCCTCAATACAGACTTGGCAAGCTTCATTTACTAATACTGTTGATTTCAGGTTTCTGCCGATGGGGACAATATTTTTTGTTGTACAAAAATGTGGATGACTAAGTCTACGATGCAGCAACTCGGCACTTTCAGTTTTCGTAGCGTAGGCAGTTGACATCTTTTCTTCGATTATGTATAGTCTTCCTTTTTTCTCACCAGATAAAAGAGTATCTCCATTCTTACCAATCACTTTGGCTTTTCCTTCAGCAAATTCTACTTTTAAGCCTCTTTCTTCAATTCTACCAATGGATAATAGATTTCCTCCTAGTTCTGGAAGATATAGGACATTTTCAATCAAGACTTTTTTTCTCCATCTTCTTCTCCAACAGAAAATGAAATATTTCCAATTGCAGTGACCTTTATTCTTTCTGAATTAGCAACTTCAACTTCAGATGTGTACTTCTTAAGGTCTGAGAATTTTCTTTTATCAGAGGTCATGTGTTCTGTAGCTCCACTGTCTAAAATCCACAGATTACTTTTTCTTGATTTTTCTTCGTTTGCCAGAAGTGCAATGTTTGTCTTGAGGTCAACTGCAGTTTTGGCGCTGTTTTGGTTCTGATATTTGCCTTCCTCACAATTTTTAGATATGTGCCCCCACTGGCCACAGCTGAAGCATTTAGTACTTCTTCCTCTGTTAGTTTCTTCTTCATTTGGCCTTTTAGCTGCATACTTCTTCATGGGTTTTCCAAAGGCAGGCTTCTTCTGGTTCGTGGCGTGAAGAGCTTGTTCTTCATGATACACTTTGGCTGAACTCTGATTTCTAATTATACGTTTCTCTTCTACAAGTAGCCTTGTATTCACGATCGTAGTTGTCAGATTTGCTTCATCTTTTTCCAAACTTAGGATGAGAGATTCATAACTTCTAGGCAGTCCCAATAGCATTACTAGGGTCACTTCTCTATCTGTGAATGCATATCCACCATTAGCTAATTTTCTGTGTAGGTCCATTAATCTTGCTAGATAGGATTGGACGGACTCATTTGGCTTCATATTTATAAGAATTCTCTCATAAGTTGCAGTACATGAAGCAGACCGAATTTTGTATGCATTTCTTTTAAACAGTTCCAGGCGTCACTGGCTCTAATACAATCTCCGATATCATCTAGAAATGTATCTTCAACTATGAGGAATAATAGGGTAAGAGCTTCATCATTCTTTTTTCTCTCCGCTTCGTTCATTTCCATTCCATATCCAGGTTCCACTGCTTCCCAACATCTCTTCTGCACCAGCACGGCACGCGAACGGATACACCATGTGTGATAATTATCGCCGTTTAGTTTCGGCATTTTATAATCTTCAGATGTCATTCTTCAAGTAAATGTATCGAGCTAAATTCACAAAAAATATTTTTGTTTACTTCGTCAAAGGATGGTTATCCGCTCACTTCCGATTCACAACGTAGTTAGGCTTCGGTGCGATCTTCAATCCTTGATCATAATGGCGTTTCCTTTTGAGCTTTTCGTGCTGATAACGTGATAAAGTTGAGTTATTCGTGGGTTAAAGAAACGACATAGTCCAGGTTGAACAAAAAATATATTGGGAATATTAGGTGACATGAGAACAAGCAACCGCAGCAATGCACACCAGATAGGGACTGAATATGACAACAACTAACCTCCTGTTGCCAATTTTCATAAAGTAAATATTGGGACTGGCACATATACACATATTTTTGATATATTTTTAACAAATCTAACATAACTAGGAATGCATCTCGGGCCCGGACAGCAAAAATTACTCGATCCCAAGAACCTTCCGTACATGCAGAATTGAGAAGAAGAGAACAAGTAAGGCGACAGTCTGTTTTGAGAACTCTTGAAACAACATCTCAAAACAAGAAAGATTAGAGGCCCAAATTTCCCGTTAAGCTTCTACGAGAGCAGCTAAGACGCCTGTCTAAACACAACTCCGCTTGACAGAACAACTTGAACGACAAGCTGCTTTGAGAGCTGCTGAAAAGCCTCTTCAAGCACAAATTCGTTTCGAAGAGCAACCTGAACGCCAAGCTGCTTTAAGAGCTGCTGAAACACCTCTCCAAACGCAGATTCTCTTGAAAGAACAAGCTGAACGTCAAACTGCTTTAAGAGCTATTGAAACGCCTCTTCAAACACAGATTCGCTTGGAAGAACAAGCTCAACAACAGGCAGTTATTAGAGCGAGAGATTCTTCAGAACAACTGCAAGTGAGAAGAATCGTTCATGCAAAAATTCAAACCAATACCGGGTAAATTTCATGCATAACAATTGGTCCGTATTTAATGATTCTGGACTTCAATACGATCTTTCAATTGATTACCATACTCATCCATTAATTGTTATCGATTAATGGATGGTTATTTAATGAGTAGAAAATGCCAGTTTTGAGATGCTTTAAAATGGAAAGATGAAACTGCAGGAATGTGCTGTTCCAATGGTAAAGTTTGTTGATAAACTTTCGTTTTGTCAACATACTCGAAAAATCATTCAAAGTAAATTTCTATTCGACTTTGGAGGTGCAGGATACAACCAGGATACCCTCTTAGGAGAATCTTGTTTTTAAAAATAATTTTTTATTATTTGTTTACTAAGTTATCCGCAGTTTAAAAATGTGGAAGGAACTTAAAAGAGAAATTAATTTGGAAATTTTCTTTGATGTGTTAGTGACATCTGAAAACTTTGATGATTCCTTAATCCAAAGATTGAGTGCAAAATATTGTCTTGCAAGTAGAAACATTAGTTTATATCCTTCATTGTAATATTATTACACTGCGTAGCGGAGCTGTTTTTCAATAAATGAATCCTTTCATGTTCATTTCTTTATCTCATTTTGATGAAACAAAAAAAAATCTGTACGTATATATGTATGTACACTGCGCAAAAAATAAAAAAATCTGAAAGGTTTCAGATTTTAAATTACGTCTAACGGAGCGTTTTTTATCCTTTTGTGTGTTATCTTTATTTATTAAATATCATGTTCTTCGCGCTTAAACCATAAAATTCAGTTCAACAGCAATATCGCAAAATAAATTTATTGAGCATATCTTTAGAATTTCCGATACACAGTTCCGCGCGCTTTACATAAAAAGGTTTTTTTCCCCCATACTGTTGGCACTGGTCGCTTTTAAATCGTTTGAGATTTTCATCAAAAATTCGTTAAAGTTTTACAAAATATGAAATAGATAATAAAACAAATTCCTAATTACAAACTTGGGCTTTCAGATGCGCATATTCGGGTGGAAACGTACGTTATTCAAAATTTGATGGCTCTAGGCTATGGTCCGTTGTTTTGTCACATTTGGCTAGGTACCGCTTTTTATCATTCGGAGTTTTATCAATTCGGTGGCTAGGTACCGTTGTTTTATCACACTTGGAGAAATATACATACATTTATTCAGATTCTTCATTATTTAATTTCTTTAAATAATACAGTGCTGCAAAATTTTGTGGCAACAGTTTGAAAAGTGATTCAGACTTTTAATGTTTCTGACGCAAAATTTCAAAACGAAAAAAATAGTCATTCAGGGTCAAAGCCCTCTTTGGACTAAAATAAAAGGGGGGGGGGAAGAAAACTATCAACTTTTCGAAGTCATCTAAATAGTCATCTAAATATTTTTGTTTCTTAAGTAGTTGACAAATTCTTAATCTTTTTTAAACGCTTCAAATTTGATTAACAAAGGTTCCTGAGTATTCTATCTTGGACGCATGGGAGCAAATCAATTAATCCGTCTTCCTGTTTGACTTTTATGTATCTTGCTGACTTCCTGAAAATTCAGGTCTGAACATCAGAGTATGCCTGGAAAATCTCTGTAAAAAATAGCAGTTCCAGCAACACTGCAGATATGATGCGGTTTATAATTCTTCATAAGTTCTGATAAAAATCTTCTTCCATACCTCAATTACTTCCTAATCTGCGTCTTTCTTCTCTCAATGCAGCTTCCCATGGACTATATTAAAAGGGTGTTTCCTTTTTTTAAAGTCATATAATTTTCTGAAAATTTTCCTTTACCATTTTAGCAAATTCTTCGAATTTTTTCATTAAGATTGCTCCAGATATCGGGATATTTTTCAGCATCGCGCTTTTTAACCACTCTGACAAGAGTATCAACATCCATAGATTTCCCATTTGCCTTGCGTTTTCTGGGCACATTTTCGTTATTTAGCATTTCTTGAATCATTTTATCTCTTTTCTTGATTGGGTTACAATACACGTAGGTTGAAAGATTACCAGTTTCAAAGCAACTTCTTGGCCGCACTTGGGAAGAAGACCACAATAGTTAGGCGAATCAATTTTGTTTTTGTTTCAAATTTAAATACTGCTCTTAAGACATTTTAACATCTTCAAAAACTACCTATTTTATCCTTCAACAAATGAATACCGTAGAAGCGGTGAGTCAGATATGCTATAATATAGGTTTGTTTCATCAGCATTCTGTGGATAAATTGCAGATTTAGTAAGTGCTTTGTTTTATCCATAACTACTCTTGTAGGATCTAGTTCTCTTCGCTGTCATTCATTGTAACTAGATCTACTTAAGTGTTAATCCTTGCGACTTTTCGCAAAGACCTGAAGATGAATACAATACGGGTAAGGTGTAAAAGACCCTTTTATTGAACGTAATATTTTACAGACGGCACGGAGAGGTGCTTACAGACATCGACCATTTACGATGAGTAACTTAAAAGATAATGTAACACTAAATTTAAAGTTAACAGTAGTGCAAGACTAAACAGTTCAATTTAATCTAGAAGATTGACTCAGAACCTACTCCGCCAGGATAATAATTCGGCCACAAGAATGCGAAGCCGATATTCAAGTTAACAGTTGGAAGAAATAAAAACGTGCTCTCACAGTACCGAAAACACGCTCTGAAACTTTTCACTACATCAGTTTAAATACGCTCTTGCAGTTTATTTAGTTTACATTCTGGCGAGGAAACACGAAAGGAATATGGGAAGACAGAAAATGTTAACAAATTAAAATAACTATTAGTAAAAATAAATGAAACCCTACAATCTAATTAGCCAATCATAGGCAAATCGGCAGTCAGTCCTTATCACAATGTACTTTTACTTTTTACTGTATGCCAACCAGATAAAAAAAGGATTAGCGATGTTGACTGTCATACCGAGGAGCGCGTATATGTGGCATGTAGGTACTCAAAGTATGCGGCGAGCCGAAAGTCCCCTGGGATGCTTGGTGGTAGGGGACGATAGAAGATTCTTCTGTCCACTCGGGGTGCTCTCCTTCAAAACTGAGGTCGGAACTGAGCATAAGTCGGACTGTCAGCTGTAAGGTTCTCAACACCCTCCGGGGGACGACTGGGGCTGGGAATCCCAGCGTATTGGACAGATCAATATCTACATGGTAAATAACTGGGGTAAATAAACTGTCTTCACAGTGACGAGGACCATCGTTTATTTGGTGGTAGGT
>KK115521.1:365222-421472 GCA_000611955.2 Stegodyphus mimosarum
AGATTGCCGCATTTTAGTTTCCTTGGAGCTGCCTCCCGGTCTTGGCTCACGTGACAGTTCTTGCGCAGATGTCCTTCGAGTCCGCAATTCCAGCACTTCATTGCTTTCTTGTCGGTGTTTCTGTTATTTGGCTTATTTAACGCTTCCCGAATCTCTTTTAACATTTCTTGTTTAAATTTTCTAACATCAACATTTTCATTTTCTACTTTAGCCGCTCTGATCGGATGACAATCTTTTCGAGTTGCCTGCTGAGCCAACTCAAACTTCATCGCATAGATTAATGCAGATTTCAGGTCTTTGAAATCTGCCAACCTGAGAGCCTTCTGAATTTCCTGATCCTTGACTGCATCTACGAAATGCATAAGGGCCAGATTTTCACGGACATTGGGTGGACAGTCCGGACATGCATGGTGCGCCAGCCTTTCAATATCAGTTGCTAGTTCTTTAAGGCTTTCAGTCGTTTTCTGTTGGCGGGTTTTGAGTTGGAGACGGCTACAGTCCTTTACGCATTTTTCTCCGAATCTGAGTTCTAGTGCGTTCGAGAGGGCATCAAAACTGGAAATCTGGTCTTGTGGCAGAACTCCTAGGATATCTGCAGCATTGCCTCGGAGTGATGCAGCTAGCTGTGATGCCTTCATCTGGGAATCCCATCTGTTAGTGTCAGCCACGATGGCGAACTGGGTCTTGTACACATTCCACGACGATTTTCCGTCGTACGTACTGGGTTTGATTGCCGTATGAGGAGAACCTGGGAGAATCTTAAAATCTTCAATTTCTCTCTTCGGCTCAGTTCGTTTTTCTTTCAACATGTCTACCTCTTCCCGAAACTTCCTAAATTTTTCTTCGAATCTTTCTTCCATATCGGCTATTTTAGTTGCAGCTTCCTCCTTCAGTTCCTCTTTCATATCTTGTAATTTGGTTTTGGTTTCCTCTCTAAGCTCCATGATGTCGCTTCTAACCTTGTTTTGCTCCATTTCCATCTGTCGCAGTTGCTCTTGAAGCTTTTCTTGTCCGGCTTTTATTTCTTGTTTCATCTCTTCTTGTCTGGCGTCCATCTTTTCTTGTCTGGCTTTCATGTCTTGTTTCATCTCCTCTTGTCTGGCGTCCATCTTTTCTTGTCCGGCTTTCAGAGCTGCTAACATGTCCATTAAAGCTTTCATTTCCTCCGCCATTGTCTTCTTCTGTAGACGGGTGACTGGCATTCACTCTCAAATCCCACTTCTGACACCAGTTGTTGCGTTTTTACGGGTTCGTAGATTTGAGAGTATCCGATGAAAACACGATGCAGAACAATAAAAAGCACAATTTATTTACAGGAATCACTATTTACAGCACAGTTCCAAAATCACCTTTAAAAGCGTCGAAAATCTACAATAAATACGCTGAAACAATCAGCAACACAGCTTCAGGCTGTAACTGTACAGGTAGCTTCACGGCAACACTAAACTTATAATAAACACCGTGGAACAATCCACTTTCAAGCTATACTGTAAAGATAGCTTCACGGCAAAGCACTATCTCGATTGCTTTCCGTTCACAGAACTCTCGCGTAGCAGCTATTCTCACAACTAATCCCACTGCTCGCAACTTGCAACCTTCACAATCTCGCAACTTACTTCGCAATCAACTCGCAACTAACTTCACAACTACTCAACAACTAACTCGCAACTCAGAAACGCAAGGGTTTATATAGTTTTTCTTTAAGTTCGACACGTTTCGAGAAATATCTCGACAGGAAATTATTCTAGAAGCTTCCCGATTGGACCATGGGATATCGCCAATTTGGTCGCCAAATGGGCGATAAAGTCGCCAATCTGGCAACCCTACCATACACTATTTTATGGCAACCCTAGTGCTATGCCGGAAAGCTTACATACAGGCGCAACCACCGAATTTTTCGCAACAATAATTTAGCCTTCCTATGCCAAAAAAGGGATCGGAAACAGAGTTTCAATATCTTTTCCAACCCCCGGATCTGCTACACTAGGAAAAACACTTTACACTGCTACACTTTCCATCCATAATCTTCCTGCTTATTGGCCAAGCTAAATAAAATTTTCGGCAACTAGATGCATCCGTACGAATTACGTATTTGTCCAGCTTCAGGTAGAAATAGACAAGCATTGATATTGTTAACTTAAAATTCTCGCAGATGACTGTTGTCAGCAGATAAAGATAATCCTGCTTAGCTACTATGTTAAAAATCAATTTGGCCTTCTAATAAATACAGCACATATTTGCATTAAATAACTAAAGTAAGTTTTGTTATATGCAACATGCATATGCAAGAATCTAGAGCGAGGCCTTTTCTAAGGGAAACTATGGCATGGATAGGGAAACCACAAAGGTGACCAAACATCCAGATTTTTTACTGGCATTTGAATCCGAATGGAAACATCACTACTGAACAAAAGCCTTATCTATTCGGCTGCTGCTAAACCAAAATTTAATTACTGCTGCAGTCATATTATAACTCCAACTGCCATTTATAACAATAATTATAACTGTCTCACTATAGCATTATCTCCAAAATAATTATAGTGTAATTAACAACTATGCTCAATCAATAATCTATTGCTTAAGTTTCAAAGATAAATTAAAGATTTTATACGTTGTCGAGTGGCAGTATTCCGAAAATTCTCTGTACTTCTAGGTTATTTCCGTCCTTATCGTCCGACATTTTTCGAGGTATGATCGTGTCTTCAAATTTTATTTCCCAAGGGCAATATTTTATATGATAAGCAAAAACAAAACGCCTCACTCAAGGTGTAATAAGCCGAGAGTATTAATAAATATAGTTATAATTACACTGCAACTGTAGTACGTACACATACGATATAATCGTAAACTTAGTTGCAATTAAATTCTAGTCTTAGTTAGAATGCAATTGTAATTATAAATTATAAAATTACAATTACATTATTACTGTAAGATTCATAATTCATTAATTGTAATTATGATTAAACTGTATTTGCACGACTTATAATTATAATTACACTATATACTATTCGATTTATAATTACAGTTACATTTAACTCAATTACGTGTACTTGCAATCACATCATAATTGATCGATGTCTAACTCTGATATTACCAATGTTTTTAACGTCATAAATTTCAGATATCTTAAGAACTTTCCCTCCCTTTTTTCTTTCATTTTTGAAGCTGTTTTAGCTGAAAGAAATAAAAATATCTGCGCGAGTTAAGGGTTCCTGTACAAAATTTTCCATCAGCAGCAAAGATTGGAGACAAATAATTATATTAATTATTTTTCTCTTAAAATTTAGTATTCAGTTTCAAGAGGTTTACTCCTAGATTGTTGAATGCAGTATTGCATAAATACGAAAAACCGTATTTGGTACATGCATAGCAATTCATTTTTTTACTCCATTTGGGCTGATCAAGGTTCCCCGACTGACCCCTTTGCAGGAGTCCTTGGGCATTGGCAAAACAAGTAAGTTGATATGGTGAGATTTATTTGCGTATAAATCGTCAGCAGTTCAATGTAATTTTCCTTTACTTAACAATAACTTAGAAGTTAGATTTGATAACCTTTAATATTTATTTCATATTTCTTCGGCTTTCATAGCCTGAAAAATAATTCGTAGTTTTGTTTACGTTCCACCTAAAATTCATATGAATAGCCACAGTAACCATCTAAAAATATAAAAATGTTATTCTCACCAAAGAATACCTAGAGAATCCTTACGAGTGTTTATTTTGTATGAGCACTTTTGTGAAGCTAGAACATGTTTTTGCTTAAAACTTTGATTTTACGAACTGAAGAGGTTTCCTTATCAAATGTTCCTCAGGCATGAAATTTCAGCAGAACTCAGCGTCGTAAAATAAATTTCAATCGAGTTCCATATCTGTAAGGTTTCGTCGACTTTTTTGTCGTAAATAGGAAAGTGATGAAGAAATGATGAAGAAATTTCAATTACGATTTTTCTACTTTTTCCAAGTAGCGAAATAAAATCTACGAGCTGTTAAAGCGAGGAAAAAATTGTTTTTCCATTCGCATGGATTTCATTTGATCGGCTTCCCAAAACTGTATGAAGTAGCGTTGTATTGTCATGTAATGATATGGTTATTGTAAGTAAATCAATAAACTGTTTGCTTAAAATGTAATGACTTAAAAAACTACCGTTTAGAATAAAAGAATGTTATTTATTCCAAGAAGTTTCTAAGAAGCTAATAAGCTTCCCCTTTTCATATAGATTCTTTTTAATAACTTGAAATAAATTACGAGGTTCCACTGAATACTAAACGAAATTCAGTAATGAGTAATATCAGCAAATTGAGTACTCGGAAGTGGCCTCAGTGGCTTTTGTTGCCATATTTTGTTTGAGACATTGTTTATTAAGTTTGTTTTGTCTTTATATTTCCTTGGAATAATGAAGCTTTTATTCATTACTTTTCACTTTCTTAAAATTTGAATATTCCTGATCGCGAGGTTGAGCGAAGGTTTCAGAACGCCATTCTTTTCTTGCTTCTCTGTATATATGCTGATGAATTAGGTGTATATTCGTGGTTGTGCATTCATTCCTTGGGCTTAATGTCCTGACAAGCATGTTTTCCCTTCTGAATCAGCTGCGCTTCGAGGTATCGTATTTGCTCGAATATAAGACCTTCCTTCCATTTTGGGATAATTATAAGAAGTAAAAAAGTGTAGATGAGTTTTTGATAAAAGCATTATTCTGATTAGAATTCCTTTGATTCCGCTTAAAAGGAAAAGCAATCTCACTAATTATATGCAATATTTCATTATGATATACAAAGATAAATTTCTGATTCCTTACTATCCATTTGTTTTCAGGCATAGATTTCAGACCAGTATAGTGGATGCAGGCTAAACTGAAATAGAGTAACTGTTATAATTAAGGAAAGTTACGCAGTTTTTATATACGGTAAATTACCTGTGTAGTTAGTTTAGTATTTAAAATGTAATCACTGTATATAGTATGCTAATTATGCTCCTTCTCCTCATTACATAGTTTCATTTATTAAAATATCGGATCATAAGACCCCACCAAATTTAGGGTGGAAAATAGAAGAAGAAGCGGGTCTTATTTTCGAATAAATGTGGTATGTTCATTAGTTCGTCAGTCCATGCTTCTTTACCTTGGCTAGCTTTTCGAGCCTGTTAGCTAATCTGAGTAGGTTCCTAACTGCAGAAATTAAGTGCTTCATGCGGAATACAGCAGAAATTTAGGGGTTCATACGGAAGTTTGGGTGCTTGTCCTCAAGAAGAGAGATGAGTCTTGGAACGGTTTTTCCGCACCTGCGATCGTCCCAGGAATGGACTGGAAGCTAAATCTGGAGCAAGTTTCTTCGGTATGTAAGCTTTCAGCGCAATCTTGTTGGAGGCGTGGAAGAACTTATTTTGGTCCGAGTCTCTCTTTTGTCGATCATACTTTACAATTTCTGTAGGAAGCACTAAAACGTCTGCTGATCACCGTGACAGCAAAGCTTTAATAAAGTTTCATTGAGCTGCAACGAAACTGCAGTCAGCGATTATTTGTATTTGTGCTAATTTCTGGGTTTAATTTCTTTATTTTTTATTATCCACGAAGTTTTTTTCTTTAAAAAGATTATTTCAATTTCTTAGCATAATTTACATCAAAATAACATAGGTATTAAATCAGATTTTCATTAGCTATATTTCTATTTGGCGTAAGATGAAATAAACATTTTTAACTGCTTAATTGCCAGTAAGTTGTATGTGCTTAATAATACTTTGCTAGAATACAAATAGTTGATAAAATAAACCCCTAAAATAAAGAAGTGAGGAATAAATTGGAAATATAAATAAAGTTATCAAAACAACTCTTATTAAAAGTACTTGAAGTGGAATTTTACGCCTAGTTGTTTTACTTGAAATATTGTAAATAAAGTGCTGTGCGTAAACTTTACATTATTATGTTATTAGCATTGTATTACCAAATTTGAATGTAGGCAAAAACACAAGCGTATTAACAGCATATTTTAATCAGATTGGTGTAATTTTTTTTCTTTCTTTAGGAGAGGAGGGGGTGGAGAAGGGGCAAGATCAGATCATTTTTATTAAAAAACCACTGTAATCATCATGAAGCAATATTAGAAGCTTATTCTGATTTTGAAACAGATTTTTTTCAGGTTTGTAATAGACTGTTATCATTGTTTTAATTTATAATAATTAATTATCACTAATATGCTGTATGGCAGTATTTCTCTCATTTGTTTACTTTTACACCTTTTTACACATTTTGAAACAAGTTTTTAATTTTACTGCCTTTTTTAAAGGATGTATGAATATGTATTTATATTAAACAATACTAAAATGCAGTTTTTCTGCTAAAGGGGAATTTGCGTTATTTCTGCATAAAATTGTGGATGAAATACATTTAAAATAGAGTAAAATTAACAGAGTAGCGCCAGATGGCGCTTTGGTACCCGTGAAGAAACTTTCAACCTGTCCCGTTTCTCTCAAGAGACGTAACTTAAAAACAGAACTTGGATGAAATGCAGCGCAGAGTGAAAGATTCATTTGTTGCTTCGGTTTGTTTCTTCTTGAAAGCAGACGATTATGTGAAACAATGCTGTCTCTATCGTAATTATCATCGTTCCAAGTTATTGCTGGAGAAGAAGTTTACTTTTTCTCCGAAAAGTTTGAAGTGTTTCTTGAAAGAATATTCGTTTACACGCATGGATTTAAAAAACATTTTAGTCTGCAGATATTTTACAGGCAAGTGAAAGCAGCGAAGTTTTATTATGTGAATGGAGAGCAAAAATTTTATAGCAAGTGACTTCTTTTATAGATGACATTAGAGCTATACGTTTTTGTTAATGACATTTTAGACCTTTTAGTTTAAAACATAAGAAGAAAAAAAGTAATTTAAATTAATGTAATCATTTTTTTAAATTTGTATTTCTGTGAAACTAATTAACGAACAGTAAGAAGCCAGATGAATCTAACTGTAACAAATGATAATTTTAATATTTGTAAAGAAAAATAAAAAGAAAAAATGAATAAAGTTAATAAAAGAAATATTAAGTTATTTACTAAAGATTACAAATGTTGCTACTTGCTGTAAATTATGCACAGAAGCTCAGCTTTGTTAAATACGTTAAAAAACGAAATAAAAATTCCAAAGTTTAACATTTATTTCGAACTTTTGATTTATGATTGATTAAAAATTATTAATTTTTATGAAATTCGAATTTTTATTACTATACTTTTAACATATAAAAAAGAATTCAGTAGCTAATAATAGCTAAAACATAACATATTAACTGCATTAACAAAGAAATTTAGTTTGGAATTTTAAATGTCTGTTTAAATTAAAAACGCAAAATATCTGCAATCAGTTCTAAATTTCTGATTAAAAACCTAAGGATATTTTTTCTGTTAAGCATAAAAGAACATTCGTTTCTAAATTTTGAAAATTTCCTTTGTGTAAATAATACTTTATCAGAAATTAAAACAATTCTCAATTAGGCGTACATTATTCTTCACTTCTATGGAGTTTGTTCCACTAGAATTGACTATGGGGTAATTGTAAAAATTTCTCTTATTTCGTTTAAATATCACATTTGCTATGAGATAAAAGGCATTTAAATAGTCGTCTAAATAATGAAAAGTTTCTTTCACTTTTCTCCTCTTCTCACGGTTGAGGCTTGAACTGAAATTCTATTTGAAATGCGTATTAATGTATCCGTTTTGCATCAGAATATTTGATCAATTTTAAAACTTGTGCCCATTTTAGAAAATATTTTTAAGTAATAGCTTAAAAAAATCTTTCATTTCGCATTTTACTGAATTGAATATTTGTCGTTACAAATATAAAAAAAGAACAAAATAAAAAAAATAATGCACAATTTGAGAATTCAGAATTAGATTTACAACAGTTTGAACTGAACTTTTTCTAAAGTACGCCAAACAGCATTTGTAAATATAGCGACTGAATAAACGGTTTCTTTTATCAGAAATTCGAATGAATTGCTGTATCGCCTTAGACAGGAGTTTGATTCAAGGAAACTTCCACTGTATTATCGCCTACTTTGTCAATCCGGAAGAGGTACGTTTATCCCACAATGCTGGCGTTTTGGTTTATTACGATAATTTTACAAAGCACAATGGCAAAATGAAATAAATTCTGGTGGTATTATAACGCCTAGGAAGGAAAAACTAAAAAGAGACGAAAAAAGAAACTAAAATTAGCGCACTCCTCTGAACAACTGAACCAAAGCATGGGTAACGGAACGAGCTTTATCTTATGCCGTTCGGAGACGAAAAAAGACTCGGAGACGGATTCTTTCGAGATGGACCTGCGGGTCAGGGAATTAGAAGAACGAGCCAGTAATTTAGAAGCGCTTCTTAGAGAAGCTGAAGCTCAAGTGTCTGATCTAAAAAAAGAGTTATTGTCAAGGGACAAGAGGATAGATTCTCTACTCAGAGAAGTTCATAAATTGAAGGTAAGAAATTTATTCTGTTATAATCAAAAGTGCCTATGATTTTGAAGTGGGTGGTTTAATGCAATTATATTTAAATAAGCGGAATGTGTATTAACAACTTTCGCTCATTTAGCAAAACAAAAATGTTCCGTTTTCTTCAGAAACGTTTAAAATTACATTTTGATGTATTATGTTACTTTATACTCCCGCAACATTAATTCTTTAAGTCATCTGATAATTTGCCTTTCTTTGTAAGAGATATTTCTGTCTTGCAATAGATTTTTAATTTACCTTTCAAATCATAGTAGTACTTACATGCCATTGTGTAACAAACAAACTAAGCTATTTAAAAACAATGTACATATTTTTTGTAATATTTAGTTTTTTTAAATTGTATTTTATAATAAAATGAAGTATAATACATCTGATCGGTGAGTTCTTTGAAAATTTGCACTGTTAGTGCAGTTAATAAACGATATTTCTAAAGTCAGATGTAAGTAATTTTGATTGGCCAAAACTGGAGGGAGCATGCAAAAATTTCGAGTAATTTAAAATTTGAGTTAATGAGATTTTCGACTAATAGCGCCTGATGAACATGCAGGATTTTGTGAAAGCATAGATAAGAATATATTTAGCAAAGCAAGACAAGAATTGTGAAGTACATCAATGATGAAAAGTGTTTTGATACATAAAAAATGTTAAAAACAATTAAAATCAAGGTATTTTTGATTCGTTTACTTATATTACAGCTTAATATGACTTTATTGAAATGATTTAGCTCCAGCAGTAAAAGTGAAGTTATCCGTAACCACTACAAATCATATAATTTCTAATTAATCAATTATATTAATATAATTTCGCTATAATTAATATAATAATAATCACTGTAATTAATATGATTTCCAAACCTCGAACCTGGACCGAACTACCAATGCTTAGGGCCTACCAATGGTTTTAGGCCGTTAGAGGTCTATAAGTATTGTGTAAGTGCAATAGGAAAATCAATTTGGTTTTAGTTTCTTCTTTTCGTCTTTCAGTGGCTTTTCTTGAGTCACTGTTTCTAGACTTTATCGGTCTGATAAAATTTTAGTTTTTAATATTCTTCTCTAGCTTTGTTTACCTTAATCATGTGATTAGGTAGAATGCGTTGGCTTTTAGTATGGTCTTATTAATCGTTAAAATCAAATCTTGCCAGTCTTTTGGGTAAGAAGAAATAATAATTTTTTTTCAGTCGTGTGTATCATTTGCAAACCGTTTGTCCACAGAGACGAAGTCGCTGTTTCCGTCTCTTGAAAAAGTGCAAGTTATCACACTGGCGCGCAATTAAAATGCAACTGTTTCTTGAATTGCTCAGACGTTAGGGACGCCAACAACCTATGAAAGTGCCCGTGTAATTTTTCTCATCCTCCAAGGCAACTGTTAATAGCCTGCTGTTGAAGGGCATTCTTTGCATATTTTATGTCTTGTGTCACAATATTCGTATAATAAAATAAGTGAGACAGAAGGATATAATCATCATAATATGGCATTTCAAGCAGATTACGCCATATGAGCTAATCACAGCATCAGTAGCAGGAATTAGCTATGATTAATTTTATACAAATAGGACGTATTTTTACATCTACTCTAACGCCGATATTTCCATGTGTGCGCTAAAATATTTATGTGCTAAAATCTCGGCAAATGTTTAGTTATTATGAGTTGTTTATTTTAAAAATGATAAAATATACGGGTTTCTATGTGAATTTAATGCCTTGATCGCATACTTAATTTCGTAAAGTTTTTGAATATTTGTCGGCTACATGATTTATTTGCTAATTTTCTTTCCCTATTCTCGAAACATTTTTCAGTGCACTCACTGAAAATATTCTCATAAAGCGACCCTTTGCGTTTTAAATCTGCGTAATTCTGCGTGGCCATTGAAGGATAGGAGGTTATTCCATCATCTTTTCAACTCACCAGAACACTTTCTTCCATTAATTCTGGGATCATCTTCAAATTATACGAGTCTTCTGGTTCTTCCCCCTCACATTCCGATGGTATGGTGGTTATCGAATGTTATGATGGCACACGCCACCAGCCATGAGTTGGAATTTCGCTTAAGACATGGACGTTCGCAACTGCATTGTCTTCGTGGGATGAATCTGAAATTGTGGGCTGTTGGTGGAGAAAGAGAGTATGAGTGTCAGACCCTCGAATTCTATATCCTGGCATGTTTTGGATTAATACTGTGATGGACTTGGTCAACATTGGGATGGATTTTGTGTGCTGTGCCTAAAGTTAATTATCCGTTCAAATCAAATTTTGTGCTTAAAATGACATTATCCGCTTCTGATTAACGTTCCAAATTGATCTATTGGTAAAGGCATTTATCTATAGAAATTTTTGTTTTGATGAACTAAATCTATAACCTTTTCATTAGAGGACTTTTGTTTCCTCATAATAACAAATTCTATTTTTTTGTTTCTTAACAGTAACAGAATTCAGTTTTCCCCATCGATAAATTAATCTTAAACTTTATTTGAAGCCTTAGGGAGATTCACTGCACGAGAAAAGGCAAAGTACTACGAGTCTGTAGAACCATTAGGATTTTTGATGAAGCATGGCACGTGAAAAATGAGCAATGCTTTTAAATGTGACTTACTGTTGATATGATTTGCTGCAATGAATTGCGTAAATGACATTACAGCTGCAGAGCAGATCTTAGAAAGTTCTTAAAACGTGGGAGTCAGCCTGAAGAATCATTAACTGAATCTTCAGTGTATTTTTTCATGAATTCGTGGGAGGGGTGAATGTGTTTTTTAGAAAAATATTCTGATCTGGCTTTGATCAAAAAAGGAAAATACTAAGAGAATAAGTGAAGAGAAACCGGCAAGGTATAACCTGATTTGTTTTGCCTCTAATCCCTTCCAGGCTATATCCTGTTAAAAATATCGTTGCTAAGTTGTAAATTGGTGTAAATATGAAACTTTGAGCAATACTACAAATAATAATTGCGCATATACTTATTCACAAAGCTGCAGCAGTTACTTGCAGTATACTCAGCTTTGTTTCATCCAAAATTTGTTTTACAAGTTTTTTTATTTAACGTACAGTTTAGGGGTGGAATGTATTTATCCTTTCCTACGATTTATTTTGATTTAACAAGGATCGAAAAGCGCCTTTATTAAAATTTCTTTCTGAATTTAATTTTTTTAAAGCATTCCTACTCAAAAGTGTTTTTGAATTTACTTTTATAATAAAGATATCATTTAATGGCAAAATTTTCTGAAGTAGTTTCAACTTATTTCGGGTATTTTGAGTATTAGCACGCACCCTTGCGGAATAAAAAACTCTGCTAATGTAACTACGTAAGTTTTTCTGTTTTATCCTACGAAATCAACAAAAGCGTTTCTTTTGTTCGCCAAAACATTGCTTTAATTTGATATCCTGTGCTCAAGTTGATGATAATGGAATTATGTAATATATTATACACTCTCCTCTATTGGGTTGATAAAAAAAGTTTATCTCTTTTAAATTACAAGATTTAAATTACGAGTAGATTTGATGTCGTGTAAAACGCTGTGACTGCAATTTTCAGCCAATGAAATGTGCGAACAGATAACTTATAAAGGCAACGTGCTTGTAAAAGCAAATAAACTAAAAAATAAATAAGCTATTTAAAATGGAAAAGGATAAGAGCATATGAGACATTGTTTTCTGTCTGAGTTTATGCAGGCTTGGATGCCAAAATATTCGTCAAATGTACGAGAAAGATGCGATAGCACATGTCATCGCTGCTCAGGTTTCGAAAATTCATGGGATAAAGACAGAACTGTAAAAATCAACTCACACTGGAGGCCCATCCAGTGGTTTCTAAGCAGATTTCTGGACAACGCCATACCGACTGCCTCTCATGCAACGATTGAGAAATTAGTAGAAATGCTATTCGAGCAATGCACTCTCTTGGATTCATCACAGAGCTGGATCAGGAGTTTCACATCAGCCCTGTGAAAAGCAAAAATAGATGAGAATCGATAGTCTTTTTTGTTCCAGTATTCTATTGGGTGGTGAGAAACGGATCTTCTGCGGTGATGTAAACCGTCGAAGGCCTGTATGTCGCGTAGCAGAACTTGCTCCGCCTATATCAAAATAGACTGCATCCCGAAAACTTTGGCTAGTATAATGAGTGAAATATGGAGTGAATAACCATGTAACCCCGCAAAGCAAACCATCAGTGCTGACATGTAATACCCACAAATGAAAAAACTGAGGCAAACATTGATAAGTAAGCTGTCAGCACTTGCCAATCGCAAAGGTGTTATGTTTCAACATGACAATGCCATACTTCTTTAATACTCGGAAAAAATTACTCGACTTTGTTAGTCAATTTTGTCATATACCTGGACATTGCGTCTTCGGACAAATATTTTTCGATCGTTACAGAAATTCTCTAGCCCTTCAAACCTTTAAGGTATGGAAACAAACATAATAGAGGATTTCTATCGATGAGGACTGAATCTGCTGCAAAGTGGATGGCAAGAGGTCGTACTAAATGATAGCAATCACGTAAATACATATTACTGTTAAAGATTTTATTTCCTTTTCTTTTTCACTTAAGAAAACGGGTAGAATATTTCATCAAATTAATTCAATATTCTGAGCACATACGATGATGGTTTAACTGAAGCCATTGGTATGGTCAATTCCCCAGTGGATAAATATACTGAGTACTGATAGTTTTATCTCAGGATTAATGAATGGATTCATGGTATGCTTGTTTTCACAATTTAAACCCACCACAATTTAAAAATTTAATTTTTAATTAAATTATGAGTCCATGTTTCTTAGAAGTGCTCTATATAATCATTACTTCTCTAAATAATAGCTTTGGAAATAAACCTAACTGAAGTTATCATAGGAGCAGAGTAAAATTAATGCTTATTTTACCTTCGTCTTTAAAGGTCTTTTATAAGATCGTTTTCACGAAAAATTAAGAAAATTTGTTTATTAAAGTAGTTCCATTCTCCATTCCTTTTATTACTTATAAAAGGTACTAGAAAACGTATTTAGATCAGATCAAATTTATCTTTATGAATATATATCTTAGACTAGAAGTTGTTTTTAAATGTTTCGAGATTTCTATATGTGTATGTAGGCCACAATGTATAATTTTAAATTTATTATAATTTGATTCAATTCTGACTTTACGAAATCAACGTTATGCCGACATTGAATAGTTTATATTGAAAATTATTTTCATTTTACTATTTGCTATCCTTTCAGTTTTCTGTCCTATTACACCTTATTTTCATTTGCGCTCATTTTCTGCAGAAATTGTAAATTACGAATAGAATAAATGGAATTTAGAAGAGAGCACGGATGTGATTTAATTTTACTAACCGCAACATGTTTGGGTTATGTCTCTTTACTCTGTGCCGATATACGAGCTTTTAAGTGTGCTAGCCAGCTTAGAACTAAGAGAAATTTCTCTAATTCGGAAAATTTAATCTAGTTTCACTAAATTTTATTGACATAAGTGAGAAGCAAGCAGGTTTGCCACACCAGATGTTAATTTGGTAGTTGCAATTATAAATAGATTTTACAGAATTGGTGTATTTGATGTCTGATCTCAAAATGCAGAAATTTCTGTTCTCTTTTAACCTATAAATCCAAAGTTTAGAATAAATTTTCAAGCTGTTTATTTTTTTAAGCCTAAGTGCTTATTTAGATTTGCAAATGTCTGAAATCTTAGCTCGCTAAAAGCAGATAACGGCTGAGTGTAAACGAAATAAAGTTAAGCTCTGAATCACTGTTAACAAAATCCACTTCATGCTCATTCATACAGTGACACATGCCAACACAGCGCTCTGAAAAAGTACCCTCGTGCTTTATTAAAACATTTTATGACTTACGACTTTCATTCAGTTATAATAGATATTAAATGTACAGTATCTTGATAACAGTAGTTGCATAAACGAAAGTGAATGCATCTATGAATTGAAAATATGCGTTATTTTTCTTTGTACATGATCATGAATTCTCGGAATAATATCAACAAAAAACACCTTTATAAGAAAGTGACTTTGAACGAGTAAACGGAAACGGAAATAGAATTCTCACTTTTGAAAAGGATGCGCTCTGAGGAGAATGCTTTTGAGATATTTTAATAGCATTAAAGGTACACAGCATTTAGTTGCTTCTGGAAGGCAGTCAGAGAGGCAGAAAATTGTTATTTATTTTATACAATTTGTTAAGTGTTAGTAATAGAAAACTTTACACAGTCGAACTACATTACATCGGAAAATAAGTTTATAGCATTATAATGAGTTGAAACATTTCCGAAATGATATGATTTTCTCGCTTAAAATTTCCTTTTGAGCTTTTGTATAACTAAGATATTTAGACGTAGTTCTGATTAGTATATACTTTAAATTGAATATTTCTGCATAATTTTAATTTGCTTTCTAAATCTATCCTTTCAAATTATATTTTTATTTTTTTGAGAGTCAAATTAGGGTCAAATAACGAAAAAAATCTCCCCCCCCCCGCTTTGTGAATGTGTGTGTTTGTTTGTTAGTTTTAATTATAATTTTATTTTTAAGTTGCTAGTTAGTTAGTAATGGGTAGTTTGTTAAACAAATCTTAAAGTAACAAATAGTGGTGCATGTATGAACGTTAATATATATATATGCACACAGCTTGCGACAAAAATATCGCATTATACAGTCTCACGTTAAGCTATATTTTAATCATTTGATCCCTTTCTAAGCCCACCAGTAACTGAATGGGTGACTATAACGTCTACCCGCCACAGCAGCTTTGTGGCACATCACCGCCCTGACATGGAACACTGCTGTACTTTGTGTTAGAAGGAGTATTCATCTTTGATACGATTCTCTGCTTACGTATTGCCTGCTTGAGATTTCAGAGATATTTTGAATCTCTAATTCAAATACAAGCGTTTTTTTAACTCCCTTCCCCAAAAACGCCCTCTACGAAGGCGGCTGTTTTAAGAATAAATAAGCTTTGCTGCTTTGTCAAAATCAATTAAATAGAGCATTTTTAAAGTAACGCCGATTCTAGGTATACTAAACTGCATATAATTTTAAGATAATTCAAAAAGAAATTTAAAACTTTTCTTTTTACATATCTAAAACGAGCAGTGTTCTACACATTGTGGAAAACAAGAGTTAATATAAGCATTTTTTGTTTGTTATTTGTTTCTTCTAAACAGCATCAAACTTTTAAACTCAGGAGAAAGTTAAAAAAAAGTAAGGCTTATTATTAGTAGTCAGTGAACCTCAAACGTTTAACACATTATTACGACTGAATTGGAAAGAATTCTTTTGCAGTTAATATATTACGTCGCTGAAAATTAAGCATAAGCTTTCACATTGATCAATTGATGTTAGATGATGCCAACATGAAATTCTTACTGCATTTAACTTATAAGGTAGTTAGGTATTTTTCTCCTTCTTCCAGCAGGTCTTCGTGGTGCAATGGTTGCACACTCGACATGTATTCGACAAGTCGAGGTTTGAGTCCCGACTAGGGCATTGCATACTTTTCATGTCTCCTGCAGGAAAAAAAAAACCCAAACCAAACGACTCTACAAGTGGCGCCCGAACTAAAAGGTGGTGGACAATAATTCGTCACTACCAGGATTCGGCGAATAGGTCCCCTAATACCCAGTCGCCCTTTAAAAGAGGTAATATATAAGGTATTTTCTTCCTCCTTCCCGTATGCCTTCGTGGGGTAACGGTACCACACTCGGCGCTATTCGAGAGGTCCAGGCTCGAGTCCCTTTGAGGGCATTGCTCATTTTTCACGTCTCCTGCTTCAAATATCTTAATCACTCTACAACCATCACAAAAGGCATATCATCACATGCTTTTTCTAACTAATTTGTCACAAATTAAGTAATTATGTGGTTGATTATATACTTTCCAAGTGTTCCTACATCAGCATTGCTTGACGATATGCTTAATCCTCAAACACTGAAAACATAATGCTTGCAATTTTACCACTTGCTTTCTATCTGCGTTAATTTAATTGATTAAGGGCAAAGCAATTCGTGGCCTGTCTACCTATGAGAAGGGATGCTTTCGTGGAAGACTTTCTAAGGCAAACGGGCTAGTATCCATGTCACAGACGAGAAAGATTCCGAAAACTCCCGTGCAGCCAGCCCATTCGCTAGGATTTGAACGAGTCTTACTACTATTGCTCAGCCAATTTATTGCTTGGTCGCTGGTGGGCCGGTTTTTTTATCCGGAACGAACATTGAGCAATTTTCTGTTGTAGGTGATTTATCTTAAAAAAAGATAAGCTTCCCACTAAGAAGCTCGTCAGAGTTGCTTTTCCGATATTTTTTTTCTAGAGCAAATTTTGTTTAAATTTGACTTTTTCCTGCTTCTATCAAACCAAATATTAACGATTTTAGAATAAACTAACAACTTTAATTTATGTTAAATTCTGAAATGGATTCGCGTTTTCTATTTTAATCCAAATTTAGTTCTTCTGGCGATTTCTGTAAACTTGTAGCGCACAACATATTTCTGTAACCACTCGCTGTAATGAGAAGAGATGATCGCTAACTTCGAATTTGAATTTCGCTTTTGTCGTGTAACTTTCGTAATGTTTTACATTACGAGTGTTTCTTATTGGTTCAACGGCTAATAGTTTTCGTTTCTTCCCAATACCCATTAATGGTTTTCAAGAAAAATAAATACAAATTTTCAATAAAAAGAATATTTAAATGCAATCACACGGTTTTGAAAATTTCTAATATTGTTGAAATTATTTAATGAATGAAGAGGACGTTTGACTCAATTTATGATAAATTTCGCTGTGATGATTATTTGATCATTTCATCTTCATCAAATTTAAAGCATCGCGCCACTCGGTGTATCATAGTGCTCCTGCTTAGAAAAATAAGAAAGTGACCTAATAGTATTTGTTGCATAACTATTTTCACTTTTATTCAACTGTCCAAAGATTCTTATATTATTGGCATTTTCAAAACAAGATTTTTTTTCTTTCTACCGCCTATAAGCTTGTTTTTCGACAATGGACTTTACCATTATCAGTATACAGAAAAGTGGTGAGCAATCAGATAAAACGCATTGATTTCATTTATAGCGACTCTTGTTGATAATATAGATAAACAAAGATAGAAGCCTCGTACATTTCGAGAGAGTTAAATGCTTAGTTCTAATTAATTGTTTACAAAATTATCCTTTTCTATATTTAATAATATTTTCTTTAGTTCCATCCTCTTCTAATCTGTAACATAATATCTTTGCTTTCATATATCTGGGTGTTCCAAAGCAATAAATAAATAAATAAAAAATAAACATAGTTTGTTCATATAAAGCTGTTTCTTCTTTTATGCAGTTTTCCTATTTCTGCTCACTAATTAGATATTTTTCTGGTGTTGAGGTACATGATTTTAAACCATAGGTATTCCGTAATATATAATCATTGGCATTGGTTGGAAATTACACCTCTCATTTTCTATGATTTGTACATTACTTCCGAAGTCAAGTAATTGATGAAGTAATCGAGAATTCTTTCATTAGCGTCACGAATGTTTTACGCAGGATTGCCCAAATTTACGATTTGAAAAAAAGTATATTGTCTGCAGTAAAGCGAAGCATAGTAAAATGAAGTACGTATATTTCATCATGCTGCTTCCATGATGTTTCTCAGCAGAATAGAATAATATACATATTACATTAATAATCGATAACACAGTTGACAAATAGTCTTTCTAATTGCACTCTAGATTGCAGCAAGTTGTTCAGTATTTTAGAAGAAGCATTCGCTTTATACACTATACAAACTAATATTTTGATATAAATCAATAATTTTGCCCTAAAGTGGGATGGAACACAGTATATGCTGCATGTAAGTACGTAATATCATACTACAATTTACTTTAGAATGCTGAATGCGACTTTCCACCTGTAAGAGATCGTCTCCAAAGAAAGGCTTCTATGCGGTCAATGCAGTATTTTTCAAAGGTTTCTTGGACTTCCATAAATGTATGTCGTCTTTCAAATACACTTGTTGTACCTACGAATGCATCTTTGTATTCTAAAGCAGTTACAGGCTGAATTTCACTTAAATGCTTACAACGTGGCAAACGATCTCATACCTTGAAATTTTTAACAAATCTTTGGAATTTTCCACAGAAATATCCCTACAAGTGTTCATCGTATAATCACAGTATAATCAGGAGTTACACTTCAAACTACTAAGATCGTTAATCACAATGCAATGCAAAGCGCATCTAAAGAGAAAGCTAATCCAATCTCACGCTGAACTTGCAACAATAGCAATTAACTGACTGACTAAACAACTCAAAACAGATGCTCTCTCTCCGGCCTTAAATACACTGCTGGCCACCCAAATTGCAACACCAAGAAAGACAAGAGATATCAGAACAAAATTTATTTAGTAGATAACATGTTGGCCAAGTATCAAATGATTAAATTTATAGACTTCTGTGAAGTGTGGTTCCTTCTAGAATCAGTAGCCAGAGTAGCCGTCATTGTTGGAGACCACCGCTGCCACACGCCTCAGCATTGCTTCACGTTGCCAAAGTTGATCTGGTGTGGCAGATTGGGATGTAAATGGACCACATGTTTTCTATCGGCGAAAGATCAGGACAGTGAGCCGGCCAGGGAAGCAATTCAATCTGACGATTGATGAAGAACCCTTGGACATTGCGTGCCACGTGTGGTCGCGCATTATCCTGTTGAAATATGGCTGTGGGTAAGCCCTGAAGGTAAGGAAGGACAACTGGCTCCAACACCTCGGAGATGTAGAGCTGGCTGTTTAAAGTACCGGCAATGCGTACTAGAGGAGTGCGAGAGTGATAACCAATACCGCCCCATACCATAATATCCGATGCAGGACCAGTATTGCGGTGCATAACGCAGCTGTTCAGCATCCTCTCTCCACTTTGTCTCCAGACTCGAATCCGACCATCGTGGTGTTGCAGACAGAAGCGTGACTCATCAGTAAACTCAATTTCATTCCATTCTGCAGTCCACACCCTTCTTTCATCGCACCATTGGCGCGGAGACGTCTGTGATTCTGCGTCAAGGGTAGACGAAGCAATGGACGTCTTGCAGACAGACCATTCTGCTGTAAACGGCGTCGAATGGTACGTGCAGACACTGGGTGATGTGTTACAGACTGAATGTGCTGTGTTATGATTTGTGATGTGACTGAGCTATCCTTCACTGCTATGGTCACAATGTTCCTGTCATCACGTGAAGTGGTGCACTGAGGTGGATGCGATCGAACACGTCGGTCCGTCGTACCCTCCTGCATCCAACAGTCACATATTCGCACTACAGTTGTTTGGTTTCGTCCAACACGATTACCGATTTCTCTGAAAGATAATCCACACTCTCGGTAGGCCACTTTTCTCTGTCGAACTCGGATACTAGATCAAACGATGATCGCTATTTATTACGAGGCATAATTGATAATTTTTTTGAAAAAAACCACATGAAAAACTCAATTGCCGAACTTGAAATCGTCGAAAACTCCAAGCCTTTTAAATAGCGCTTTGAAGTGGCGCCACAGGCGTGCGTAATGTGCGTCTGCACTGAAATTCTAATCATTTCCATATCTCACCTCCGCTAATGCATGTTGTAAATTTCATGTTATTTCCATGCTTCCTTCAGGGTGTTGCATTTACGGTGGCCAGCAGTGCAGTTTTCAGCTGTCCGCCGAGATTTTTCTACTATTTTTTGCTTCTCGACATTATTGGAAAGCAATTAAGAGTATGGAATTTCGGTTGCAGTTAACATAGTGGTCAATTATATTTATTCAATTTCAATACATATTACGGTGGTGCAGGGACCGGAACCTTGGCGATAAAATAAGTCGCCAAAACCGTTGTCAAATTACCGAGATACCTATTTACTTAATGTTAACGCACTTGCCCTTGTATTTTTACTTTTCCCGTCATAACTTTCTCTTCAAATTTATCTTACGCTACATTACACAGAAAATTACAACAAATTTACTTATAATGCTGTCAGGACTTTGTGTTCTGTGTATCCCTTTTGGAAGCATTATAAACTCTGTAAAGGGTTCTTAACCTTACGTTCTAAGTCCTGAACTGGAACAGGGAGCGGAAGGTACGCTATGTTCTGATGTAACTGCTGGGCTGGAGAATAACTGCACGTGAAGGGATTTGAAATCCTTTTTTATTCAATCACTATTAAATACAAACCTCCCAATTCGGGAGAGATACAGAACGTAACAGACCACACTTTGGTCAAACTTAACAATCAAATAAATTTAAATAAATTAAAATAGAACTTAAATTAAACTTTGCTTCGCAGAGCAATTCGCGGAAGTTGGCCTCTATCTAAAAGGGTGCGTAGCAAGGTATACTAAATACTACCGCACTTTAATTTATTTTACAATGCAATCACGTAGTAAGCACTATGGCTTATAAATTTAAACTGCTAGCTGGTCAGGCGAACGTTGAGCAGCGTGACCGTGATCTGAGGCAAAGCTCTCACACACCGAGAGGTTTCTACCTCTGGCTTAAATAGTGCTTGGCTGAACTTCAAAAAAATTAGCATAAGCTAAAAACGCGCGCTTCTTCTGACAGGAAGTTGAAGCAGAGAGGAGATAGAAAAGATTTAAATTAAAATAAACTTGGTTAGTTTAACTAAAACCTTACAATGCTACTAAAACTACGTATGTAAGTGCAAAATTCGTAGCAATATTATTCTTTTCTTCAGTCAACGCACCCTGGTCCTCAATGACGTTGTGTAAATGAGAGCTCGGCCAAGCCAAAGTGGATTTTCTCAACCAATTAAGGCCCTGCTACTACAGACGATGTATTATGAAACTCCTCTAGAAAGAAGGTCTGCCGAATTAAATTTCGAAGGAATAGTTTCAATGAAATCTCGGCAAAGCCTCTAAAATTTCCAACTTTCGGTTAGCGATGAATGTTTTCCATCTATTGAGAGGTGATGATAACCATGCTAGTACAACCTTAGAACAGATTCATGGAAAGATTTCAGAAAGATTTCAAATTTGCAGTTACTCCAAATGTCCGTCATAGAACTAACAAGCTTTGACAGGAAATGAGCTGTACGCAGTTCCAATATAGGAACAGATACTGGTTTAGTAGAAGAAATCCTAGTCTTTGAGGGTAAATATTAATTTTACATTCGCCTTCAAGTTTTTGCCGTAAATATATTAACTAGACTCAACAGTTGGAAATTCCATACGAAACTGAATCCCTTTACCAACAATACCATCAGGAAATGGATCATCCAAGTCGGTATTAGAAATACAAACTTGCTGATACATGATTATATCACTATCATAGTCGGTGATAGCAAACTAAGAAGGTTAAAGATCTTTGCTGACATTTTGCGCTTCGTGAGGTCTTCTTCGAGAGCTAAGGAAGTCTTAAATACAAAAGCATCCGATATCCAGTATAAGTCCCAGTATAAGCCTAAGACCTTAGAACATTCATTAGTCGTAAGTTCCAGATCAGGCGAACCAGTACTGCGGCTTAACAAATATTGGCAATTGCTTAATCACTTCATTAATTTAAAACCTCTACCTTCTAATACCGCAGATGATTATCTAGAAATATCTAAAGCCTCTTTATCACATTTCAAAACAGACAGAAGGTCATCCATGTAGAAATTATTTCTTATTACCTCAGAGATAGGGGGCCAGTCATTTTCAAAGTCCAGATGATTTGTTTCAAACATCTTATTGCCAAAAATAAAGAAGGGGCCATGCTGTAAGTGTCGTTTTAATTGATACAAGTTTGTCTTTCGAGTTATTTCGATATACAGCTTTTTGGAAGTTTCTACCTTCTTCCGATATAGGAATCTGTTGGTACATTTTGGCGATATTAGCTATAAATGCTACAGCATGTGCTCTGAAACTTGTAAGCATAGACATTACGTAACCTGGATAGTTGGACTTACACTAGCATAGAATTTAGGGACTTTCATCTAGTATACTTATACGAAGCCTCGAATACCACACGCAATTTTCTCATAGTGGTGTCCGGCTTAAATACAGAATGGTATGGAAGGTAACATGTGTTTTTAGAAAATCGTTTAGTTAAAATGTGATTTAACAAGACTCATATGACCCATATTCATATTCGGTCATGAATTTCTTATAAGCCTTTAATTTCTTATAAGCTAGAATTTTAATTAAATTTGGGTTTCATGGCAAATAAACGTGAAACTGCTGCCACTCTTGTGTTTCCTAGTTTTTCAGTAGGATCTTGAAACGGAAGCTTGAAGAAAAATCTACTGTCATAATTGAATCTTGAAAACTCCTCATCATCTATGAACCCAGTAACCTTTCGAGGCAATTTTTCAGTTTCCCAAAAGCGCTTCCGTTTTTCATCAAAGTTTGGCTCAGCATGGACGCTATGTAATGCAATCGAAATTTGATTATCAGAAAATGAACTTTCAGTACTTTCTGAAAAAAAAAAGCAAAAATACGTCATTTGAGACTGTTCTGGCAACAAAGTGAAAAGAAATAACCAGGCCATTAATAATGTCAAATTGTTTCCTCTTATGAAACTGAGGATCAGCTGTCGAAATAGAATCTATAAACGGTACAGTAGTACGTTTAATATCGTTAGATGGAAGAGGGGAGATTAACTTATTTAACACGTAAGCCTCAATTACAAATTCCTTCTCAGAATTAAATTTGGAACCAAGGACAGTTTTACTATACCACATTTGATGCTTTCTATTAGAAAACATGCATGCTACGTTAGAATTTAAATCACTACTAGATCTGGTTTAGCCGTAGCCAAAACTAATTTAGTATTTTCATAAAGAAACGTAGTATACTTTTGAGAACAAATATTACGTTTAAATTTAGAAAAACAGCTAACAATAGGACTGTCACTAAGGCAATTAAATCAGAAATTATATTTTTTCATTAGATCTTGCCTTGTTATTATGTCTAATTCTTTAAATATTATATACTTGTTTAAAGAATGAATGTCATTATAGCATTTACAAGTAATTTCTTAATACTACGATTTTAATACATTTAGTTTAGTTAAACAATTTAGCTCTGGCTTTTGTTACATTTGGATTAGAAGCAACTTTTTAACTACTTTGATCTTTCCCCAAAGGTTTTCTTTCACATTCAAAACTACAGATTTCTGATGAAGCATATCTGTCACTCAAAATTGCTGAAAAAACTATCAAGAGTAAGAAAGTCTCTATTAATTATTTTTTGAGACCATAAACAACAAGTATCTTTTGTAGTAGTCCTCAATCTTTTGTCATCAATCTTTTGTAGTAACATAAATACAGGGCGTTTAATACTGAACGGGACAAAAAGAATAGCATAATACAAATTCTGTAATTGATTTATTAAGTTGAAGCAAATTAATCCTGAAATTACAATTATACAAGTTTTATCTGGCAACAGCGAAAAGTTTTCCAGTTACCAAATCGCCGCTAGAGGCACTATTAATCAAAATGGCGCCTTTCATGCCGGAGAAAGTGTATTGTGTTCTGGAATGTGCCAAAACATCTTCGTTTTTCGTCGTTCAGATATTTTCAAGAGAAATTTAATAACGAATCACCGCATCATCAAAACATTTAACGGCGGGTGAAGCAGTTTCAGGACACGGGTCGCTGGTATAAGAGAACTAGCCCAGGACGAACAGCAGCCAAAACCGAAGTGACTGAAAAAATTCGTGAAACTTTTTTATGAAATCCCACAAAATGAACGTGTCGTTCTAGCTCTGAATTCAATGTGTCTCGTGTATCATGTGGCGTGTGTTACGGAAACGTCAACAATTCCGGCCATACACTTTTCAGACGGTGCAGCTATAAAGCCTTCTGACAAACCGTTGCGTAAAGCTTTCTGTGGGAATTTGAAAGAAGCTGGAGGTAGATAATTTTGCGGACAGACTTGTGCTTACGGAAAGTCAATTTTCATGTTTCTGGCAAAGTTAGTTGCCATAATTTATATTTTGGGGCACGGAAAATCCATATGGTGTAATGGCATATCAGCGAGATTCTCCAGTGGTGAACGTTTTCTGCACCATATCCAAAAGCTGTGTTTTTGGTCTTTTTTTGTTAGTGGAAAAATTGATTAAGGAGTTGCCTTTACCAAGATATGCTATCAGAGTGGCTGTTCCTTCAGTTAGAGAATCGATTCCCGGGTTCATTCTGCAGCAAGACTGTGCTTCACCCCATCGGTATAAAAACGCTCGCCAGAACCTGAACGATAGTGTACCCCATTATTGGATTGGCCGTGCTGGGTCAAAAGATATGCTATTGCTTTGTTGGACATCGAGATTTTGGGGTTTTGTTAAAGACAAAGTTTTCGTCCTTCTATTTCTTCAGGGCTTGCAGCAACTGCAGCAGTGGATAACTGAAATGCTCGAATCATTAACGAAGACGATTCTATCACGAGCGTGGAAGAAACTGGAACACCGCATATATATTTGCCGCGTCACCGGAGGGGCACACATAGAACATCTTTAAAAATTCGAATAACTATAGTTTCAATGTAAATTGGGTTTATCAAAATAAAGTAATTACAGCGTTCACAGATATGCTTTATTTTTGCCTGATTCAATATGGAACATCCTGTGTTAACTACGTGTGTCTTTTTGAATCGTTTGCATACAAGGAATCTAGGCCGCGAATTACTTCGTCAGAAACATGCGTCAGCGACCTTAAGTTTAAATTGTTGGCATGAATTATGAATAGTTGATCCAAGAAAGTTTTCAGCAATTATGTGACTATTCGCTTTTTTCATGATACCTCTTTAGCAGCTTAGCTTCCTCATAGGTATCTTCTGAACTAGGAATGTTTGCTTCATCTTCAAACAACAAACATGTAAGAAAACAAAATTTCTGAATTTTAGACAGTGATTGATTGTTACGAATAGTTGATAAAAACAAATCCTTAAACGATGGCCAGTGGTAACCAGAGATCCTCAGTAAGGTAAAGGATGCTGGTGAGGAAGTCATTACATAATAAAACAATGACGTAATAAGAGAACAATGGGATGCGCCTCTGGTATGCTGGCCTAGTCATCTTGGATCACGTGACTGATCGGAAGTGACTTCGCCATCTTGGATCTACCCAGATGTGATGTAGATAGATTTAAGGACCTTATGCATGATAGTTTTATAATTGTTTGGGGAAATGACAATGTTTTTTTCAAAGTTTCATTTCTCTGACAACTGAGATTTTTCTCTTCGTTTTTGCTGCAACGGGAATATGGATTTATTTTTTGGCAACGACATCTTAAACAACGTGTTTATGAGCGCATTATATTCTTAATTAATTTTCCGTTAGTATTTTTAATCATTTAAGAGGAAATTGATAGGAATATTTAATAATAAACTTATTTTTTAATTTATTTCATTATTTAATATAATAACATTATTTAATCTATCAATATTTTTAATTGAGCATCTCGTTTTTTAACATTTATTCATATTTAATAAATTCCATTACTTATTTTAATAACAAAACCTTTTCCATGACATTTAGAAAGCTGAGATTCGTCATAGCCTCTCCCATGAGAGTCGCTCACCATAAAGCTACGAATGTGCCCCTTTAAACCTGTCTTCTGGCCTTTTCCAGCAGCGAAAACAAGCATGATGTCACTAGATTGAAAGGCAGCGCATGCGCAAGCCTATTTCAACGTACCCAAACCGTTTCACACCTTTGTGCTTCTACGACGGCGAACGAATCTATTACTTTAAACCTTACGTTTTCACTGTTTTATGTGTATACTTCTAATTTTTTCTTTCCTTATTTCCTTATGCTGCAAATATATTCTCGCCATTTTATTTTTCTTCGTGCTTTTACTAAACTAAACTGACTAACTTTCACTCCATATTTTATGGTGCAAATGTAAATTTTGTTCTTACATTTCTTTTCTTTCCACATTTTAAGTTTTACAAAGTTTTTTTTTTAAAAAAATTTTTTCCGCTTTTCAATTTCTTTACTTTTGGTTTTCTTTCTTTTTCTTTTATTTTCTTTCTTTTTTTACGTTTAAATATTTTTTATTACAAAAATAAATTTTTTTCACAAGTTTAATTTTCTTTTCCACTTTCTTTTTACTTTAGATATGTTTTTTAATGTTTCTTTTATTCATAAGTTTTTATTGTTTTTTCTTTTATTCATAAGTTTAGAGTTTATGATTTGTTTGTATTTACTCTTTTTGTTTACACAAACGCAAATTTTTATTTTTTATTTTTCTTCTTACTGTTTTTTTTACTTCGAAAATAAATTTAAATTTTTTCTTTTCATTGTTTCTTCTTACTTCCTTGTAGTCAATGCATTATCAGTTCGTTGAGACCTAAGCACCAGATCATTTTTAGACAAAATTTCGTTATATGCACTATGCAATCTTGTTAACAATGCCATAGCTCGACCTTGTAACCTTTTACACTTTCTTCAGCTATGCTATACAAAAAGTAACAGGCTATGAATAATCAATCTATGAACAATGTTCGAGCTTAAATGTACTTTATTTGACTTCGCTGCTTGGGGTGCCTTCTGTTCGTATGTTTGAGCCTAGAAATAAAATAATTCAGGAAACAAGACTCTGTAACAACAAAGAGAACATTTATTAAAATTAATAGTAAGGTAAAACCTTTTTTTTTCATGTCTTAAAATACATGAAAAAAAAAAGCCCTTCAGCCCTGTGCGACCAACAGTAAAGCCAGTACTGGGTTTTCTGAAACAGTAGCAATACAGTCATAACAGGCTTGACTGCTAATCACGCTGACCTAATCATGCAGCCTGGAATTAGCTGGAATGAGAAATCCACTCTATTCCCAGGCGGCAGTCTACTGTCAGGCACAAATCCCAAGTGGTGTTTCCACCAGAAGGAGTCACATTTCAAAACTATCTCGTTATTTAAGTCTATATTCAGCCAATCATGCAAGGTTAACTATCTCAAAGGAAGCGATTATTATGACTAGTAGTTAATTATTAATTCTAACTAGTATTATTAATGTATGTTGTTACGAATTTTGTATAATGTAACATGAAAAGTCTGAAGATCGAAACTTTGCGAGAAAAATAAAAGTACAGGGGCAAGTTTATTTAACATTGAGTAAATGGCGATCTCGCTAAATTGGCGAGAAATCGCGAAGCTTGCTATGATTTTGCCAACAACTTTTCTCTTCATATATATAATCAATGATAAAGGAAGATAAAAAAACCCTTTCATCAGACATTGCCCTGAAAGCTGCTGTCAGTTCAGTAGTAATTAGCAATTTATATATACGAGTATATATATAATCTTTTTCGGATCAGCCAGCGCTCTTTGCACCGAAGTAGAACAGAAAAGAATAATTTAAAATAATTCAAGAAAAGGATCTAATTACTGGATATGTGATGCGTTGTTTCACTTTTATTTTGAATTATTTTAGAATATTTCTATTACATTTTGGTAAATCGAGATATGGCTAATCCAGGAAAGATTACTAAACGTTTTTTTATAATTATTGTATAAATTAAATTTCCTACCTCGTGGAAAACAAGTAAAAGAAACTTTAAAAAATAAAACTAAAAATACAAAAACTCCATCATTTTAACAAAATATAATAAGAAAAAAATGAAAAAATAAATAAAAAAATAAAAAAAAAAAAGATTTTGATATGGATCAGGAGCGGCCAAAGTATTTTTGATACCAAAATCAGTCGCATTTCTCATTCCACTTTTGAGCGAGGTTTGTAGTGAATATAAGCCAGTACATAGTAAGGTTCTGAATTATACATTATCAGAAATGGAACTGCTTTGGAGAGGCGTACGCAAAAATAACAAAGCCAAGAAGAAAATGGCGCTCTTGCTTATCAGCTACTTAAACATTCAAGAATATATATACATAAGGCAATACAAGAAGTTAACAAACAAAGCAATGTCATTTTAGAGTTATTAATTATATTACAGTGAAGAGCGGACTAGAAGAAACATAAAAGTTGTGAAAAACATTATTCACTCTTCTCCGATGTAGAACCACCAAAAACATTTATTCTCGTTTCAAAATAAATTTTACATCGCAATGTATAAATATGAAAACAATAAATGTGTTAAGTCTGAAAATCATTTTGTTTAGATAATGAATAAGAAAACATTAAGAAAAAACAAACATATTATTTTTACGTTTCTTTTTTCACAATGTTTACAATTAGTGAACTAGTTTTCAAAATTAAATTGCATTCTTACGTTCTCGGAAACTTAGTCTATACCAGCTAACAAAGTCTTTTTCACTGAGTGACCGATAATACTTTACCACTCCGCTCTACTACGAGATTTTTGTAATTCGGGTTGGTAACGATGAGCTTCTCTCATTGGTTGGAAATTCGAATTTTTGAAGTAGCGAAGAACGCGTTCTTTTTTCATTACATTTTCTCGTATTCTCTGATTTATCTGTGCCTTCGGTTTTAACACTTAGTGTTTGCAATATTTTTGGCGTATCTTCTGGTACACATGCGAAAATAGCCAATCCACGTATGAGCGTACCTTGAAAATGTACCGTGTAACGTGCAAATTTAGAAATTTAACAGTAACTTTTCTGAACAATACTTTGAACTGCTTTTTTTTTATAAATCGCAGCCAATTATAATGGAATTTTAGAATATGCCTTCTAGTGGGAAACAAAACGTTGAATGTCTTCAGAAATATAGTGTCAAACTCTGTCCTGAAATTATGCCATGATTATTAAAATTTAACAGTTTTATTTAATTTATTTTAGCTTTTATACTATGATATAAAATTTATTTTAAAGGCTTTATTTCGGAGTACAATAAATGAAATTTCTCGCAACTTGAGTATTTTTATGGGAAGGGGGGAGGAAGAAACTTTTATTACAATATTATTAGTAATTCATTTAGAATGACATTGCATGTATTCTTGATTTTTGTGTTGGTATACGTATTTTTGCGCATTCCTCTGGGCAGTTCCATTTCTGGTTATAAATTATATAAAAAATACTTACTTTATTGCTTATATCTATTCATAACTTTAATTTAGTTCAACATTTTATTAAAAACTTCATCCAGCAATGAAACTGAAACGCGGCAGATTTTGATAATACTTTGACTGCTCATTGATAATGACGAAAGCATATCAAAATCATTCATTTTTCTTTTTCCGAATTACTTAAAACTTTTTAGTCCAAAAAGGCTATTAGTCTCAAAACATGATTTTGCATACTTCGCTTTCCATTCGAACCTGTTGCCATTCTGCAAAATGTAAGGTGTTCATTTACCTTAAAATTTAATGTGGCTGCTACGGATTAACAATCTGTATTATTTAATAGAAATAGATGTAGTTCTTAAGAATGTTACTTTTTTAACTTATTTAAATAAAAAATCATTTAATTCGAAATATATCAACTATTAAATAGGAATTAACAAACTAAGCGATTTAAAAGCAAATGGTGCAGTTCTTAAGAATATTATTCATTTTCTTTTTAATCTGATTGATTTAACTAAGAATGCATTAAATTCGAAATATATCTAATTAAAAACATTAAATATTTTTATAGAATTATGTCATATATATTTTCAATTTCAAGAATGAAAAAGATAAATAAAGTTCTCATGTTAATCTTAAATGTACAGTGTGCTCTCGATTACCTGAACTAACGCCGGAAAGAACGTTAGGCATTATTGAAAAACACAGATAATCCAAACTATCAAGTTTCATGCATAGTGTATGTACTTATTTCTTAAAAAAATCAGCAATTTTTACTTTGTTTTTGAGAGCCGCCCAGACGGTATAGTGGTTAGGGGAGAATGACTGCGATACCGAAGAGCCTGTGTTCGAATCCTGGAGAGGGGCCCACCAGCGGCCGAGCGGTAAAGACGCTGAACACTGGTAGTTCGGTCCGAGGTTCGAATCCCGCGAACGGGCTGGCTGCATGGGCGTTTTCGTGGTTTTCCCCATGTGTAACGTGTATACGAGCCAGTTATCCTTAGAAAGTCCTCCACGAAGGCATCCCTCCCTTTAGGCAGATAGCCCTCGTGTGCTTTGCCATAATTGAATAACCTAATCGAATCCCGGAGAAGGCATGGCTGTAATTGTCCGTTCCTTCATAGAAGGCAATGGTGGCCCACCCATTAGGTGCCTCCATAATGGCATGCGTGGGCACGGCAATGCACGAATAATGCGCAAACAGGATAACCTGCACTCGGATAATCGAGAGTACACTGTTTATAGTCATCAAATATCCTATAATGTCTGGCTATTCCAATTGGATCATGACTATTGATAATCTCTACTAATAAACAATATTAAATTTTAAATAGCTTTTTTGAGCTACCATTAAAATCTGAAAATTAGGGATTTTCTTCTTGCTTTTCTTTTTCCTTCTTTCTTTCTTTTTTGAGTTAAATTTACCATTTGGAATTTTTTTATTTGTTTTCCACTAGGTTGAGACTTTGGTTTGTGCAACTTTTAGTATAATTATAGCCATACTTATTAACATTATTTGCAGTAGCACTTACCGAGATTTAATGGGCTTTATATCACTTACTTCTTATTTTCAAATTGTTTTAATATGCATACATGCACATGCCGACAAAACCCGAAGTACGCCACAGTTTACTAGTACTTTAGGCTCTAGGTTTGTAGCTCTAAATTTCGCAGAGGGAAACCGAACAAAGTTAGAAACCGTTCTTTATTTTACTTTTAATAATTTTTTTGCATTTTTTTAATAATGGGTTTGATATATAAAAATTCCCAAATGGTCTGACACTTTCTTCTCAAGCATTTGACGGAACAAACA
Organism: Stegodyphus mimosarum; assembly: GCA_000611955.2. NCBI lineage: Eukaryota > Metazoa > Arthropoda > Arachnida > Araneae > Eresidae > Stegodyphus > Stegodyphus mimosarum. Next base: position 396,447 of record KK115521.1, read on the forward strand.
TTTGAGAGATGACGTGTGATTATACCCATTTCATTTTTATAGAATTCAATCTTTGAAAACGGATTGCTCTCTTCGCATAGGCTTCTGTTGTTTTCTGCAGTACTGTACATCGCAGCCGAATTTGCCAGTTCATATGCTGTTCTCAGAGGAAGTGATATATTTACTCATAAAAGTATTATCAGCGTACCCATTTGTGTAAATGGGCAACAACAACCCACACACTATACGCTTTTATGCTTTCTTAGAACGATTTTCTGTAAATGTTTGGAAGCGTATTGTGACCCAGCTGATCCCTATCTACTAACCAATGCGATTTAATTGAAAATGTTTATTGTATTTTTCTGGAAGAGGTTTCACCAGAAGTACTGCAAGATACTCCGACGGCCTTTCATAATCGACTGTGGTTTTAGCGGGGTGGGTACTAGACCATATAAAAACCGTAGTTCACAATTACCTAGACGTTAAATCTGGGGCTAGAGAGATTGGTCGTAGTAGACCAGTCCGTTGGCCACCCATTCGCCGATTTATTGAGATTGTATTACTGTATTCTCACGTATAAACCACTCTCTTATTTTTACCCCTATTTGTTTAATTCTAAGCCGTGGATAAAGTTTCTATCATCTACAATAGTTTTTTCGTTTTGGAAGTGGGAAAACAAGTGAAATGAAAATAATAATTTCCGCACACTGTGACAAAATTTTTATAATGAGTCAAAAGGAATACATTTCTGTTTTTAGCGCCTCTTACTCACTGTCCCTATCTGTAGCACTAACTTCGTTGCCAGTACTAGCAGTATCACTCTTGCTGGTACCAGTATCCCACAGCATATTATCTACAGAGCCGTCTAGATAATTGAATAATTCACACTTCAATAATTTTTTAACGATTCTTTCAGGCTTGACACTTTTCCAGGCTACCCGAATGCATTCACACACACGTTTTTCCGTTTGGTGTAAAGTCTAGACTTCCTATACTCATCCAATCATTCTGAAGTCTTGAGAATGAAATTTTAAAGGAGTGATTAACAGTAACATCGATTGAAGGCTGGTTTTCTTAGAAAATCGGATACCTGCAGTTTAAGATATGCCTCGTAGCTAAATCATTTCCCTTCAAACGACCTGTAACCACAAATAAACTGCTACAATTCTATGTAACGTTCAGCCAACAACGATGGACTTTTTAGTCAATCGTTGAATATGCGCCTTTGTGTTGCCACTTGTTTGTACGTACCTATTTCTAATCATTAGCATGTATAAACCACACCTCTAATCTTCATCTCCTTTTTTGTGAAAAAAAAAATTGTGGCTTTTACACGAGGAAATACAGTACTCTTACGAGACCCTCTGAAGGCATGAATTTGCATGAATCCAGTTGATGGGTGGCAAGAACTCGTCGTTTGAACATCCACTGCGACCGCTTATGCGTGAGAAATACCAGACATCTTTGAAACTATATGCCAGTTATATCATCGATGTTATAAAGCATGTATTATTGCTGATGGACGCAATTTTGGACAATTATTGTGAAAGCTGCTTTGAAGAAACATTTATCAACGATGTTTCACTTAAATAATTTGTGTCTTTTCATGCCTTATTTCTCGTTCTTTGTGGACCAGAGGCTCCTTTGGGAGAAATTATATATCAGCACCCCTTCCCATAATATAAAATTTGAAAATCAAAGTGAAATTAATTTCAAGAAATTTTCATTTGTTTAGTAGATAAAAATATAAAAAAGAGTATCTCAAAATAATAACATAAAAAATAATAATTCAGCTATCACAAAATTACAACAAAATAATATATCGATCTTTGTGTACATGACGTCATTCTTTGAAGTTCCTTTTAATTTATTTTATCTTATTAATTATAGGAGCCTCAAAATTCTTAATTAAATCATGTATATGTAAATAAATCGTAATTCTTTCTTTCTTTCTTTTTTTCTATTGATAACATTGACAATTCTGTACGACGTTATGTCGCTATAACTCATCGAAAAAAATCTTTTACGAATTTTAGCCTTGAAAAACTCTTTTCCTAGGAGATGCCGATGCAAATATAATGTTAAAAAATACGTAACAGACTGTGACAGTGTAGAGACATCAGGATTTTTTTGAAGGAGAGATGAAAAATTAGCAACGCCGTCGCCGGGAATCGAACCACGGACTTCTCGGTTATGCGTCGAGCATGCAGACCACTACACCACGAAGGAATGCGAAAAAGGCGGGAGAAATACCTTATAACAGCATCCGAATAAGCATCCGTTAATTAGCTTTTACATAAACATTTGAAGAAAAGTAAGGATAATCTTACGCGATTAACACGAGCAAACATACACGGTGCGTCTGAGTTCAATTTGAACAAAAATATTTCTTTTGCTGTTTAAGCTTCTACACGCGTTTACCGGATAGTATACTTCTCCTAATAACTTCCGAGAGTTTCTGGATTGCTGACCACTTTCCTGTCAAGGAATTCTTGGTTAGAAAAACCTCCGAGATCCTAATACTATATAACTACATTTATTACATAACACTTCTTAGTCAACTTTTTAATTACTTTCTCATCCTGTCTTATAAGGTACTTCTCCCGTCTTCTTCGCATGCTTTCGTGGCGTAGTGATCAGCAGGCTCGGCGCCTATTCGAGAGGTCCATGATTCGAGTCCCGGCGAAGGTATTGCTTATTTCTTCAGTTTCTGACATCGAAAATAACTTAATGTCTATACAAAAGCGCCTGAACAAAAAAAAAATGGTAGATGGTGATCTCCACTACCAGGATTTGGCGATTGGGTTCCCTAATCCCCAGTCGCCCTTTTAAAAAAAGGGGGAGTATATAAGGTATTTCTCCCGCCTTCTTCGCATGCCTTCGTGGTGTAGTGGTCGGCGCGTATTCGAGAGGTCCGTGGTTCGAGTCTCGGCGAGGGCATTGCTCATTTTTTCATCTTCCTGGCATAAAAAATAACCTAATGTCTCTACAGTCTTTAAGTTTTTTTGAATTTCTAAAATGTCAAAATATGTCAAAGCCTTGTAATAAACGCTCTAAGAACCGTATTCAAGCGAAAATTGTTTATTTGTTTAATCGGCAAAGTGCATGAAGGTTATCTGCATAAGAGGAGGAATGTGACTTCGTGGAAGACTTCAGAAAAGAAAGAGTAGAGTGCGGATATTCGAACCTGACGAGGAAAGGGATTCTTAAGCATACGCTTCTGTTTGCAATAAGCTGGTTGATGACGGTTGTATATTGCGAAGGAAAGTTTCCTGCTTCTCTCTATTCAATCTTCTCTCTATTCAATATTATGTATGAAAAACCATTGCTGTTAATTATTATTTGGCTACTTCATTTGGAAGTGTTCGAAAAAATTCAGTTCGAAAAGTTTGTGGAGGATGAATATTTCCTTTTTTAGGTTTTTTATTCTTAAAACAAAATCTCATCATCAATATACTGATGGTCAGAATTTTTAGTATAGCTTAGTTTCGTTTGTATATCATTGCTGTATTTAAACAAATTTTGCTTTATTCTTTTAATTTTCCTGTCATTCATTATTTTCTGGTGCAGCTCTGTATTTGAAAATTGAAAAACTATCATTATATATGGAAAAGAAGAAATTTAGTAAAGAATGTATCTCATATACTTCATGAGTTAGATTAGGTTACTTCAATATGACAAAGTTCAAAGGGCTATATGCCTGAGGAGAGGGCAGTGTTCAAACTTAAAAATCCACCCAATACATTTATATTACTAATTTATGGATATAAGAAATAAATGTTTTCTAAATCCATTCCTCAGTACAAAACTACATTCATACATTATACAGAATATAGTTTTTCTGTATTTTGTTCTTTATAGTTGTCGATAAAACTGTATGCAGGAAAGATTAATTGTCACAGTATTAAATTTTAACCAAAACACCGAAGCGACCTGGAAGAGATTGGAGAGACTTGGAAAAGAGTCCTACTCGCCGTAACATAACATACAACAGCCAGAGCTCACGAGGAAAACGCAAGTCTGCTGATCAGCTGTTGCAATAGAGTGCAGTAAAACCCGAATACTTCAGAGTGAATTAAATCATTAATTTTTCTTTTAATTCACCCGTATTATTTATAAAGCAAAATTTGTCTTAATTTCTTGCTTGGAATTAAAAAGAAACCATGATGCAAAAATGATTCCTGACTACAGAAAGGTAGTTAAATAAGTTAATTCATATTTAAATAACTTTGGTGCTTATTACATTGATACTTTGCTGTCTCAAACATAAAGACGTAAACCAATACTTAGCAGAGCAGATGGGTGCCAAAGATAATTAATGCAAATATGATGATTTTAAAACTCTACTTCTTGATGTGTTTCAAAGTCTAAAGTTAATAATTAAAACGAACTTTTAATTTTTCGTTGCTAATTTAAAGCCCCTTCCTCAGTTGTTCACCTGAGTCTAGTGGGTCAATGCCTCACCTTTGTTCCTTCTCTAGATAAGGCTAAACATGATTTTAAATTATTATTTGGATTACTTTCGTGAATTAAGAATTGTTAGAGAGGAGGGCATATTGACACTTGATTAGAATAGGATGGGAAAAAAGGCCGAGAACAACTAACTGATAAAGACCAAGACAACATAGATGATAAATGACACCCAGTCTCTGCTCGGATTCGAGTACTTCTTTTCGAAAGAACCACTATGTTTAGAATTTCAGTTTCTGTGAACTGTTCTTCTTTTTTATGAAACAGTAGCTTCTATCTTTACTTAGAAAAGAATTGCCACCCGCATACATAATTATAACAGTTTCCTATAAGTAATTGTGCATAGCATTTTTTTTTCGTTAATCAAGACCGAATGAATGACAAGTTTATGACAAGGCGAGCCGTGCTTAGAACATGCGCCTATACTTTAAGTGAGCTAAATGGTGGCTGGATAAAATTATGTGCTTGTCTTGCAACCGATACTTAAGACAAATAGCTGACACTCAGCTTTGGTTTCATTTCCGCGTTGCTATGTTAAAAGAGAAAGAGTTGTTCTTTTACTAAAGAGAAATTTGATAAATTCTCATCCTTTCCACTAATCCAAATTTAAAGCTCAGGGGTCCATAGTGGCTGAATGGGATGTAAAATTCATCTGCTAAATGCGGCATAGTGCATTTGTTTGCATTTATTTTTTTTAAGTAAGCTCTTTGGGATGTGGAATCATGCAAGTAATTTACTAGTTCCTGAAGTTATATATTTTTTCAATTAGGCAAATCAATAACGGAAAAAAATCTAGAAGAATTGGATTTTCTCACAATATTTAACCATAATTATTATAGTATCTCCTTAATAAAAGGATAAGTTAGGTTGTTGACTACGGCAAAATATTCGAAAGATCCTGCCTTTAGGGTAATACTATTTCAGTCAAAGTCTTTATATGGGAAACAATTCTTATCATATTATGCTAGGAAAAACCAAGGGAAACCTCATGGTGCCAATTTGTTTAGAGCCGAGACAAATTATCAATGTTCAATGACCTCAACATGGCGTCTGTGCATCCTCACGAGAAAAAGAAGAAAATAAAAAAAATTCTGTCTGTGTGATATTAATATCTTCGATGTTATGTAAAACGAAACGAGATATTTAATTATATTGTGAATTGCCATTGTTTATAACTCTGAAACCAATGTTAAATAAATTAAAAATCTAGAATTATAATATATTGGATCACAATATTAATATATAAAAAAGTAGAAGATTTGATTACATTATAACAGTCCCCAACTGTAAGAAACCTAAAATACGAGTAATAATGAAATAAAATCTATTATCATATAAAACAGTTTAATTCATTGGCTTCGATTTAATACTAATCCAAACAAAATTATGATTTCAAAACTAAGCATCGAAATTTAATTTTTTTGTCAATACTAGAAGCTGAGAGAAAAAAAGTAAATATATTTAAATTGTATAAAATGGTATAAAAAATTTTAAAATATTTTATTTTGACCACTTCGTATGCTTTGATTCGTAATTTTTATTTTTTCGTTGTATATAAATTTTGCATGCAGTTTTAGTATCATATAAACCAGTACAATCAAACTGGACGCCTGTAGTCTCCGAAGCAATTTCATGCAGTCCGCGAATGTATTTCCCGAAAATTAATTAGCATCAATACGACATTGTTTATTACAGCAAGAAAATGAAGAATGATTTAAGATTTTTTAGTGATTTTAAATGCAGATTTGTGTTTTTTTCATTGCCTTTAAAAATGAATGTGAGTAACCCCCCAGAAAGTCTACAAATAGAGTTAAGTAACTGACACTTTAACATTAATCTTATTCAAAGATTTGAAGATGACGCTTAACCTTTTTCCGTACTTGTCAATAAATAAGTATTATCAGTTACGAATTTTTACAATAAGAATAATTGCTTTGTTTGGGAATACATTTATATCTGAACAGTGTTTTCCTTAGTTGAAAATTAATAAGTCTAAAATAAAAAAGAACTAGGCTGATCGATGAGCATTTATAATTTGCGATGAGCATATTTTTTAGTAATTCGTTTCCAGAGTTACGAACTTTATCGAAATCAAAATGCCATGAGATGTGGTAGCTAAAACCTGCAGTAAAAAATAAAGTTTATGATTATCTATATAAAAATGTTTGTGTTTTTCTCTATGCGTCAATACTATCATCTCTTATTTTCCACTTCCGGCAAGAATTAACGCGCGAATATGTTTATGCATATTGTACTTCCTAACGCTTAAGTATTTAAGTTGTGGCTTTTCGCCAAGAGTAGAGTAGAAGCAGAGAGAGAGAGCCTTCTTGCTACGAAGTTTCACGCGAGCTTGCCACCAGTTACTGTCCGCCTTTAAGACCAGAGGTTTAACCTTCTTGAAAGTTAAAGACGTATTGTAGTTTTCCGCAGTTTGCGTACTACAGACATAGTTATTTAAAAGGCCAGTCTTAGTGCTAGTCATCTGTGTAAAATATGAACAGTTAGCTTTTATTTAAATTTTAGGTAGTTAGTAGTCTTATATTCTTTTACGTTCAGGCCACAAGTGATTGGTCTTTGTATCCCGAAGTGCGAGAACGTCTGTAAAATCGATAAGCAAATAAAGGGGAATTTTAACCCTTTTTATCTTTATTGTATCTTCTACACACGCACGAACATAGCTTTTAGTAAATTCCCTGTTCCCACTCAGGATATTATGTTTGCAAAATCAACTAGAAGAAACAGTAGTCTTGAAAAACGTACCATCAAAACATTCCAATTATTGCGTGTTATTACTAAACATGCAATAATTCATTTTTGCAGGGATGTTCAATGTACTCAATATAGTAGCTAGGGAAAGTTTTTTATGACTAATAAGGAAAAGAATTACGCCTTGTAGAATTATCCGGATAAGGCGGAATATCGGTTATTTGGAGTACATATAATCGATTGATTTTTGTAATAATTTAAAACGTATAATTTACATTTGCTCATGTCAGAAATATCTGTAGCGATGTTTTTCTAACGTTTTGTGCTGTTACATTATAGTGCAGTAACAGTAAATTTATCACCCATGCTGCCTTGCAGGGACTGCTGACCCAAGAAACGTGACTTCCTAGAAAATACCCAGTTCTCAGAATCTTACCTTCGATGAATTTATTTTTTGAAATGAATTTATTTTTTGAAGTTATTATGTACCTACTTAAAAACTGAACCGATTTCAAAGCAATAAATATACATCGTATCAATTTACATCTTATTTTTAAAATTTAATTTAAATAATATATGTTGAACCTGATTGATAATTTTTAAGGACATTTCCATCATTACTGCAATCAGTAAAGGACATTTTAATACCATTCTATTTTACTGCCACATGCTGCGTGCCTCAACAAAAATAACTATTTGTTTATTAGCCCAGAAGGGCTATTAATTTCGTTTTGGAATTTTGCGTTGATTCGCTTTTCAAACTGTTGCCACCAAACATTACTGCCCTGTATTGCATTTAAAGAAATTAAATAACGAAAAATCTGCATAAATATATGTATGTTTCTCTCACTGTGATAAAACAACGGCACCTAGAGCCATCAAATTCTGAATAATGTAATCCTGCACTGAATATGGGCATCTGGAAGCCCAAATTTGGAATTGGAATTTGTTTTATTATCTATTTCATATTTCATAACATTTTAACGAATTTTTTATTAACACACTCAACAATTTCAAAGCGAGGAATGGCAATACAGTACAACAAAAATTATCTTCATCAGCGCGCGAGACTGTGTATTTGGAAATTTTAAAGACATGCTCATTTTAAAATTATTTTGCAATATTGCTGTTGAACTGAATTTTATGGTTTGAGTGCAAAGAACTGTAATCATTCAAGTGCATTACAATCCTTAGCCGTATATACTGATGGCTCCAAAGGAGAACTCGGGACTGGCAGTGCCTGGTGTGCAATGGAGGGTGACTACATAATTCATTCCTGGGCTAAGAAGCTTCACCCCAGCAACTCAGTGTTTCAGGCAGAACTTACAGCCCTAAAGGCAGCTCTGGACTTTATTGCTAATAATGGCGGGTATAAAGTAATTTACACAGACTCAATGTCAAGCTTACAGGCCATCCAGGGCCGTCGAAGTAGGCATCCCATTGTCAGAGACATACAAAAACTATTAATTTCGAGTCCTGCAAGTCTGAGGCCTAAGGTTCAATGGGTTCCAGCCCATACGGGGATTAAAGGAAATGAAGCAGCGGATTTGATTGCGAAAGGCGCGGCCAATGAACCCCATGTGAGTAGCATTGTTGTGCCCCTTCCGCACTCATATCTGAAAACAACACTCAAATGTGAACTAATGAAGCAGTGGCAAAACTACTGGGACACAAGCACCACAGGCAGAAGACTGTATGATTTCCAATCAGAAGTTAACCAGAATTTAAAAAGCAACTCCTCGCACCTTACACAGTATCTGACAGGGCATGGCCCATATATGTCGTATCTACACAGATTTCGCCTAAGAGACAGTGGCCAATGTATTTGTGGGAGTACTGGTGATCCCGATCACTATCTGTTTAATCGCCCTCACACAGCGAATTCACATTTAAAAAGACCAGCTGCAATCAATATGCCGGCATAGTTTAAGAACACAATTAGGAACAAATATGCGCTCAACCGCATTAGAGACTGCACTACCGTTGCTAAAAGCATTGGTGACAGCCTGGAGTGACTTCTTTTCTTGGACACTGTGCCGTCAGCAGCCCGCTCTGTACATATATTAATTTACTTAATGTCTTACTTATTATTATTATTATTATTTTCCTTGTTTTATTCCCAATTATGTTTAATTTTATGATTAATCCAGCACTCTTTTAACGGATCCCACAATCTGTAATGTATTTGTTCATCTTTACATCTGTACCTGATTATATAGCATTTCCTTAATATAACTGCATGCCTACCAAGTACCATAATAGTGTATGCCTAACATGTACCATAATAGTGTATGCCCAACATGTACCGTAACTGTATAAATGTCCGCCTAACATGCACCATAATAAGTGTTCCCCTTAGTCTCAGCAGTCCCCATCATGCACCTTTTATCCATGTTCTGGTCCTTATTTCAATGCTCCTCGTTTAGCGTGGTCAATTGCAGGAGGACACACTACTAAGCTCTTTATATATATATATATATACTTTAAATTCCATCGACGGGATCCAACAGGCTGAAAAGCACCTAACCCAGTGGGCCAGCTGTTCCGTCGATGGCGAAAAGAAAAGAAAGAAAGTGCAAAGAACATGATATTTAATAAATAAAAGTAACCCACAAACATTAAAAAAATGCCCCTTTGAGAGTAATGTAAAATGTGAAAGCTTTCAGATTTTTCTTTTATTTATGAATTTATTCATTCATTTTTTAATATCTCTTATTGTTTTAATTATTGTTCAATATCCTAACCATTACAAATGAAATGCAAGTACAAACACACGAAAGTACATTATTGACAATTGATAATGCGTAGGATTTTTTATACATATTACTCGTTTTAAAGTGCCGTTGTTCATCACTGTAATAATGATATTATTTAAAAACTTATTCTATTTGTACTTCTCAACAACGTTTAAATAAATATAATTTTATAACGCAAATGTAATAAATATAATACTTTTATAAGTATGTCATCGACTGAAAATATTTTGATTGTTTTCTTCTGTACATTTTTGCCTGCATCCAAAAAAAAAGTAATAAATAAAAAGAATAACGGTGATACGATTTTCCATTAGCGTATGCATTGCAGTCCCCCACACTTCTTTGTTTCATTTTCTTCAAATGATAATATATTTTTCTTAGTACTTTGATTTTCTTGCGTATACCAATTCGTATTTAAAAATGAGATGCAGAAGCTGGCAACATTAAATATTACTACTACCCCGAAGAAGATATTTTCACTACACGAAATTCGTATTCTACCAAAATACATGCGTTCTGTTTCATATGTTAGAAATACTTGTTGAAAACATCATGCGTAAATGATCTCTCGTAAAAGACTGAGGAGTTGGCACACATAGGTAATTAAGACTTTTCTTTGTTAAATACGTCTCTTCACGTGACGTTGATTGATTAAGGAATATCAAGCAATACAGAGGATGTTACATATTTTTAGATCGATTTCGGGGCCATTTAATTAATGTCTAAAGTGTAAACAGTATTATTTGATATGTTCATTCTGATAGCCTTATCTCTGGACGATAAGTATGCTTCATGATTTTCATGATAGAAGGACTTTCTATAAATTTCTCAGACGTGTTGATTTAGAGACGTTTGAGAAATTTCCTCATACCTCTTCTAGACGTCCATCATTCCCTTTTCATTACTTTCCAGAGTCCATCATTCGCGGTGGGTTTGCGCGTAGAAAGAGCTCTTTTCAAGAGACGAAAGGTACAATAGCCTATGAGTGAAACATTAGCAGAAACGTCATCGAAAATCTACATATGCAATACCTGTATCACTCTTCATTGTTTCAAGGAATGCAATGGTATTTTTTAAATTATGACTTGTGGTTCTGTCTTGATGAAGTTTTCCTTTTTAAAAGTCACTGGAATAAAGGAATGGAATTCCTTCTGTAAAGACTAGACGTAAAACTTTCTCTTGCTAATATGTTGAGATGATTTTAACCTTTTTTAATCTCTCCTCTTATTTTTGATTTCCTGTTGTAACAGAATCCTGCGACAATATTAACCCGCTACTAAGACTTTCTTTGCATTGACGGAACCAGGTTTGCAAATTTTATTCTCTTCGTTTTCAATAATAAATAGATCTTTTCTTTATGCAATCATTTATGTGAATCCATGTTCTTTAAGGATCAAAATGTATTTCCATTTATCTCCATCTAAATAGATCCACTTTTCTTATTTTTAATTTCTCATTGCAAGAGAATCCTGCGACGATCATAAACTCTTTACTGAAATATTTCTTGCACAGATGGAACCAGGTCTGTGCATTCCCTCCCCCCTCACCTTATCGTTTTTGATAATAAATACACCTTTGTCTGTTGCAGTCGTTTAGGTAAACCCATGCTTCATCAAGGGTAACAACGTATTTCCATCTATCTCGACTAAATGGTTTTCATGCAGGGTTCTACAAATTCTTCTGCTTTGAACTCCATGCCTCGGCAAAAGCTGGTGAGCATTACGTTTTTTAGCTTTTTGAAGTTTAAAATCTTGGTTTATTATTTGATTTATTGTTTCTACATATGCATTTAAAAACACTGAAATTGATTTCTGAGTAGGCGGATTTTTTTCTTGTTACCAACGTTTTAACTTTAAAAAACATTAGAAAATTCTAAAACGTGTACTTCTTTTGGGTATTCATTTGAAAACTTCTTTCCACGTAGAAGTAATGATTGACAGTTTTTCTATTTCCGATTAATAATGTTACTTATCTTAAATGTAGAAATTTTAATACCACACATTTCACAACGTTTTTGAGTTATAAGCGCGGAAACATATTCTTCTCTCCACAGCTTATTTACATGAGACATTTTGAAAGAAAAATAAATTTTAAAGTAGCATACGATATTCCTCATTTCAAATAACAAGCGGTTGCCAGAAAGTTTTATTCAAACACATAGGCTTTTTTGAAACTTTTTTTTTATCAAAATCGTTCTGAAAATGTATAAACACCTGTGTATACTTCACCTTATGTACATATGTATATTCAACCACCATTTGTGTATGTGTAAACCTTTTAATAAAACTAAGGGGGGGCGCAGCACTATACCAATTAACCGTATGTTAGACGGGAGGGTGTTCGCGATATTCCGTAACTCACTCATTCACTTACTGCGTAAGTACAAAGTATCATTATGAACTTCAAGCGTTTCTACAATTATGCTTCAGCTTTGATAGTGAACAGTTCTTAAATTGTTGTATATAAATCTACCTCTATAATACTAAAATATATGCATTTAATTTTTTCAAAATTAAAAAGAATTTTTTTCAGCTATTCTTCGATTGTGGCCTTAATGTCTTGAAGTCACCAAATATGATCTAAAGCATATGCGGCTTTTTGCACCTTTGTCATCTTTTTATTTACCCCAAAAGGGAAGGGTATTTTGAGTCGAAACTCTTAAATGCTGTGTGCTACTTTTCAAATTGCTGTCACCAAATATTATTGCCCTGTATTATATTTAAAGAAATTAAATAATGAAGAATTTGCATGAATGTATGTATGATTCTCGCACTGTGAAAAAACGACAGTTCCTAGAGTCATCAAGTTTTGAATAATGTAGTCCTCCACCCGAACATGGGCACCTGGATGCACGAATTTTGAATTTCAAATTCGTTTTATTACCTGTTTCAGACTTTGTAAGGTTTTACAGAATTTTAGATTAACAAACTCAAGGATTTCAAAGCGAGCAGTGGCAACACTGTATGGAATAAAACATTTTTATCTCCAGCTCGCAAGTCTGTCTGTCGAAATTTCTAAAGATATGCTGTTTTAAAATATTTTGTGATTTTCTGTTCGCTCTAATTGTGTCATAATTTTTAATAGTTCCTTTAAAATATTTAAATTGGAACTCGACTGCATTTGATAATCCCTATCATATTTCATCATGAATCCCCATTCGCGCTTTTTACGAATCCCAGTCAAATAAAATGGGTGAATAAAAAATGCTAAATACGGCTTGCGTCTTTCACTTTATACTAAAGATGCATAAAATATCATTTTTAGAGATCTGATACCGTTAATTTCAGATTCTACTTAATAAAGTACTTCTAAGTAATTTAGTGATTGAACAACAAAAATCACTTAATATTTTGAAATGAGTGTGTGATTTCACCTTAAAATTAATATTAATTCTATGCTGATAGTACTAGTATTTTTAATTTCCTTTTTTATTTTAAGATTAGTTTGTATTACTCCACTTAACTTTTTTCTCTGCAACCAATTACTTATGGAGAGTTACGAAAACAAACTTTCTTTTTCTTAACTTACGTAAGCCAATGCTCCCTAATCTCTATCAATAACGACAATATCTTCTTAGCTAAAAATAAATATGGATTATTTAAACAAATTCTCTGCTTGCCTTGAATAACAATGAAATCATTAACTTCATTCCCTTACCAGATTAGAGATTTCTTGATGAACAGATTTGCTGGAACCGTTGATTTTGAGATAAATAACCCAAGAGCAATTACAGAACTTGGCAGAGCTTTTGACCATATTATGATGGTCTTAGCCAGAATGTTGTTTACAATTCTTTCCGCGTATAAAGAAATAATAAAGAGAGAACAAGAGAACTTTTAACATCTCTCTTGTTCTAAATTTAGAATAACTGCTGCACAGACTCCTGAAGTTGGATGACTCAGTTCTGAGAAGAGCACTCGCCCTCTACCAACCCCTTAAAAATTACTTTGGATAGATATTAAGAACAGTTTTCGTTAAAGACTATCAGAGAAGTAAAAAAAGAAATATTTTTCCTCCGGCACTTTTACGTCGTTTGGAGAGGCGTATATATTTTTGTTAACTCGAAGCCTTTATATATTACCAAGTTTCAAGCTCTGCATTTGACTGTCCTCATTTCGGTTTAAAATATCTAAATTTAAAAAGTTTCGTAATACTTTCCATACGAAATTTGTCAGTGTTTATTTAATCTAAATGAATCGAAATGTACAAAGCAGCTAAATATGTTAAATGATATTAAATTACTTCATGTCTGAATTAAATTAACTTTCCTAAATTTTTAAAATAAGATTGCCTATTTTTGAAATAAAAATACGTAATTCAACATTGTGCAACGTAATGCAAAATTTTTAAAAAGATATATATAGTCTCTTTTGTGCAATTAATTCATGTAATTTACAAGTCATTTACATATTCATATAATGATACTAATAGACATAACGAACATCGTGAGCAAATTCACTTAAAATAATAATGTCACGAATTTTGTATACAAGTAAATAATGTTACTGAAATTATATGCGAAATTGAAGTATTTTTTTTTTGTACAACGTAATACGGAAATCTAAAGGGGCGATGCTTTGCCGGAAAAGTAAGAATACAGGGACAAATCTACTTAACATTGAGTAAACGGCTGTTTCCTAGTTTAGCGAAATATCGCCAAGCTGGCGACGGTTTGGCGACTAATATGTGTCGCCAAGTTTGCCAAGAAATCGCCAAAAGTCGTTGGCGACATTTTTATCTGGTCCCTATATCCCCGTATTGCAATTGAATAACTGTAACTGATTTAATATGTAGTTAGCTGTAACCGTGTCCGGCCCTCCTATGCCTTCCAGTAATTTCGAGAGGTACTGTACTTCACGACAAGCTAACCTGAGAACACGACTTTTTCACGGCTTTTCACCCTGTTCTTCGAGTTATCCATACGCACCAAACTGCCTACGGATATTCAGTTTTTCCAATTCGCTGCACATTTGGCGACTTCCTGCCAAATCCAACGATTTAAATAACAATCCTTTTATTCGATGAATCTGCAGTTGAAATTGATAGTTAATTCTAATGTAAAATATAGGGCGTGTTATTCATTGTCTTAATTTATATGAAATTTTTCACTGTTATCTAAATGTGACATATACGAATTTAATGACATTTAAAACCGGAATCGCTACTTAAAACGGATGACCTAATAATATTCCTTGCAGTTTGGGTTAAATATTTTTCGCAAAACCGTTCGCTTAGTTAAAAGAAAAAAGTTAGAAAATCTGTTACAGTAGACGTTCGTTTTTACGAACCTCTTTTTTACGAACACTCTCGATTTGACGAACTAGCGAATGGTCCCGAATACACTCCCATAGATGTAATGTTTTGCGCTCTTATTTACGAACTACAAATCAGGAAAATCTCTTTTTTGCGAACTCAGTTTTCATACCTCTGCGTGTTTCATTGGGACGAAGTGTGAAGGTCAAATAAAATCTCAAACTATTTTGAGGCAGCAAGTGCGAAATATTCGAAGAAATACAGTAAGGAAGGAGGGGGCGGAATATAGGGGGAATTAGGACAAATTTATGGTGTTGTTTGTTGTGGGAGGCTCTCAGAAGAGCATCGGCCTGATGTTGTTGGGTGGGGGTGAGACCATTCGTGTTAAAGGGGTTTGGGTTGCTGCTAAAACAGAGTTGTTGCTTTTTGTAATGTCATAGTCATTTGATCTGGACAACTCAATCAGTGAAGTCTCGTTAGTCGATAGGGAGATTGGGCCAGTTTTTGTTAAGTAAGATTCTTAGAGCTATGTCGCAAATGAAGAAACGAATTTATTTAGTGGTTGAAATAAAGAAGAAGATTTTAAAAGAAGTTGACGAAAAAATATTAAGCAAGACACAAACTGCTCAGAAATATGGAATTCCTAAAAATAGTTTATCGACGATTTTAAAGGCAAGAGAGAAGATCTTTGGAGCTAAAAACGGAAACAATGAATGTGGACCCTCCTCTCGAAAATATTTTCGAGAACCAAAACACCCAAATTTGGAAAGGGCTTTGCTTGTTCGGTTTCGAAAGATGAGAAGCTTAAACATTCCAATTGATGGAAATGTACTTAAAGAACAGCACACTTTTTTGCTTCCAAATTAAACATCAAAGATTTTAAAGCATCGGAGGGTTGGTTACAGAAATTTAAATTTCGGAATGGTTTGAGTTTCCGGAAAGTGTGTGGTAAAAGTGCAGCAGTAGACACGTCATCAGCAAATGAATGGAAAGAAGAAAAGTTGAAATTGCTTCTTTCTGAATACGCTGCAGATGACGTTTTTAATGCGGACGAAACGGCTTTGTTTTTTAAGATTTTGCCAGAAAGAACATTAGCTTACAAAGGAGATAAATGTGTTGGAGGTAATAAAGCTAAAGAGAGACTTACAGTTTTGATTGCAGCCAACATGACTGGGTCACAAAAATTGCCTCTGCTCTTTATTGGAAAATATCTGAAACCAAGGTGTTTCAAAAATGTTCAGAAGATTCCTGCTGCATATTATGCTAATAATAAGGCCTGGATGACTGGCAACATCTACGAAAAATGGTTGAGAGATTTAGATAACCGTTTTTCAGCAGAGAAGCGCAAAGTTCTCCTAATCGTGGACAATTGTACTGCACACATGGAAGTCACTGGGCTTCAGGCAATCCGTGTGGAATATCTCCCACCAAATGCAACTGCAGTTTTACAGCCAATGGATCAGGGGATAATCAATAGTTTCAAGCGAAAATATAAGAAAGTGCTCTTGCAAAGAGTAATCCTTGGCTTGGAAAGGGAACAACCTTATCAGATTGATATTCTTGGTGCAATGCATTTATCAATCAGTGCATGGAATGATGTTTTAGATGAAACAATTTCTAAAGCCTTTCGACATGCAGGTTTTATTAAAGAAACAGACGTAACTGAAGAAATCCATGACAATAGATCTCACGACGAAGATGAGGTTCTCATGCATGAACTTCGCCGTAGAAATCCACAGTTGCCAGAACTTTCATTCGAGGATTTTTTAAATGTGGATTCTAATGTCATCTGCACGGAGGAAATATCGGATCACGATATTATTAGCAGCATAATCAACGAGAATGAGAGACTTTCAGATCCAGAAGAAGAAGAAGAAGAAGAAAATGAAGTAACACCAAGACCGACTTTAAAACAAGCTGCTGAATACTTGTCAGAACTTAGACGATTTTTTGAGGCCAGTGATAATTGTGAAATGCTAACAAATATAGAGAAGATGGAGTCTTGCATTGTACAATCTGTTGTTTTAAAACAGACAAAGATAAGTGATTATTTTGTTGCTCAATGACTTAATAAAGGTACGTTTTACAAATATTTTATATTTCTTGTTTGTTTAATAGAATGGATATCATTTATTAAGTAGTAATACTATTAAAAATAATTCCTAATACATAAATAAAAGCATGGAATAGTATCACTAACCTGTCTCGAAAACATTAAAATGTGAAATACTATCAATTTCCGATGCCTTTCTAAAGTACGAACTCTCGATTTAACGAACTGTTTTCGTAGTCCCTACGAGTTCGTAAAAACGAGCGTCTACTGTAGTAAGTTATTTTCTCTTAATTTTAAGAGTTTGTTGCTTCGAAAACAATGAACCAGGGGAAAAGTTTCGATTTTTGTACCCTAAACACGTTAATTTGATTTTAATTTGCAATTATTTAAAAAACTCTGACTATATTTTATAGCAGACATAAAAATTATAATACTGTATTAATTGTCTCCTAACACACATACTCTTCCAGTCATGTCCAGACAATCACCCTCCTACAGTACGTCTTATCCTATATTTTTTATTACTGTTTAAAATCAAAAATAAAATAAACAAAAATACTGGACACTGAAATCTTCAGATTGCAGTCTAACGACTAAAGGGTTTACCATTAAAAATTTCAAGATATTAGAAAAAAGTCAAAAAGTTTAAAATTGTAAAACAAACATAAAAATTAAGAAACAAATAATCTTATACTGATTAATTAACTATACTAATCAGTTAAACATATAACATTAGAAATGTCTTTTATTAGTTACAACAAAGCGCAAATGTTCATAAGAACTAAAAAAGTGTAAAATAATATTAAATTGTTAAGAAGTGCGTTTATTGCTTTTAAGACATTTACCGTATTAATTAACGACTGGCTGCTTGTATTTAAAAAATTAATTAAAATTTTCATGCTTTGTTGAATGAAACGTCTATGCGCGACGGGGCATGAAAGGCGCTTCTTTTGCTTCGCGCAAGGCAATACATTGCTTTTACATCTCTCAATTAAAAAAAAAAAAAAAGCAGTTGATTCCCTTCTCTGAGAATCCGCAAAATTATACTTTGCAGGGTAGGATTGTATAAGTTAGGTTAAAAACTATACATAATCTTCGAGGTATAAAAATAACAAGCATATCATATGGAAAATCTGGCTTTTCCTTTCCTTAGATGGAATCATCTGTAAACCAAGCGTATTAAATATAGAGTTGCTTATGCAGCGAGCTCGCTTATAATGACTGTAAGCTCTGAACTGCATAGGAGTCTCTCAGTGTACTATATAAAAGAAGTCCTTTACCCTTATAAAGTCCCCACGAAGACATCTCTTTAGACAGAAACCCTTGTTTCTTCTACCATAGTTAGTTTGATCCATAGTTAATTGATCAGTACTTCCGTATTGGTTAGGTTAGGTGATTTGAATATAGCAAAGCACATAAGAGATATCTGACTAAGGGATGAGATGCATTCGTGGAGAATTTTCTAAAGGAAACTGGCTCGTATTCACGTTACACATGCGAAAAACCACAAAAACCGAACATGAATCCAGCCCCTTTGCTTGAGTTCAAACAATATCAAACTACCAGTATTCAGAGACCTTGACCATTCGGCTACTGGTGAGACACTTTCGTGTTATATTTTCTAAGGAATGTTAGTTTGTATTTATAATGTTATTTATAACTGTTTATAGTTCTGTCCTTTTTTTTAAATTTGTGGCCTTGAAAACGGCCCTTGTATTTTTAATTTGTGGCTCTGAAAAGGGCCTGCTTTTAACTGAGGAATTCAATCGCGCTAAGATTATCGTTTGAAGAATCTGAGCTATCCGACTGATCAATATTAAATTTCACGCACTCAAACGTGTCCTCCACCAGACAAACTAATTTCCACATTTTCTCTTCTTCGTCTATTACGTGCCCCACGCATTTAGCCCATTGCACAGGAGTCACCAAATCAATCGCTTTCTCAATCAATTTACGAACTTCTTAAAACTTCTGTTTTCGGATGCTACATATACTTTCACATTACTTCATATGAGTTCAAATGGGTTCAGTTTGCAATGATATGGTGTGAAAACTGAGCTCAGTATATCCGTCTTCAGCAACTACAATGTCGATACGGTGCAATTCAAATTGTTTTCGAATTTTAGAAACGAGAGCTAAAAGTTCTGCTTTCAACATATCAGCTTCCCAAGGAATACGTTTTCTGTCAACCGAAGTTGAATGTCTGCTTTCTTTGTATTTGAAGAAGGAATGTTTTAGACAAAACGCTGTTATAAGACGCATTATCAAACACAGTTACGTTGTTCGGTTGCAGGTTAGGTAGTATTTTTTTAAACCGATTTTCATAATATTCGTCATTTATTTCCCCGTGATAATCTCCTTTCTCTTTCTTAGCTTCAAATATATCACATCCTTTAGGAATAAATCAGTTTTCGTTACAGCATGAACAACTATGCATCGTGAGCCTTTTCGTGAGGGAGCAATTAAACTTGTTGAAAGACAGCTCAAAAAGACGGTCTTTGCACTTTTTATAGTTGTATCCTCTCATATTTTAGTTTTAAAATGCCTAAAATTTATCCAAGTTTCATTGGTGTAATAAATTGTACTACCCTATGAACGATACTTTTTTATATCTGTGCCTCCAGCATTGAATATCGTCACGTTTAATCAAAATTGGCTGGCGTTTTCGTTTTCTGTATGCAAATCCTAAATCATTCATCATTAGTCCTACTGTGGGAATGGACATATTTGGCAAATCAGCTTCATCATTTATAACTTTAGCCACTTTTTCTCATCCCGGTCAATGAATAAATGCTTTAATTGCTTTTTTCTTTGAGAGCGGGATGAGGTCGAAGTTTCTGGAATTGTCAGTTTCTCCAATAATGCCAAAAAAGAGGGTGTCTTCCTGCTGGTCGTAAAATGTTTGACACGATTTAACAAATTCTTAAATAAAAAGCTGGACGCAGTGTAATCTATCGTTCAAGATATTTCTTTTCCTTCTCTTTATTCAACAGTATTCATATTTCAAAGCGCAATTTTTACAATATTACTTCTCTAAATTTTAGAACTATGTTCTACGGCGGACGCATACATTTTCTACTATATCCAATGCTCTCAACTTAGGTTGACCTATAGTACAGAGATTTCTCAGTGGCCGGGTGAAAACTATACAAGACAGGTTTTGCATCTGATTGTCTTCTACTGGCAACAAACGGTTACCACTGCTCTCCTCCACCTCCTTTTCTTCCGTCCTGGTCGATCATCACACTGCCATCAGTCAAGCAAAGTCAAGCGCCGTTAAAGGCAGTCTTCAGTATGAGTTAGTAACGTCGAGATTCGTACTATAAACCAGCTATAATTCATTTTTGGTACTGGTATTATCGATTTAAAATCATCTCCTGCAGGACAGCACTGAGATCCGTAGGCAGCCAATGAAAAAGTTCTCTCCGCGCGAACTCCCCATTGGCGCGCTGAATCACGTGACCTGTTTCCCTGCATACCCCAAGACTGGACTTTTCAAACATGGTCACTCAAAAAGCCAAAGTGATCATACTATCAAAGCCTGCGGAGGACCTTACTAATTCTGAAGGCAATCATCCCATCAACTTTCTCCCAGGCTTAGGGAAAATTTTTGAAAGAATAATCTTGCAAAGAATGAAGTCGAACCTTGCGCTGCTCCCTCCGTAGCAGTTTCCGTTTAGGCAGCAGCTATTTACGACGAAACAACTGGTAAGGATAACTGAATTCATCGGTGCTGCTTAGCACGCCAAACTCAAAGTTGCACTCCTTGTGCTAGACGGAGCGAAAGCTTTTAATCGTGTTTAGTACGACGGGCTTATCATCAAACTTATTAACTTTCAATTGTCAAGACAGATGTTTATACTGTTGCACTCATTCCTCAATAACCATAGTTTCCAAGTTGCGGTCGGGAAGCGCACATCTGCTGACACAACTATCTATGATGGCGTCCTCCAAAGAAGCATTATTGGACCAATTTTTTATCTCTTTTATGTTGCTGACTTCCTCCCGACCCTGCTCTGTAGTTAATTCCCTGATGGCATGTTATGCGGACGACGCTGCACTTGCAGTAAACTCGTCTAATGCTAATCATGCCATCCAAGGTCCATGACAACAAGGTTGCATCCCGGATATCGAAGGCTGGTACCAAAAATGGAAGGCGTGCGTTAATTCAAAATCTCAGCTACTAATTATCAGACATAAGAAGAAATTTCATTAAGTAAAAAACTCTACATTTTCAATGCTCCTGTTCCAGCTGTCAGAGAAGCGAAGTATCTGGGAATTAATATCAACAACAAGCTTATTTAGGCAAACCACATTAAATATATCAAAAGGAAAGCACAGTTTGTTATCCACTGTCTCCTCCCATTAATTGGAATATACTACAGGCTAAGCCTCAACAAAAAGCGTCACATTTATCTCACGGTCATTAGACCAATTCTAACTTACGCCTCTCCTACTTGGGCGGCAGCGACGGAAAACGACCTTAAGCAGCTTCAAGTCGTACAGTTAAAGGTGCTGCGTTATATGACGAACCCCCATTATTTTGTTACCAACGGCAGACGGCACCAAGATCTGAAGGTTCTCTACATCAAGGACTACTTAACAGAAGTAAATTACCGCTTCTTCGCAGCTGCTAAGCTATGTGAATATCTTTCATATTTTGGAACTTTCCACTAGGAACGTTTAAACGAGGACAGATATCTCAGACCCCTGGCAGCCCGTATGTTCGCAAGTAACCAAAATTTTCCAACTTAACATATCTGGTTTAGCGTAGTATGTTTATGCTAAACTTTTTGCATTACATATAGAACTTTGTACGTAAAACTTACTACTTGCATTGGAATCTTCTGCACCAATCACATGCCTCCATGTGTTACTGAACTCTACGCATATAGGACTCTCTTTTATCTTTTATAATGCTTATTCTACGCAGTTTTCATGTGCATCACTGTATTGCGTGAATTTATCTGTCAATTTTGATACGTCATTTTACACGTTCATTCAAAACTCATGATTTTAGTCCGATTTTACGAATTATGGAACTTTGAAACCAGTGTGTCGTCACAACTGAATTCTAAGACTCCCCTTACTGGCTCGGCCAATTAGAGCCCAACTTCGTATCGTTTGCTCCTATGACATTAATGTTTTTACATTAATTTGTTTTTATCGGAAACTTTTATGATCACCATGACCTTGGTCGTAATTTTCTGCAACTTTTGATGGGTCGTATGCCCATATTTATTCAATTTTCACTGACTTTAATGACTTTTCCCAATTTCTGGACTTTTATCCTGAATATGACGTCACAACTTTATTTGTAAATATATATATAACTTTGATTATTGTTATTATTGCTATAGTTATTTGTACCTACACTTGTATGTGCCCCTGAGTTTGTTTGTATTCTTATATTCTACTCTCACAAGTAAAAGAGATGCTCTATTTTCATGAAGATGCATCGAACTCTCCGAGGCTTGTGATGTCTTGCGGTCCTCTCTTGTTGCCTCTATCCTAGGGGAACTATGGCTAAGTGGAAACAATATAGCCATGCGCCCCAGGCACCACTTCAACTGACCTGGACAACGTCGTACCAAATGTACGACATTGTCACATAACAGAGGGACTTGGCACTTGGAATACTTAGTCAAGATTCACTTCTAGCCGGTGTCCATGGCTACATGTTCTTGGCCTGGGAGCACACAATCACCACTTCTCCACTTCCTTACCTCCACTTTACCTCCATTGCATATTGTCACGGATCTTCACTATCATGAGTGAAGCAAAATGATGCGCCGTTACGGGCGGTACTTCAACTGAGCTGGTAACGTCGCGCGCTAAACCAGCCATAATCCAATATTGGTACTAGTATTGGGTAATCTTAGTTGTTAGTTCAGAGTAGACTACGAAGTATTCAGATATGTATGGAGAAATCTCCGTTTTAGCTTTGTCTTTTAGATGCGCTTTCCATTGCTTTGTGTCTAACGTTCTTGGTAGTTTTAAGTATAACTACTGACTGCACTCGGGGATTCTGTGAAAAGCTGTACGAGTGTTTTTATCGAAACTTCCAGAATTGTGAAGTATTACTTTTGGTAAAATAAATTTCGTCAAGCTATCATCAATTCTGTATGCAATCAATCTATTATGAAACCGTACGCGCGCAACAATATAAAATAAGTAAAATTTTGGAATCACTTTTTTAATTGTTTCAAATATCCCGAACTTTCTTGTTATATAAAGTGGTGGTCAAAACTTCTAGCATCAACTGCTGTTTACGTTAATGCGCTGCTTTGAACATATAGCGAAGTGCATTTCATTACCATTAGAAAATAGTTAGTCAGTATACTATTTTGCCTTTATATTTTGTAAATTACTATTTCCCTTCAAAAGACTGCCTCACCATTAGGAAATAAAAAAAACTGCATACAAGCAATTAACTAAAAGAGGCCATACAACAAATAAAAAGGAAATTGATGGTAAATTTAATCGCATAGAAATTTATCTGAATGTCTGAACAGAATTTAGTTATAACATTGTCCAGTCAAAAATTTAATTAATATTAAATATTAATGTATTAAATATTAATATTAAATATTAGTGTATTAAATATTAATATTAAATATTAATTGATATTAAATATTAATGTAATATTAATGTATTAACGTGTTTCTATAATAGCTGCATATTGCTTATCAGAATTCATTTTACCTTGTGAATATTATTAAAAAATGCACTTTAACAATTTATTTCTAGGTCAAAATATAGATTCTCAGTATGTTTTAGAATTGTACTCATATTTCTTTTGTTGTTAACTCTGTTTATAATTTTATCGCTTCTATGAATGATGATAAATTTCTACAAAATTATTTGAATTTAGCATCAAATTACAATGTAAATGATATAACATACGTATCGCGATGAGTATTAATATAAACAAAGACTTCCAGATTATTATACAGGAGCTCTTGAGTATCGTAGTTTTAAATTACTTGACGAGATTCTATATAATTATTTTTTCACTTTTAGAGCTATTTGAGTTAGTGTTAAAAAATTCTGCGAAATATTAACCTAAGAAATTGATAGTTCAAAATGAAGTTGAAACCTTCTGTATAATTTCGGATTGGCATGTAAAGCATCAAACTGAACAGGTTTATGACACAATTTTTTTTAAATTTTTACGATTAATTTTGTAATTCTTTATTCCTAATCTTATCTATTACAGGTACTAAGAGAATTTATCTGTACCAAACCTAACCATTTAAATAAAATGGAGATATCATTCAATAAACAATAGAAATGAGATTTAAAAATTGTACATATTTTTTCTCCTTTGTACTCGTATGTTGCATTTCATCATGATTATTTATTTCTATATTTTCCTTTTACTAATTTTATTTCCTTATTTCCATTACTTTTTTATTTTCTATTAATTCATTAATTAAATTATTTTTTAATATTTCTGTCTTCCATTTGAGATCCAGGGCTTTTTGCTCTAAACATTAAATTATTTTACATGTTCATTTGCACTTTCGGGTCGTGTAAGTGTAATTAAAATACACTGGTGAAATAAATTAAGATAATTTGCATATTTTATCGAATTGCCTGAAAAGAACTGAAGTGAAAGAAAACAAACCTGCTTCTAGATAAAAATGCAAACCTTGTACGGCAAATACGTAAGCGTACACGTGTGTGTAGGCAAAGCCAGCAGAAAAACAGGCTTCATAAACGCGTGGAGGGTAAGACGAATTGCATTCTCTAGCACACCTCGGCGAATTTCTTGGTGTTATCTTGTAGCAATCGGTTAAATTCACA
>KK115521.1:421629-472060 GCA_000611955.2 Stegodyphus mimosarum
CGTCGTGTGTAACCTATGGAAACAGTCCCAGGATACTGGATCCATCGAGAGAAAGCCTGGGCAAGGTCTTCCAAGAACCATGACGGCCAGAGAAAATCTCTATTTGTTCATTTTAGCGAGGCGTAACGGAGAAGCTACAGATGCTTAGCTCTCTCGGGACCTGTATGCAGCCACAGGAACCCGTGTAACGAGGGTAACTGTTTCCAAAAGACTGAATGAGAGACGGTTGTTTGCCAGAAAACCGCCTATTTGCATCCCGCTCTATTCTACGGACAGGAGAGTCCGATTAACATGGTGCAGCAGCATAGTGATTTGAGTACGGAGCAATGGACGACCGTTCTGTTCACTGACGAGTACCGTTTTAGCCTAAACACCGATTCTCGCCGTACTTTCACATGGAGAGAGCCAGGAACCCCCTACCTACTCTCCAATGTCCACGAAATCAACAATTATGGCGGTGGCGGTGCAATGGTCTGGGCAGGAATCATGTTGGATGGCCGCACACCACTCCACGTCTTTGACAAAGGCTCTGTAACTGGCGTGAGGTATAGGAATGACGTCTTGGAGCCCTATGCTCGCCCTTTTCCGGGGTGCAATGGTCCCCAAGTTCATCTTACACGACGATAACGCGAGGCCACATAGAGCTTTTCTGGTCGACGAATTTCTCGAGAGTGAGGATATTCGCCGGATGGATCGGCCAGCCAGGTCTCCAGACTTCAACCCTATAGAGCATGTCTGGGACGCTGTGGGAAGGGCAATTGCAACTCGCAACCCCTCTCCAAGAACCCCCCAGGAACTGAAAACAGCGTTGCTGAATGAGTGGGACCAGTCGCCACAGGCACTGATAAACTGCCTTATTTCCAGTATGACATTACGCTGCGAGGCCTGTATGGCTGTAAGAGGGAATCATACCCCCTATTAACCCATTTCTTTTGTCTCTTCTGCAACCGCTGTTTCAGACCTTCAGACTCCCATGAGTGTTACACACGAACATGTGTGTCTATTATAACTGTTGAGTGCTTATTTTGTTTGTACTATAGCCACCTATGTTCACACTAAATTTTATTAAAATCTGTCCAGTAGTTCTGGAGATCGTAGATCAAATATGAAAATTCTCTTAATTTCTTTGCAGAGTGTATTTTGGTGATGAAATCATTAGCAAATAGCTTAGAAAAGGAAAAATGTAATATAATTCATGCATTTTTCCTAGGGAAATTAATTTACATTTGCATTATTTCCAAAATTAATTAAGAATCAAATGGTTTGAGCAAATGAATGATCTAATTCGACTGGAAAATTGACAACTTTTCAACTAACAAACTGGATTACTGATAATATTTTTAAAATCATTCCACCCATTTATTGACATAAAAATATCTGATTACGGTTGTAGAGAAATTAGGTTATTTCGAAGCAGGAGACATGAAAAATGAGCAACGCCTTCGCCGGGAATCGAGCCACGGACCTCTCGGTTACGCGTCGAGCATGCAGACCACTACACCACGAAGGCATGCGAAGAAGGCGGGAGAAATACCTTATATACTCCCCCTTTTTAAAGAGCGACTTGGGTTTTGGGGACCCAGTCGCCAAATCGCAGTGGTGGAGAATCATCATCCACCACCTCTTAGTTCGGGCGCCAGTGTAGAGACATTAGGTTATATCGAAGCAGAAGACATGAAAAATGAGCAACGCCTTCGCCGGGAATCGAACCACGGACCTCTCGGTTACGCGTCGAGCATGCAAACCACTACACCACGAAGGCATGCGAAGAAGGCGGGAGAAATACCTTATACGGTAACAGAAGTTTACCCGTCATCACCCTACTCTATGTGAGTAATACAACCAATGGATCAAGGAATCATACTAGATTTTAAGACAAATACTATCTTCGTAGTATATTTCAAGAACTATAGTAAAATGGTCCGAATCAATAAACAATTTACAGGCATTTTTGAATAGCAATAACACGAATGCCAAAGACGATGTCAAATTAATCTGAAATGAAATGATAAGAAATACATGAAAGGAGTGTGAAAGAAGATGTGACTAGAGAAAGGAAAATCTTATGTAAAAATAATAAAATAATCTCTTTCCAACCAATACAGGAAAGCCAAAAATAAAATACAAAAGTAACAGAGGAGTTACTGGATGCTTCTACTAAGGGTCTTCCAATAACTTGTTTTAAAAACTAGCACAATAGGTATAAATGCGAAAACTATAAATGTCATATAAGTTATGGTGGATGAAAAGATTGTCACACATACAGATAAACATCAATGTAGAAATAGTAAAAACGTGTTGTGAGGATCCTAATTCGTGCTTATTCACCAAAAGCTCTTTATCGAATTTTGGGATGAAGGCATTACCTCCCTTAAATATATATACTGGCTGTTGGAGATAATAAGCCGACTAATTAATAAGTAATCAATATTTTGTACATAAAGGAGGAATATTTAGGTACAAGCGTGGAAGACTTTGTAATCGATTTAGAAGTTAAAAAAGAGACACGATATATTTAAAGAGGAAATGCTTGTATTTTTACACAAAGTTCTGTGGCGAAGTTTTTGAAGATCAGGCGTTTAAAAATGTAGAAATACTGGATCATATGTGCACCAATGCAGTTTTTACAGTATAAAGCTACTTGCTGACAATTTTCCTGATGTTACTGAAGGAAAGTATAAAGAGCTTGGTATAAAATTCATGGCTTTATAGGAAAGTGTTTGAACTGGAAAATGATGTAGAAGAAAAAGTATTTTCCCACATTATTTAAAGCTATATTGTACTTTCTTCATTCATCAACACAGTGAAAAAAAATTCTCAGCAATGACAGTCAATAAAAATAAAATGAGAAATCAACTAGACACTTCCATTTATGAATAAACTTCTTCTGATAATATTGTTGCGTGTGTACAGGTTCGTACTATATTGGATGCGCATAGATCCGATGATATGTTAATAAAATTTATTTTTTCGAAAGAAACACTTCAAAGTTCTGGAATTTGCCACAGAAATACTCTTACAGGTGTTCACAGTATCACAGAGTACAACCAGAAGTTACACGTCAAACTACTGAGAACGTTAAATACAACGCAAGCGCAACTAAATAGTAAGCTAACCCAGAGATATCTCAGTTCACTCTGAGCTAATAAATAATTCGCAACAACAACTGCTCCAACTAACTAACTAAAGTCATATGCTCTCTCTCCGGCCTTATATAGTTTTCACCCGGCCGCCGAGATATTTCTCGTACTTCTCGAAATTACTGGAAGACAATATAAGTGTCGAATTGCGCTTTCAGCTAATATAGTGATCAATTACATTTAGTCAATTACAATACCTATTATGGTGATACAGGGATCAGACCAAAATGGTACCAAATGGTCGCTAAGTTTGGCGACTTTTGATTATTTCCGCCAAATTACCAAGATACCCATTTGTTCAATGTTAAATGAACTTCCCCCTGTATTCTTACTTCTCCGGCATAGCTTGTCTGTTTAAACTTTTTATGCATTACGTTACAGTAAAATACAAATATTTAATATATAATTGCACTAAAATCATCTATGTACAAATTTGTAACAATATACACTAATGTCCATAAATTAAGGATAATGCAAAATCAGGCAAAGGAAGAGTTAGAAGCAAAACAAATTTGACTTATTTGTAAAGCTTATTTATGAAACAAAAGGTAAAGAGCAAAAAAAAAATGCTATATGTTTGATATTATTAAAAAAATAGCGATTTGTTCTCCCTGGAGAAAATTACAAAAAAACCTATTTACAAGAAACCAATATTACATGGTTGGTATGATTGTTAATACATTGTATGTCTCCCAGACGAAGCAATACAGTCCGTGCAACGCCTGGGCATGCTGAGTATCAAATTATCGATCTGATCTTGGGAGATATTGCACCAGTCAAAAAGCAATGCTCTCCGAAGTTCCGTTAGACATGTAGGAAGAGGCTGACGGGCTGCAACTCGTCGGTCAAGCATGTCCCACACGTGCTCTACTGGATTCAAGTCCGGTGAGAATGCTGGCCAATCCATACGGGTGATATCCTCCGATTGAAGGCATTCGCTTACGATGTTTGCAGAATGAGGACGGGCGTTGTCATCCATAAACACAAATTGTGCGCCCATGGCGCCCCGAAACAAACGTACATGTTGTTCCAGAATGACGTCCCGATAGATTTGGCTTGTCATGGTTCCAATTTGAACATGCAGGTCAGTTCTGGAACCCAGAATAATTCCATCCCAAACGAGCACTCCTGCACCACCGTAACGGTGTCGTTCCATGATGTTTTCTTGGTGGTAACGGGTACCTGGAGCTCTCCATATGAAAGTCCGGCGAGAATCAGACTGCAAGCTAAACCTGGACTCGTCGGAAAACATCACACAAGCCCACTGTTAAGGTGTCCACAATGCATGCTCCCTACTCCAGGCCAACCTCAGGCGACAGTGAGTTGCAGTAAGTGGAACGCATCTGACAGGTCTACGAGCATATAGACCAATCTGCCCTAAGCGTCTGTACACGGTCTGCCTTGAAATTGTCGTACCAGTGGCTGAAGAGAGCTGACGAGACAGGTTTGAGGCTGTGCTCCACCTGTTTCTTTTGGCAGTAACTGCCAAATACCGGTCCTCATTCGGCGCTGTAACTCTGGGGCGACCTGTGCTGTAACGTCTACTCACATTACCATCATCTTGGAATCGTTGCCAAAGCCTGGAGATGACACTCTGGACAATTCCACGTTCGTTTGATACTTCCAGTTGGGTACGCCCACGTTCCAGACGGCCGATAATTCTACCACGTAAAAAATCATCCAAATGCGTCCTTTTTGTCATAACTATTCGGTTATTGCACTGAAATGCTTATAAAGCGCCTGCGAACAATTTTACTTCTTTGCCTGTATTCCTTATATATCACTCTCTTACACTCTCTTCATTGTGACGTACCATCGGTGTCATCTGGTTACTTTCTTAAATTTGCATATGATTCTTGAAGATGTGTGTAGTGATTTTACAGGTGATATATTTATTTTAGAGTTCGATTTCCGCGTGACTCCGAATTATCCTTAATTTATGGACATGAGTGTAATTAATAAGTTATAACATATATTAGCTGCAGATTTTATCATTCTTGAACAGTTAATTTAATTTAGCAAAATCTGCTAAAATTATGTCTATATATTTCGAATGATTTTTCTTATAAGTGTATCATAAGTATATTTCTTATAAGTATAGACTTTACGCTCTTTTCTGCATATTTGAGAAGAATACGGTTCAGATTCCCATAAAAAGTCCTCGATGAAGGTATCGTTCCTTTTAGTCTGATAGATCTCGAATGCGTTGCGAAAATCTTCATAAAGAAGAACGCCTTTTTCTTGCACGAATTACTATAAAATGCGTCTGAGTAGTTACTTTGAGAATTAATTGAGGCATTAGTCTACCCATATATAAATTTACAGGTATTACGTAATATGAATCTGTTTTTAGAAATCCAACATATACTCATCTAAGCAATAGCTACGAAGTTATTTTGAAATAACTACAATGCATATAAATTGCATTTTATATACCTCGCCTGTATTCACATATATACAAACATCCTTCAATGACAAATCAGTTTATGTTCACGTAAGTGATATCATTACATATGCGCTATTGTTTTATTTTGTATAACTAGTAGCATCGTATGTTGTACAGTACTTCATTAACTAGTAATGTAATGATACTCAATAATTTTTTTCCCTAACCAATTTTCATATCTCGAAACATAATCATCACTTGTAATAGAAAAATCAGTTAATTAATTTCTTGAATGAAATGAAATTGTTATGAAAATAATTAATGAACATTAAATGTTTGCGAAAACAAATTCGCGGACGTGAACTTGACAAGGAATAAACATTTCTTTACAAAGTAAGCATACGGCGTAATCGAATTATCTATAGTAATAAATTAAGTCTAACTAACAGAGTTCTACATAGGAACGAAGTAGAAAGATGGAAAAGTATTTTATGGAAAACACAGACGTAATTTTGATTTATAACAGCTTTTAAATAGCAGTCGTAAATTGTATTAGAGAAAACATCAACATCGAGCTTAACGAAGTCAGCTGAGTTTAGCTGAGTTATTTATATGTTATTTATGAAACTCTTACCGCCAAGAAAATATAGTTATTTCAGCTGTTAATGAAATAAACGAATAATAATAAGCAGCCTCGCATTTTAATCGTTGTATGTCATCATAAATCATCTCGAAAGCCAGCAAAACAAAAAAATCCTATCCAATTTAGATACATAATTTTATCCAGTTAATACGCATAAGCTAATTTAACCTCTTGCCTAATTTTTTTAATTAACGACTGGTATCCTTTTTACAGTTTATTAGTAATTAAAAAACATTAAAAACTTAATATGAAAAAAGATGCTAAAGCATTTAATATGAAATGTTATATATATCATAAAACATGATGTCTGCTAAAACGTTTAACATGAAATGCTATGAGTGAATCTTCATCTTTACCAAGAACTTTCGTGTTCATTCATTCTTTCGACTAAAATTCTGCTTGATGTTTTTCTGTTGTTAGTAAAAGTCAAAATCAAGTTGATAACTGTCTCAGGTGTTTAATTCGTTAATAGCTTATTTATTTATTTAGTTTTTCCCAGTTGAAATCTATGAATCATTTTAAATATAACGTTTATTTACTATTCTCACATTTCAGAAATGTTGAAGCATAATCCGCCTTTTACTGAGAAAGTATTTGTAGACAACAGCCGATCCTACTGGTTATTCACCCGTTTCGTCACCGAAAGGATTAACTAACAAGACAGACCAATAATAACCCGCGAAAAGCGGAGGAAGGACGCGTACAAACAACCCAGCAAATTAAGCGATATTCGGCCCGCACCCTGGATTTCGGATCTGCAATTATCCTTTTCTACTCATTACACCGTTCCAAAGTGACACGCTGAAGGTAATGAAGTGTTAATTTTATGAAAACATATTAATTCAGTCAAAACTTCAAAATATCTAAAAGTTTTTCGAATTAAAAGTTCAAATTTATTAAACTTGAAATTTTGCGATTTGAATTATTTTTTATATAAAATTTCAAGCTCAATAAACTTAACATTTTACGTGATCTAGTATTTACTTAAAATTTTATATTAAATTTCAGCCAGGAATATTGCATTCGCAAGAAAACTATGAAATCTATTTGAGTGTAATAAGAAAAAAAATATATAATATTTAATCAAAATATTAAAGAGAATATTTGAATGAGTTAAATATAAAAATTTCTGCTTAGTAAAACTAAACAGATTCGTCACCCCTGTTAACTTTAGTTCAATTTGGAGCTAATACTTCCTTCTATAAAGTACACTCACGTTTGTGAAAATTGCAACACCATGAAGGACTTACGCGAGTGAGCTGAAATTTTCAGGAAATGCAAAGTAGCGCATGATATGCAAATGATTAGAATTGCAAATCCGTAGCGCATGCGTATGCTGAGCAGCGCCCTCTGAACGGCTGATGGATCCGAATAAATAGACGGCTGTAGCGAGGCGTGTATGGTTATCGGTGGTTATCTGCTAGTGGTAAACGTTAACTCAATCTGTACTTATGCCTCGTCGACGAAAGAGAGCGAGATTTGAACAACTTACAGAGTTTGAACGAGGGAGAATCATCGGCCTTCGTGAAGCTGGATTGTCGTATCGTGCAGTAGCCTCTCGTGTGCAGCGTAACAGCAGCACAGTGATGCGCGTTTGGAAGCAGTGGACGGACGAGTGTCGGACAACTCGGAAATCCGGGAGTGGACCCCGAAATGTGACGTCAGCTCGCGATGATAGACACCTGGTCCGCATGGCGCGGACGGACCGTACAGCTTCCTCTAGACAATTGGCAGCACTGTGGTCAATAGCTACAGGTGTTTCATTGTGTGCTTCATCAATTCGTAGACGTCTGCTGCAGTGTGGACTGCGCGCACGGACTCCTTTATACAGGATCCCCCTAACGCACGACCATCGCCGCCTGCGGCTACAATGGGCCAATCAGCATAGAGACTGGCGTGCTGATTGGCAGCATGTCGTGTTTTCTGACGAATCCCGCTTTAATTTGTGGTACCATGATGGCCGCATTCGTGTCAGACGCTATGCCGGTGAACGCCACCTTCCGGAGTGCATTATCGAACGCCACAGTGGACGAACACCCGGAGTTATGGTCTGGGGCGCCATAGCATATCATAGACGATCTCAATTGCTACGAATTGTGGGCAATCTGAACAGCAACCGGTATATCCGTGAAGTTCTACAGCCCGAAGCTGTTCCCTTCCTTCAAAGCTTGCCAGGCGCTGTATTTCAACAGGACAATGCCCGCCCTCATACTGCTCGGATTGTTAAATCCTTCTTTGCAGCGCAGCAGGTACAGCTTCTTCCTTGGCCTGCGTGTTCCCCGGATATGTCGCCAATTGAACATGTGTGGGATGTCATTGGTCGGCGTCTTGCTCGTGATCCTCGTCCTGTTGCGTCTGCAGACGAACTTTGGGTACGCGTACAAACGATATGGAATGCTCTTCCTCAGTCAGACATTCAAACTTTGTTTGACTCCATGCCACGTCGTGTAGCAGCACTTATTGCGGCGCGTGGTGGCCACACAAAATACTGATTCTGATCTCTTGTTCTTGTTTGTTTGCTTTGAACATTTAATCATTTATTTGTACCACTACCACTCAACTGTGTATTAAATTGCATTCAATTATGACGATTCCTTCTTGGTGTTGCAATTTTCACAAACGTGAGTGTAGTTTAAAGAAGACCTTAGAATGTCAAAAGCAGTTAAAAAGGTGACAAGTCAATGAATGTTCTTTATGGGAAATTTTTCTATTTGGTGTTTATTTATATAACAAATTTTTTTAAATTAAAGTATTTTGAACCCGGGGTACGTAAGACACAGCATTAGAAGCTGTGTAGTGATGGAAGTACGGTACAGAATTTTACACATACTCATTTATAATTACTACATTATTCGACTGTCACGGTTAAAATACAAGACACAGCTTTAAGATTTCAGGGACTGTAAAATGTGTAGTCCATTTTAACATATCAGTCATTACAATTCGTTATAAAAACCTGAATTGTAGAACGAAAACCAGAATATGTTCTGACAAGTATAACGAAATTTGGGGAAATGTTATATGTGATTGTTATATATTCCAAACTGAGCATGTATAATTAGAGAAGAGTGAATAAATCATCCGGTAAGGTAAACTAGATAGAAGACGAGCGAAAGGAAATCGAACGAAATATGTCCATAACCTTAACAAAATTTTTTCGCTAGGCTTAATTTTATATTTAGACGGTGCAGCAGTACCTTGCTTAAATTTATTGGTGGAACATATCTATCTTCATGCTCTCCTGATTAACAAGATCTCTTAACAGTGATTCTTTCATAGTGTAGGTTCAACCCTCAGCCACATAGTCCCATAAGCAAAGGAAGCAAAATATTTTGTAAATCCAGTTTGAAATCTCAACAGCATAGCAGTGATCTTCACATCTCCACAATTTTACCAGCCGTACTTGTTACAATGAATCAAATAAAATAACAAAGACAGATTTTCAAATACGCTAATGGTATTGATAGATTTGCATTCTCTCTGTACACAATTCAGCTTTCAGGCTTTGTTTACACAACAACAATAAATACCCTCCCTTCTACTCGAAGATGTTCATAGCCTGACTTGTCTTTTATATACATTCACTGCTGATCGTCCCTTCGATGCGTATGAACCTTTTCCATATTTATCGATTTCGAAACAGAATAATTTCTAAACGCGATTCAAATTCTTATTTTCACGTTTATAGTCTTCAACAGCACATTAAAAATTATTTGAAGATGAATATTTTTTCCCACGAGGGAAACTTATTAATTAGTATTGTAAGAAACATCTTATTATCTCTCGAAGATTTCTGTTTCCAAAACAAAAGTAATTTACGCTTTTATAGATTGTTCTGGAGGCATAGACCTTCTTAACAGAAGGGCTGGAGTAAGTTAATTTTAATACTTTTCATTAAATGTATAACAAAAGGCTGTTGAGCTAATTTTAATTAATCTAGTGGATATCAAAACTTTTTCAGATACAGTAAGAAAAAACACAGTTGAAAATGCTTGACAGTAAAGCATCAGTATATACTGCAGACAGTATGTGTCGATACACAATCAATTACCCTGAAGAAGGATGCAGAAATTTTATATAAAATCATAGACATTAATTTTTTTCAGTCTTATAGAGATTGAATTATTATTAGAGGAATAGACACGTCATGTTAATCCTAGAATGATATTTCTTGAGTTCATTCAGTAAACAACGTTTATTCGTATGCAAAAGAGGTTGACTTCCTCCGGACGTCCGCAACTCAAAAAAGCAACTGCGTTCGCGTCAACTGCTGACAAAAACCGATAAGTGAAAGGATATGATACCAAGTGGGAATTAAAATCACAACCTCTGGAGGAGTTATAATATCATTTCTTACCTTCAAAGTACATAATTTTATACAAATTATTTGATTATTCTGAAATAAACTTGACGAGATTAGGATACATGGCGACGATTTTATGTTTGTACTTTTTTTCACACTCAGTATTGTGCAGGTTACTTGAAATTTAATGTGCAAACTATATCGACATAACTATTAAATATTAATAAAAATGTTTACCAAAATGGTTTTCCTAAATTTATCTTTAAATATTTTTGGATATTTATGCAGTTCTAAAAAATTCATTAAGTTTATATTTTGTAAGACACTCAGTTCACTAAGAATATAGGAATGAAAAAAAGAACAACATTCAAAATTTTTATAGTTTAATGTTTGTAGCCTCATTGCCTGTTATTCACGCCGTAGGAGTAAATAATTTATAGACACAATTATTCATACATCAAAATTTAATTCAATGATCGTTTTTCTGATGGAATCAAGAATAAAATCCGTTTCGAAAACAAACAAAAAAAGATTACATCTGTATCAGTGAACTCAGTGTTATCAATTCATATTACATCCATGTAACTTTTAAAATTAATACTGCTATATGCCTGAGAACTGGCTTCCTAATTTTTCGAGAGAAATTAATTCATAAAAATTCTTTTGTCAAAAATTTGAACACGTTTGTGTTCTAAAAAAATTATATTTTCTTCTATTTTTCTCGCTAAATAAACTATTGCTTCTAGTGCTAACCCCTCAAATCTTAATTACAGATCTTCTTAGATTCTGGAAAATGTCTTGACTTATTGGACAGTGAGGAAAATTCTCAGAAAGAATTTAAATTCATTTTTGTGAAACGATAAAACTTGCTGAATTTGGTCATTTAAACTTTACGAAATATTAGCAAAATAAAATTCAGTTAAAAATTTTAGATTTTACATGAAACCACGGCCAGCGCTGGGCTTTATGGCGTGCGATACATTTCTCTGCCATTTCTGGATTCGTTTGCCCATGTCTCCAAAATTTTGCTTCTGAGTGTTCACTGTTGCACGCATCTGCTGCCACCCTCTGAAGAAACAATATCACATGCAGATTTTTATAGTAATACACTGTAAAAATATATCATACTTTATTTTTGTAGATCTATTCAAGAATAAATACAGTTGTCCCACTTTTGTAGATCTTTTCACGAATAAATGATTTCATCGAGATAAAGAATACTCGCTCTTAATACCTTTCATTTAAAAAATAAAGCATTAAGTTTTATCACACTTCATTTGTAAGGTTTTAGTTAAACTAACAAAGTTTTATTTTAATTTAAATCTTTCTATCTCTTCTCAGTTTCAACTTCCCGTCAGAAGAAGCGCGCGTTTTCAGCGTATGTTAATTTGAAGTAGAGCCAAGTACTATTTAAACCAGAGGTAGAAACCTCTCAGTGTGAGAGAGCTTTTAGTCTCAGATCACGGTCATTCTGTTCGACGTTCGCCTGACCAGCTAGCAGCTAAATTATAAGCCATAGTGCTTACTACGTGATTACTTATTGAAATAAATCCAAGTGCGCTAGTATTAGTACTTCTTGCTACGCACCATTTAGTTAGAGGCCAACTCCGCGAAGAGCTCTGTGAGCAAAGATCAATTAAATTTCTATTTAGTTTTAGTTTAAATTTATCTGATTGTTAATTTAGGCCCAAGTGTGGTCTTCTACTTTCTGTATCTCTCCCGAGTTGGGAAGTAAATTGTAAATAATATTGAATAAAAGAGGATTTTAAATCCCTTCCAAGTGCAGTTATTATACCACGTATATCATAGTATCTACACCAGAACATAGCTGATTTCAGCTCCCTGTTCCAGATCAGGACTTTAGGACTTTAAGGAGTTACTTCAAGATGTTTACCAAAACTACGCACAGAACACGCAGTCCTGACACATTTATGATAAGAAACGTTTATGATGAGCACTAGGGTATAAATTTCCTATTGTAACAGAAGAGTATTAGGAAAATACTCTTCTATTACATTAGGAAATACGGTTTCAGTCTCTGTAAACCATGGCGAAACGAAAAGGCTACCATTTTGTATTAAACCGGAGGTTCTGAAACGGGAAGAGAATTCCACTGTAGAGGAATTTCATAGTTTAAGAGATGGAATAAGTTGATTCTTTTATTTAACTGTCAAGCATTTAGCTTAAGTTTATGTAAATAACTATGTAGGGATTGCGCCTGTAATTATGTAAAACTTGTGGCAAATCCTTGAATAGACATGTTAACGATTTATTGCTATGTCTAAGATAAGGGTGTATGCATGAATGTATGTATGTTTCTCGCATTGCGAAAAAACAACGATAGCTAGAGCTATCAAATTTTGAATAACATAGGTCTCCACCTGAACATGGGCAACTGGAAGCCTGAATTTTGAATTTCGAATGCGGATCTATTTCATATTTTGCAAAACGTTAACGAATGTGTCATTAACAAACTCAAAGATTTCAAAGCAAGCAATGGCGACACAATATGGAACAAAACATTTGGTAATTTGTAGAGATATTAGGTATGTTTTTCAAGCGGGAGATGTGAGAAATGAGCAATGCCCTCGCCGGGACTCGAAACACCGACCCCTCGAATACGCGCCAGCGTGCAGACCACTACACCTCGCAGGCATACTAAGAAGGCGAGAAAAATGCCTTATATACTCCCCCTTTTAAAGGGAGACTAGGGATTAGGGGACCCAGTCACGAAATCCTGGTGGTGGAGAATCATCACCCACCACATTTTTTTTAGTTAGAGCGCCGCTGTATAAATATTAGGATTTTTTTTATGCTGAAAGACGGGAAAAATGAGCATTGCAATCGCCGGAACTCGAACCACGGATCTTTCGAATGCGCGTCGAGTATGCTTACCGCTACACCATAAAGGCAACTATACTAAGAAGGCCGGAGAAATACCTTATAATCTTCGCATCAAGGGTTTTTTGAATGATTAAAAAACAATATTTTGCATTTACAGACATGCATGAATTGGAACTTAGCTATGTTTTTTATTTTAATCATACAGCTCTAATACTTTCATTTTAAGATTTTTTGTTTCAAATTTTCTATCATTTGCCAGCATTTATTTCTAGATTCCCTCTCAACAGAGTTCTGATTAGCGCATTCTGAAATTCACATGGCTCAGTAATTGCAGTCTACGTTTAATTAACACAAAAAGAATTTTACTTCCCAGCTAAAATAGTATCTGTATAGAGGATACAGCTATAGTTGCACGACATATATTTTCGAATTCATATTCTTTATCTCAAAAATGTATTCGCACTTTTTAGACAAATAAGTCATAGGTATCTTCTTGAAGATGAGTGCAAAACTTTTTTCTGTTCACCAATAATAATATACTATGGGTAAAAAATAATTTGAAATTTTAAGATTATTTTCTCTTTTAGATTAGGCTCTTCTACTAACATATCATCTATTTTCCAACCCATGGATCTTGAGGTCTTCGTAAATTTTAAAGGTAATTTTAATACTGACTTTTCAACAAGCAACAGAAGACTCTACGAATGATTTCTCAGTTTCATTATTTCGATTATGGAAAACACTTCATATTAAAAATGCAATTGAAATTAATTAAAAGTCCTGGGAGACAGTGACAGTATTGAATGTGACTGCTATGTCGAAAGAACATGTACCTCACTGTGCATTTGATTATATCGAGTGTAGCCAGTCACGAGTTATTGATGAAACAGAAACTGTTAGATATGAATAAGATTTCAATGAAGTCGATTCTGCAAATTTTTAGAAATTGTTGAACTGACATCGTGAAGAGTTCAGTGATAGCAATTTCGTTAACGTTGATCAACAACGAGCATATGATGATGAAGAATTTACTAAGAAAAACCATCTAGAAGTGAAACGAACTTGGGGCAGTCACAGAAAATTTTGCACTTCTTTGCACTTCGATCTAAATTTTGAAAGTATCTGTGCTCACCGTATGATTTAAAGGACACTGAGCTGCTATAAGGAAAAGTATAACAAACAGTAAAAGGTTATTCGAACACCAGCGGCGCCTCGCATAATGAATGCAATCCCTTTAAGCATAGTTTTCGCTATATGAGTTTTTTATTACGCCGGATGCTATTTCACAGAGATTATATTAGGACTTCTTTTATTCAGTTAACTAACCCCCTTCAAAATTGCGAAAGATTGTAAAAATATTCACAGAATATGAAAAATTGCAATTTGGTGCATGAAACTTATTAATTTACAGATTTTAAAAAATGTATGAAAGTCGTAATTTCTTTTTTATAAAAATATTTATGTAATAAAGATTTTTTATTTTCATGAGTCGCAATCTCGCAGTTTTTCAGTGGTCCGAGTTTTCTCAGTCCAGATGGAAGAGTCAGTTGTTTTTGCCCTTTTTACATATCCACTTTCATATCTTGGGAGTTTGGGGGAGATGGACAGAGAATGCGAAGGTTAAAGCTGTCTGAAATGGTAAGCTTCTTCCTCTTCTTCAAGATGGACCAGAAGGAATGTGCAGTATTATCACTAAGTAGAATTACCACCCTGTTCACCTCAGCTTGATTGAAATGCCATATTTGATTGCAATCTGCGCTCTTTAGTAAAAGAGAAGTCACGAAGCTACTAGACATTTTAATAAATAGTTTATGAGGTACTTTTTCCCCAGCTTGTCGTGTCCAGCTTGTGTCCCTCGTGGTGTAACTGAAAGCACTTCCAACACGTAATCGGGCAGTCCGGAGTTCGAATCTTGTGTAGGACATTTTGATGTACATAATAACTCTTCAAATTCCTGAGATGCAGATGTCGAAAAATACGTAAGGCTCTAAAAAGGCTTGAGGAGTTTTTAGCGTTAAAACTCTTCAGAAAATTTTTAATAGTTGTAGTAGGCATGATACGAATCTTTAGTGCTTAGTTCCTTTTTACCATAAGAAACTTCTCTTGGGCTTCTTCCTGTTCATAACCAAGGATGGTTAATATAATAACTGCTTAGTTCAGTTCACTGCCCTATAACAAAAAGAAATTGTTGTTCTACTTGTTTCTTTGTTTATGTACGGATACATGTTTTGCATTTATGCGCCACCAAAGCAGAAAGTAAAAACAAAGTTTAATGTCGCACTTGATCCGAGCACATATGGTTCAGAAAGAAGGAACAGATTTTACTTTGTTTGAAAATTATTATTTCTTTCAATTTATTGTATATCACCTGCGAAGAAAATATGATAGTCTATTATATTTATGCCTTCTAAAGCTGAATCCCCGTTAAACCGACATGCGTAATAGCAATAGATATTATCGAATAATTCGCTGCCACTATTGTAATGGAGGCAGAGCATATAACCAGTAACTTTCACGAATCCGCCTGGACCATATCTAAAGACCTGGGAAGACAAGTCATTTTCAACCAGTCTAGTAGTGAAGAACATCAATATTCAACTATCTATTTATTTAACAAGAAACATGCAATTAAACTTTTCCTTATTAGGTGGGGTATGATGCACTTTTGTCTCAAAAGAAACAAGAATTTTGCAAGCAAGTATCACATGTTTCTTTTTTTTAAACACCCTGTTTAAAAAATTTCGCGCTATTTCCCTGCAGAATTTCGCTCTGAAAGCTCACGTATGATTTCAAGATATATATATGTATATTTGTTAACTTCCGGGCGCTTTACTTAATAGTCATTAGCTTTGCGCCACTACAAGAGCCGAAAATGGTAGCCATTTTATTAAGGAAGCACCTAATAGGCGGCCACTGTTGCTTTCTACGAAGAGATGGACTGTTATAGCCGTGCCTTCTCCGGGGCTTGAAACTGGATCCATCGCTACAGCAGTCTACACAGCACTAACTACACGTTAAAACTACACATTCAGGGCGGTGTAGCTCAAGACATAGGATACGTGTTTTAGAACAGCATATCTACCAGAACTACCATTGAGAGAAAGAAGCGCAATTTGTTTCTCCTTCCGCAGTTAAGCTGCAGATTATTCGTGTTTCAACCAATCAACTGCACCTCTACCGCCATTGAGTTTTTCTATTTTCCTTTACATGATAACCCATCAGTAATTCGTTGTGTCTGGCTGTTTAACTTATATGATAAAGCGAAAAAAGAATTGTTCGAGCTAAATGTTTTTATGCGTGATAATAGTTTAACTTTCTTATCTGTACTTTAATGTGTATATCAAAAACAAAACCTAACGATAGTTCATAAATTCTCTGGCTGCATGACAACCTGTATCATGAGTATAATTCTTTCTTTTTGCTATTTATTTCTGAATGTTTGTTAAAAAGGATTTCAATTATGTTGGAGAGGAAAATTCGTAAATGCCATTGAAAATAATTAATAAAATATTTTAGCAAAATATTTTGTTTCTAATATAAAATTCTTGCTATTGCGCAAACAATACATTTTTAGTAAACGAATTTTACCACAATGACAGTGTTCTTTTCTACATCAAAAATCTAATTTAATGGAGGCTATCAAAATATTTTCGAGCGTTATGTTATACTACGTTATTTATCATAAGCACAATATGGCAAGTGCATTCATGTACAGATCATAAGATCTCCATCTTTCATATTAGAACTGCTTAATAAATTGGATGGTTTAAATGCAATAAATGCCTTTGCAATAACTTATATTTTTATTTTACTACTTAATAAGTTTTTATTTTATGCAATTTATTTAATACATTTATTAGTTCATAAACATATTTATATTATTGATAATTTTAATACTTTTTTTGATTGAATACGAAGAAATTTTTATTAGCTTTTGTAGCGTTGTTCGAATTAATAAAAAATGCTTCTAACGCTTTTTATTACGCTATAAGGTATTTCTCCCGCCTTCTCCACATGCCTTCATAGTGTAGTGGTCAG
This sequence comes from Stegodyphus mimosarum, assembly GCA_000611955.2. NCBI lineage: Eukaryota > Metazoa > Arthropoda > Arachnida > Araneae > Eresidae > Stegodyphus > Stegodyphus mimosarum. The sequence goes on from KK115521.1 coordinate 438,984, forward strand.
CACGCTCGATGCGTAACCAAGAGGTAAAGGGTTCGATTCCCGGCGAAGGCGTTGCTCATTTTTCATGTCTCTTACTTCGAAATAACCTAATGTCTCTGCAACGCGTTGCCATAGGGAAGCTTTTAGATTTTACATTTTCACTTCAAAGCCTGTTTGACGAAGTTTAAAATAGCGCCAAAGTATTACCAAATTGATTCTTTGGGTATTACTATCCGTGAAAATCAACCAAAATTCTCTTCAGGTGCTAGAATGAGGTTATTCGAGAAAACAACTGACAAAGATCATATTGAAAACTTGATATATTTATGTTTAGTCCAAAGAGGCTTTGTCCGTGAAGGACTATTGTTTTCGTTTTGCGATTTTGCGTCGAATCACTCTGAATGTTCAAATTCTTACCACAAAACATTATCGTCCTGCGTTATATTTGAAGAAATTTAATAATGAAAAATCTGCATAAATGTATGTATGTTTCTCGCATTGTGATAAAACAACGGTACCTAGAGCCATGATATTTAATAAATGTTAAAAAATGTTAAGAAAATTGTTAAAAAATAAAATGTTAAAAAAATTCCCCTTTGAACCTAATTTAAAATCTGAAACCTTTCAGATTTTCTTTTTTAAATTTAAATTCTTAATGCTATGCATGTTTTTAGTTCGAAAGGGCTCTTACTCTCGAAGCACGATTTTACGTCGTTTCACTTGAGTCTGTTGCCATTCGAAAAAACTTAAAGACATTTTTTCTTTCCTGTTTACTTTGTATGTTATCAATTAACAAATTAAACTATTTAAAAGCAATAGATGCATATCTTAAAAGCTATTTTTCCTTTCAACCCACTGATTTATATAAACATGCAATTAACTCATGACATAGCTTGTTAAAAACATTAAATATTTTTATAGAATTACATGGCGTATTTTTTCATTTTTTAAATGTATAGAAGATATATAACGTTTCCATCTTAAGTCTTATCTTCAAGGTATATTAATTTATTTTTATGTTCATAAAATGTTTCGCTGTTTCAGCTCTCTCTACCAATAATCTCTCGTACTTAATCTGATGGCGATAAATTATGTTAAATTTTAAAAGAGTCCTTCCGACGATCGTTCAAATCTAACCCCTTTCAGCTTTTTTTCCTTTTCCTTTTCCTTTTTTCTTTTTCTTTTTTAGTTCAGAGGAGTTTTGTTCCTGAAGGACTATTGTTTTCGCTTTACAATTTTGCGTTGAATCGCTATAAACGGCTGTATCCTTTTTCAAATTGTTGCCACCAAAAGTTATCGCCTTGTATTATATTTAAAGAAATTAAATAATGAAGAATCTGTATAAATGCATGTATATTTCTCCAAATGTGATTAAACAACGGCACCTAGAGCCATCCAGTTTTGAATAACGTACGTTTTCACTCGAATATGCGCATCTGGAAGTCTAAATTTGGAATTTGTTTTATTATTTATTTGAAATTTTAGTTAACTTAAACGATTTTTTTATGAACAGATTCAACTATTTAAAGTGAGCAATGGCATCACTCTGCGAAAAAAAAATCTTTTTATCTCCAGCGCGCGTAACTGTATATCGGAAATTCTAAAGGTATGCTCATTTTAAATTATTTTGCGATATTGTTGTTCATTTGAATTTTATGGTTTAAGTGCGAAAAACATGAACATACAAAACGTTAAAAAAAACTCCCCTTTGGACGTAATTTAAAATTCAGAAACCTTTCAGATTTTTTTTATTTTGTTTTATTTATTTTATTTTTTTTTAAACTTTCTAGGGGTGAACAGAAGGCAATATAAAAATGTTTATCAAATTGTCAGTTAGATGTACTATTAAAATGTAAAAATAAAAAAGAGAACTATTAACTAATGCAAATGTTATTTTTAAATCTCTTAATTTGCTGTTCTAGCAAGGAAAAAAAAAGGGAATAAAGTTATATTTCAGAGCTTAGAATGTTAAAAGTTTCCAGCTTTGGCCATTTTGTTATTTTTCCAACGTTTCTACTAAATATGCTTTTTTTTTTTCTTAAACCTTAGCTAAGTCATTAATTTTCTTTCAGTCTGTATTAGAAGTTACATCGCAGGATGTGGCCCAACCCGATCTTTTGCCTTTCGCTGTGCCCAAATCGGACGTATCGGGACCCCTTCCTTCTCCTATTGGAGGCCCTGGCGGCAAGAAACAAGGTGTTTCAGGTGAGAGCGGAGCGCAAAATTTCAAAGGAATGATAGACTATATTCCGGAGAAACATGAGAAAGATTTCAGGTAAAAAATCCAATTTCTCTTTACCATTACCATAGTTGCGTAAAAGTTATTAATGGTATTTTTCCAATAAAAAATAACTTTGGCCTGTACCTTGTAGGGTCCACTTATCTGTCTTCTATGTGATAACTGAAAGAGTAGTAACTGTATAGAAGAAGTGTTAAAAGTACCTTTTATTACACTCTTTAGAAATTCATAATGCGTCGACTTGACGCTAACAAACTACGCCTCACTTGGGGGTAACTGTAGTAAACAGTAACTAAAATTTAAATTCAAATATATTAACAAGCAGTATAATTATGCTACAGGGATCAGACTATCCTGTTTCCTAACACAGCATTGAAAAATCTAGTGGCAGCAAAGCAGTACTAGCTGTTACGCCCCGTTACCAACAAATGCTAAGCAGAAGCTCACCCTGCAAAAAGCACAGAGTTCGCCCACGCTCCCCAACTTTCCCTTCTTGAACTCGGTATTTAAACCTTTTCACCTCAAAGTAGAATTTGCATTACTTCAAGTGGCGTACCAAATTTAAATATGCTGCTGTTGAAAATTACGGGAATGGAGGATTATAGGAAGGAACAAAAACTTGAATTTAACTGGTTATTTAAAATAAATATAAATCCTTAAAAGCTAAAAAACATTACTTCGCGGTTTGAGAAAATATTTGCCATTAATGACAAATAAAATTTATTACTCCTAAAAAAATTAAAGTCTGTAAATTATATTGGTAGAGCATAGATTCATTACGATATTACTATTCATTACGATAAAAAAAAATTCCGTGAAGAAAGGTGAAATGACGCATTTTTCAAGAGTACAAAAGTGTAAATTTAGCGAGTTTGAGAAGAAGATGATTAGTAATATAACGTAGTTGATTTCATGCATTGTAATCCGTAAGTAAATACGATATTGTAGTTAAATAAGCTAAAGACGCAGTATATAATAAATTGTTTAGTACACTGAACTTTTGACAATAATTTGTGGTAACTTTTAATAATAACTTGTGATATGATATGGGTATCATATCACAAGCTATCCAAGACTTCAAAACTAGGCGGATTTGATCCTCAATGACACAGTTCCTGAACTAATCCTCATTCTGAAAAGTAAATCATTATGAATATATTCCAAACATTATGGCTGTTTTGTAGTTTAGATCGTAATAAAAAAGCGTATTATTGATCCTTATATTCTAAAGACTGTCAACTGCTTTCTTTTACCGTAATTCTTTTCCATAGAAATATACATTAAATCAATTTAATGCGGATTAATTTGTGATTAATTAAAAATATAATAGCTCTGAAAATGCGTCACTTCTTCTTCATAAGGATTCAAATATTAGATATTAGGCGTACAATATGAAAACATTTTCAGCAAATTGCAAAATTAAAAACTAATTTTTTGAAAATGGCAAAAAAAGTCAAAAACTTCTTCGATTTTCTATTTCGTCAGTTCTAACTATAGAATATATAACGCAGTTTATATATGCATTGTTTACTGACACTAACATGTGAAAATTAACCTCCAGAATCGTAACTAAATCTTGATGCCAAAAATACTAGAAGTATATGCCGTAAGAATTTAATTTAGAAATTCTGTACTAGACTTACACGTGATGAGTTAAAGAAAAAGAATCCTTTCTTATTCAAAGAATAAGGTTAAAATACATGTGTTTGTAACCTCGACACCAATAACTGCGAGTACCTGATTAATGACATAAAACTGAAGCGTATGTCAATCCTTTTTCTTGATCAGTGAACATAAGCAGCTTAAAACAGTAGTTCCGTGTTCCTTCGTCTTCATAGATCTGTCTGACATTTTAAGGTTTACACATTACAGATGTGAATTCAACTACGGCAATCGCTTCCCCGTATGTTCTACAAAATAACGCGTCTGACTTTTAGAAGTTTTCCTTATGCGTATACATGTGGTGGAGAAGAGCTTTTTTTTTTTTTAAAAAAAAATTATTATTTCCAATGGCGGACACAAGCCGTTAGAGACGTTGATTACTGCTAAAGGCCTGAAGCGGCGGTCACTTTATTATGGAGGCTGGAGGCACTTAATAAGTGGGCCACCGTTGCCTCCTATGAAGAGACAGACAATTTACATCTATGCCTGTCTCCGGTATTCCATCTATCTCCGGTATTCGAACCCAAGTCCTTTGTTGCGGCAGTAAGGGTCACTAACAACTTTCCCGCCTGCGCGGTAGGAAAAGAGATTATAAAAATTTAGATTTTCAAATCTCTTATAGAAGCATTCCTACATTGTCTGGTGATGATATCTAAATTGTTTTTCTGTTTCTCAAACTTTGATATTGCTTATGATTTCAATCGTTTTCATAATAGTGGTTCAGCATTGATATATTTGGAATTAAGTCCTATATGGGATAACAGTCTCTTTATATTTTCATCTTAGCCTTTTGCAGTTCGGAAAAATCAATTTTCGAACTGTTCGCGTTTTCAATAATTTTAACCCGATTAAGTGTATTTATTTAAAGAAATGCTTTCTTCTTTAAGCTAACATTCGGCCAAAAACGTTAATATTTTTAAAAGCTGCAAAGTAAAAAGTTTTTAAAGTAATTTTATGACCAGAACTGAGTAGAAGAAACGTTCCAAATTATCTAGTGCAGGTAATTTAAGCCCAACAATTCGAAGCTTCTGGAGCACATGGTACAATGAAAATGTACTGATGGCAACAAAATCAAATATATGCTGAAAGCCACCTTCAGGATTTAATATTTGCAAGTGATCAAACATAAGCTTCCTAGCTTGTGAATAATTATATTTACTTTTCAAATCAAGATACGTTAATTAGGTAAAAATTTGCCAGGCATCTTAATAAAATAAGCATGTTTAACGTTAACATCAAACCTAAATTTTTTAATACCAATGTATCTATCTGTATATCAAGTTTGATATGTACCCTATAATAATCTTTCAAATTATTTGTCAGTAATTTCCTTTTTTGTTTGCTTTCATACACTTCATACTGAAAAAACGTTTCTCACAAGTATGGGAGCTCTCAGTGAGTTAACGCATTTGTATAAGACCAATTTTTAAAAATAACTTTCTCAATTTGCGACGTACTTTTCCTTTACTTCAATGCATTTGGTAATTAATTTAAACGACTTATTGTGATCAGCTTGCATCATCATCGTCTTTGTAACATCATATACCACTTCAATTTTTTAAGCAAAAAGAAGGAGGCAGATCTAGTGAATAAAGCTGATGGAACAGAGGCTGAAATTCTCGTTGTTGAACAGGAATCTGAGAAATCTGAGCCTTATATACTAAAGCTTTTTCGTCCTAAAGCAAAACGTTTCTACTAAGTTTGCCATGATATCTACCTTTATGATTTCCCAAATTTGAGTCAATAGATTTTATTTAAAAAACACCTACTATCATAATTATTATGTGGGATATAATCAATAGGTATTCTTTCCCCCAAAACGATTAGTGCACAAATTCTTTCCAGCAAATTTCTAGGTTCTGAATTTGTGGAGTTTGGAACATCTATGATGTTTACAAGCCGTGCTGTCCTGTTTCGTTTCTGTGTCTCAACGATGAAGCCTATTTCATTTCCTGTCAGTAGCCATGAAATACTTTTTATTGGTAGCTATCGTTCACGTCCATTGTTCCCTGTGTGCAAGTAGTGTCCAACCCTTCTGTATGTCTACCAAGAATTGAGCTGTGCAGGAAATACGGAGTTTTCATGGTCACAATGTGGTCATCCATCAGCCTTGCTGTTAAGAGGCAGCAATGAGTATTATTTTCTTTCTTTTTTTATTATAATGCGTGATTTTATTTCCCTTTAAAGAGTAATAAGGAGTTTTGAGGAAAAATGTTCTACAATTTTTCAAAAATTTTATTTATTTTTAAATTAAAAATATTAATTAAAAATTAAATACAAATAATCTTTATAATATCTTAAAAAAGAGAGTGAAATGTGTGTTTAATATTTTCTTCAAAAATTAATGGGTTAAAAAGTTGCTTTAGTTTTAATTCAAATCTGAATGCGTTTTTTAACGTTTTATTTAATTTATTGCTTGCTCTATATGTGTTTTGATGTATTTTTAAATCTTAATATTTTATAAAAATTTAATAAAGAGATCCTGTTCAGAATTTCAATATATACTGGCAACCAAATTTGCATTTGAGATTATAAGGGTTTTAACACTTTAAAGTTGCGTATTTAAAACTTTTGATTTTTACGGAATTCTTGAAATAGTATTGAATATAAAGGAACCCCATACTAAATATCAGAAATAATTACCCGTATATTTACATAAGATTAATCTTATCATCAGTGATTCTCGTGGAACCTTAATTTCTTGAGGAAGACTGTCCTGTTTGGGAGAAACCTTAATTGAAGAATGCTAGTTTAAAACAACAGAAAATGCAAAACTAAGGAACAGAACTACTCTTTAAATGCAAAGAAACGCTCAGAAAAATATTGCTAAAATATTTTCTTCAATATAAGTTAACAGAAAAGATTTATTAATGCATAAATTTGACTACAATTTTAAAACAATTATAATATAAAATCATTGGCTCTAACTAGAGATAGTTGCGTAATGAAAAAAAACACACTATTAGTGTGTAATTTAACAACTATACCTTAAAATACAGATTTTCATATGCAGTTAAAGCGAATTTTAATTTTCTCAGTATTGTGTAACTTCAAGCCAATGCATATAATGATATATATAAGATTATAAAATAATAACAGGCAGATGAACATAAATGAATTAAAATGCTTTAATTAGATTGCTTTCTAGTTCTCAAAAAGTCAATCTCCTAAAATACCAATCACCCATCTTCTAGATCTTATTTTATTTAAAGTAATTTCTCTCTTCTTTGCAAATGCTTCCGTCGTGTAATAGGAAGCATACTGGAGGCGTATTTGAGATGAATGGAGTCCCGGCGAGGCAATTGCCCATTTTTCTCGTCTCCTGCTTCAAAATAACATAATGACTCTACAAGTGGCGCCCGAACTAAAAGGTGATGGATGAGAATTCGTCACCATCAGGATTTGGCAGATGATTCCCCTAATACCCAGTCATCCTACAAAAGGGGGAGTATATAAGGCACTTTCTCCCTCCTTTCCGCGTGCTTTCGTGTTGTAACTAGAAACATACTCGGTGCGTATTCGAGAGGTTCAGGATTCGTGTTCCGACGAGGGCACTGCACATTTTTCACGCTGCTTCAGAAAAACCTAATGACGCGACAAGTGAATTCCTTGCTGGTAACAGTAAAAAGTCGCAGTCTCGTATTCTGAAAAGTATACTTCATCTTCCCTCTTTTTAGTTGTCAGAAAAATTTACATATGGTCGCTCCTTTCTTCTCTAAGTTATTGTTTTTTCCCTGATACGTCAAACATAAAGTATAAAATGAGAAGAAAGATCTAATTTTAAAATGTAAATTTACAGTTATAAATACTAGCCGGACTGTGTCAGATATAATGATATATTTATTTGTAATAATCACTAAATAAATCAAATCTAAATGAAAATCAGCCTATAAAGGGAGTCCAGGTATTTCTGGAGATACTGCTACTTGCTTTCTTTCATTCCTAGGTATTCCTGGTCGCCGGCTCTCTTTCCCCAGCAAATGTCTTAGTAAATCTTTCGATTCATATGTCACTTCAAGTTACTGTAGTAATAAGTTTACAGATCTTTCCTAGTACAGTTAAATGTACCTCCATTTAATTTGAAAGCGTCTGATCAGCTTAATATAAAGCATTTAGGCTGTTACATATTCTATTCGCCTTATGCTCGCTGAAATAACACTTTTGATTTCTTCGAAGAATATTTCGTTCGTGTCAGCTACTCGGCTATTTTAAGTTACTAATTTGCATCTTTTTTCAGCGTTTCATATGTCTTTAGATAAATTATTTTTGAACTTTCTACTTAAAATAAAGACTTACAATTCTTCTATCTGTGTGAAGAAATTAACTGCGATTAATAACCTTAAATTCAATATTATATACTTTGAATATTTTTTAAGAACATTAAGAAATTCTGCGTTAAGCAGATGAAATTTATAGACTATTCCGTTGTTTTGAAGATAGGAAGAAATTCATAAGTGGAGCAATTAAAATATTAGAAAAAACAGTCTTGTGAAAATTCCATTACTAAATGCAGTATTTAATATTAAATACTAAAGAAGTGACAATACTTTATTATATAGCCTAATTTCATCATAAAAGCAAGGAAAAAGCTTAAAATATTGTGATAATATGGCACAGAGATACGAAGAAGCAAATACAGTTGAGGCTATGTCACCAACTGACTGGACTAAAAAAAATAAGCAAAGCTTTGAAAGCGTGTTGCGGCCACAAACAAGTCGACACAGTATTTATGGCGATTCCAAAAAGTTTACATTTTTCATAAATTTGCAGTAAGAAAGAAGGAGCAGACAGACTGAAGTCTAGCTAGGCGAAAGCGTAGAAAGCAAGTGCGTTATGCTCAGGGTGAAATCTTAATTCAGACGGAGTTTGTTTTGGTTAAATATTTAATACTACTGTAAAATTACTATTGGCTGTTTGAGTTTTAGTTCCATTTACATCATCAGAATTATGTAAGAGTCATATGACATGGATTAATCTCGAAATGGCGCAGTGCAGAGAGATAACTGTTTTTAGAATAGAGAAGGGAAATTAATTTACGCGGCTAATTTAATCTTTTACATATTCTTTATTTTTATTACACACACACTCACACACATATATATAATCAGAGTTAAAAAAACGAAAACGGACTGATATATATCCTTAGTAAAATAGATATATTATATTGAAAATATAGTGAAGCAGGCGATTAAACTTTTCCTGCAGCGCTGGCTGATGTCAAGTTTGCCTATTAACCATGTCAGTTTGTCTTATTGGATAGTTCTCTGTAATAAAAAGAATGACTGAAATCTCAGGTGATTTCTTTAAAGAAGACAGGAAAAATCACTCAGTTAAAATTGAATTGCGAAGCGAAGAAACCATCTATATGACTTCTGTTTGAAGAAATGTAGAATATTTTGTGTTATATAACAGATTATCTTTTATTAAATGGATAGTTGTGTTACAGCACTCATTGTCAGTAACAGGAGTTCCTTTCCTTGCGACGCATTTTCGTGCAGATGAAATAGTATGCCATTATACTCATTTTTTGACTTTTATGCAATTAAAAAGTTCTTAAGAACTTTGGAAAATTTTATACATTATTAATTATAGTATGCTGCATGTTTTGGAAAATGTTTGGCATTATTTTAACTGTTCTTTATATGCAGCACATAGGAAAAGAGAAAACATATTTTTAGAGCTTTCGATTCAGATTAGTCAGAAGTTCGAATAACCGACACGGTATATTTCGCAAAACTTGACCATTGTATAATTTTCCTCAAATTGAAATGAGATAGATTTAGTCAACTTAAAATAATCAGAGTTAAAAAAAACGAAAAACAAATTATGTACCTTTTATGAAAATTAAAATTTAACTTTTTTAATGTTTCAGATGGAAACAGTTGATCAAAGATGCTATCTTGGGAAATGATTTCTTGCAACATTTGGTGAACTCATATCAGGTAAAAGAAATAGTAGACTGCATGTATTCTAAAGAGGTGCCTGCTGGCTCCCTCGTCATAAGGGAAGGAGAGCCTGGAAGGCACCTATACGTTTCTGCAGGTAATATATGTTTTATTTTGAATCCGTTTCAACTTTCTACCTTTTTTGCCATGTTAAGTTATAACTAAAGAGCATGATTAAAAAATTTCGTATTATTTAAATTGATAGTTTTGGAATCCGTATTTTCCTCTCAATAGCAGAAAAAATCCCACTGTTCCCCGGCTTTCCTAATATCAATTCAAGGAAAAATTTGCTATTATTAGTTTTCTTTAGCAACCCGAATATATTCTAGGGAATTTGTTATCTTGTATTAATTGCATATGTTATTTGTTTAAATTTATGCAGTGCCTTTACACAATAAGTTCATTTTTCTGTGGGAAATAAAAAACACAAAATAATTTAACAGCAGCATTTGAAACTGATATTAGAATATAATAGTTATGTTTCAAAAATAAATTTGATATTTCAATGAGATAGCTTTAGTTTCTTAACTTCATCGGTAACTTTTTTCTGTAATAAGTTCATTCCATTGTACGGTTCCTCACTCCTTTTGTCTATGATGAACGTCGAGGAACCTGGTGAACTAGCGACTTATCGCGGAGTTCAAACAACTAAAGACGTAGATTCGAGAGGGGTTAGAATACCCTTTTATTCACTCACATGAGAATAACATTCAGCCCCTTCTCGGGCGTATAGGAAGCAACTGCTCGGGCTTTAACTCAGAATAAGAAATAAGAAACTAAACTATAATTAATTAAACGAGACTTAGCCGAAGATAAACACTATTATCTAACGTAATTGGACCTTTAATTTAAACTAGCTGGCGAGTATCAAAAGGCACTTAATAGTATGGCCTAGCGTAACAGCTTCAAGAGTGACTTAGCCCGGAGGCAAACACGCGCTACTAAGCATTCCTAGCACTCTCTATCGAAGTTAGTTGAACCTTCCTTAAATATTTCTTCTAACTCATTTGCATTCAACGCGATTCTAAGAACTCATTCTGGCAGATAGGAAAGAGCTTTCAAATTAAAATAACTGTTATAAAATTAAACTATACCTTATAACATATGTGATGAATTCTGAGGTTCATCAAATATTCAATAATAACCGTTACAACGATTGTTATGGATGATAAACGACGTAGTGACGTAATAATAAATAATAAACGATAGAATTTTGAAAGCTTTTGTAGATATACCGGGAAAGCTGTATCATTTGCATCATGGCTATAGCATCTTATAATATTCGTGGATAGTAAAATTATATATATTATCTTCCAGCAGAAAAGTGGTAGTAAGATTATATATATTATCTTTCAGCAGAGAAATTTTATTAATATTTTAGCTTGTAAATTTTCAGTGAACAAGTTTGGTATAAGATACTAGAAGTGTGCCTTACGAACCGCAAATTAAATTTAAATATTATTCGATCGTTTAATAATTTTAATGACCAAGGAAGAGCATTAATTGCATCATTATAATACAAATTATTATATCTGCAGTCAATAGACTGTACGAACCGAAGTCGTGAATGATGCATTTAATTTTTTGATCAGGATTTGTTCAGCGGATTCTCATTCTATCTCAATATGGGAAAAGCAAAGTATATACTTGGTTTCGAAAAAATCGTTATGATGAAACGCATTAGTAAGAGTATCTGTCAGAAAGAGCGATGCTGGTTATCTTAACCTGCTTTGAAGTATCCACGATGCTTCGAGCCATTGATAAGGCATGGGTTGCCATTCTGTAACAGGTTTACAGACTTATAAACCTGCTAAAGTTTCCTGCTGGGAAGTTAAGGAAACTTGCGACTGCCACAGATCAAAGCAGGTTTTTTCATCTGGTGAGCAGTGTTAGAAAGAACAGTTACAATAATCTGTAATTCCGTTTATGAAAATTTGCCCAGTTTCCGAATACAGCTTAGCATACTTTTGGATACATATCCGCAGCTACAGACCTATGCATGTACCTATGATTATGATTTTCACCATCGTGAATCATCTCTGGGGTGAGCGTGTAACCGTTGACATTAGACAACGATGGTTTCCGTTTCACTTTTCACCATTGGCTGGAAAGCGGATTGTCCGACAAATGGTGTTTCACCGGTCTTAAATATCGTCTTAAATCTGCAGTCGATAGCATATACCTTTATGCTCCTACTCGGGCCAAAATGCTGCTATACGGATAACTGACGAGAATGTGTTGTCCTCGGTAAAAATACCGCTGTCACAGAGAAAACTTTAGCTTAAAGGAATGCAAAACTAAAGAGTAAAGAGAAAATGACCACTAGAAGAAGACTGCAGAGTTAGACGGCTGAGCAGAAAACATTTGTGTAGTATGATGTTTACCTAGGTCTTAATTACCCCCTAGATTAACAAGGCTTGGATATAGAACACCAGGGTTTATGAAGGCCCAAAATCATCCTATAATTCTTATAACGCCATTTTTCTGTAACGCAAACTAAAAAGAGTGCATTTGGTGCCGCTGAAAAAAACTATGCCTAGAACCCTAAACAAGCCGTTCATTTATCCATATACTGCTCCTTTTGCGAAATAGAGTTTGTTAGCGTATTGTTTCATGAGGTACGAATTTGACAGGTATAGTAACTGCAGAAAAACTCTGAAATCTCCCCCTTGCTTGAGTATTTAGGCTAACACTCTTTTTCGACGAATGTATTCCATGGCGCAGAGAGCATCTTTCAAGAAGACAACCGTCTGTTCCATTCAATGGATTATTTTTACAGACATTAGGTATTTGTAAGCAAAGAATCACTGAACATATACACTGTTCAGAATTTAAGATGGGATCTTCCAGTGATTGGCAAATATGCTCACCATTACGTTGCAAAAGCACATGGAAGGCATATCTTAATTTCTCAGTTTCACTGTGAATGAAGTTCAGAAATGTTAATCTTCTTCGCAATGAGCAATGCTGAAAGAACAAATTAAGAAGCCGTTAATGAAATTAGTAGTATTAATGAAAACTAAGATTTGCCAAATATGCTCTAGATCTAACATTTGTGGCTTGAGTAGGTGAAAAGATTACGAAGTACATCATCCCAACCATTTGATTTACGACAACCAGAAGGAAAGTTTTTTTCAGTCGCAGCGCTAAATGTCAAGAGACATCTAATAAGCACGCAATGAAATCTATATGCTATCGCTTTAGGGCTTTTTTGAGGTTAGAGCAAGACTTACATTTTATTAAGTTAGCAACTTAATTAACTTAACTTTTCTTATTATTGGTTGATTAGTTTTCTATCTTTAATCACTGAAGAAATTGCAAACTTTCTAGAGACGAACCTTTGCCCGTTTTCCTCCTTAACATTTAAAACTCATACCTTACCGATTTCTGATTAGCTAGGTATCATTACCTTTTTGTAGGTCAGTTATTTCTAAGAAAAACGTAGGCAATATTGTAACATACAAAGCTATTAATATGTTCTCGCTTGTTAAACTTTAAGTGTTTATTAAACTTGCTTAAACAAATAAAATAATTTGCTTGAAATTATTTCTCGTCTGTTTTGATATTTTTAGGTAAAAGCCTGTTATTGCTTTTGTCTGGAGAAAATTTGTAAGAAATTTTGTAATAGTAGAAATCTGAAAACAAATGTTAATGAGAAAATTTATATTAATAGTACATAGTAAAAACTGATATTCCTATAAATATAACCAATAAATAAAATCATTCTGTCATCCTTGGTACCCATGATTGTTCACGGAGTCATTCCGAAGGATGTACGCCTGGGACATGGCAATTAACAACGTGTTATTCAATATTGAACCGATAATTAACTATTTATTTTTGTTTTCAAATTATGTACTATCATAGTATGTATATGTGTACCCATACACCTTCTTTCCTTTACTAATTATGTCAGTTCTTTTACTTCTTGGTTTTAATTAAGAGAAACTGTGTTTCTTCTGTGAACTCTGTTCTGAACTTGCTTACCTTAATAATATCTTAACTCTAATTGTTATTAGTTTACTTATTCATTTTTTTATTATTTATCTTTGCAATTTTCGAAGAGTACCTATATTTTCATTATAACTGGACTTTTTCATTTTTTACTTTCAGAAGGAGAGCTGGAAGTCATAAAAGGTGAAAAATCATTGGGAAGAATGGGACCAGGAAAAGCTTTCGGAGAGCTGGCCATTCTTTACAACTGCACGCGGACTGCCACAGTTAAAGGTTAGTACGCAGAGGCATTCAGTGCGTTCTATTGATTGACTTGTAGTTATGTACTTCAAAACTTAGATGTGCCGAGTCTTCGCCTTCCACGTATATCAAGGAAAACGTCTGTACATAGCTAAGATTAAATTAAATTTACAGTCATAAACTTTTACTTCAAACCATAAAGAAATATAAATTCCTCGGAGGATATCATACAAATAAAATGCAGCGCAACATTAAAAACAAGCGTTTAAAATTCCATGCACAAAGATAAAGTATAAAATAGCCAATGTTCAGAAACAGATGTAAAATGGCTTTAAGTATAATTTAGTATTAGATGTGCACATTTTTGAACTATAAATAAGCATAAAAATAGCCAAACAATTTCTCGCTTAAATATCGTCTATGAAATTGGCTAATTGATTAATTCGTTAACACAAAGTACGCAAGAACTGCCAGGAACATGGATACCTTAGTGAAGGGTTTTCTTACGGAAATTAACACAAGCTTTAATTACACCTAGGAAAACAAAGGAAAGGTCCATACAGAGAACCCATTCACCAGGGTTTTGGCCAGGATCAAAGTACCATTGTTTTCATCCACTATGTGATTTGTGGGCCCATCTGCTAAGAGTTTTCCAGCAAGATTTGGAAAAAAAAGAAGGTGCACCGCATCCACTAGAGCTCCATTCAATCAGAAAGGGTACTTAACAATTTCAAATCGGTGTAGATAAAAATTCAGGCAATCAGAACCAGTCGAATATTTACACAGTTATATTTTTTGGGTTATCAGTGGTTTAAAGAAATAATTCCTGCCACGATATATCTTTAATTAGCTCTAAGATCCAAGTTTATGATCAACATGATATTTGCGATGAATCGACAGGTCAGCTTTATAGTCCTTCTTTTACCTTTTCTTTCTTTTTTTAAACTCTAATTTTAATTCCTTGTGTTCCAGAAAGTATATCACGAGGCTTACACAAGTAAGTTGTAACATTAACAAAATTTAAATGCAAAAATGTACAATAGTACTACAAATGGGAACCCAACATTATAAAGAAAATAATATTAAGTAAAAGATAAAATGAAAGAAGTTTCGATTAATTAAAACGAAATCTGAAAGGTTTCAGATTTTAAGAGTCACTCAGAAGGGTTTGTTAAGGTTTTCTACGCTTTCACTGAGCTCACAGTCTACCAGTCTGTTGTTATACTCCCACCTACTAAACTCATTTGTTTTGTCTTTCTATTACTAAACATCATTTTCTTCGCACTTACGCCATATAAAATTCAACAGGAAAATTGGAAAAATTCTAAAAGCAGCTATAAGTATACGTTTTATAATACCTGATGCGGCTTTAAATGTTGCAATACATGTTTCTGTTTTTCCAGTCTTAGCTGTGATGTCTGCCAGCTCGTTTTCGTTTATCTACACACGTCCAGATACCCAGCAGAACAAAAAACTTTCAATGCACAATACGACTCAATATAAGTTATGAACTTTCTTGACATACATTTGATATGTGGGGAAAGACATAATGCATAACTGTTGATTCCGAAGTCAGCATTGAGCAAATCTAATGCAGATATCTACCCTACGTATGATTTCCAATGGCAACAGATATTCCGACATGACTTGCTAAGAACCATCTGCACATATCAGAATATAACTGCTGTATTTATGCTTCTGTTCAAAGAAAAGCTGATTACAGATGATTTGTTTGTATTTCTCTCATCGAATTGGTGAAAACATCAAGGAGCTGTATTTGTGCATTCTCTCAAAGCGGGATTTCAAAGTGCTTTAGATTGGATACTTACGTCAGATAACCAATACTCATCAAACAATGATCGGACTCTTGTGGGGTTGACGCAAGATAACAGTCCTTCAAACAGACTATCAAACATGTCATCTGCAAAGTAATAAGAAGACATGCCTAAGAAAGAAGAGAGTTTTTTTTCACTGTATTTGGCGGTGGGTAATTCTTTATTGCGATTACTTATGAGTCTTCAGTTTCAATTACCGGTTTTGAAATTATATAGCCTAAATACCTGAGTTCTTCTGCCGGGACTTTACACTTACTACCATTTATTTTTAGGCCAGCGTCTCTTAATAACGTAAAAACTACATTTAAATCTTTAATGTGTGCCTCAATATTTTCGCTTGAGACAATAATGTCGTCGAGATAAATAAACGTGGATTTACCGAGGACAGGTCTTAATACGATATCCATCGTTCGCTGGAACATTGCCTGGGCTCCACATAAGCCGAAAGGCATTCTAAGAAAAGCATAAGTGCCTGATTTTGTGATGAACGACGTTTTCGGCACATCCTCGGGCTTCATCGCTATCTGAAAGTATCCCGAGGTGAGATAGTAGAGACATTAGGTTACTTTGGAAGCAGAAGAATGAAAAATGAGCAACGCCTTAGCCGGGAATCGAACCACGGACCTCTCGGTTAAGTGTCGAGCGTGCTGACCACTACACCACGAAGGCACGCGAAGAAGGCGGGAGAAATAACTTATAAGATCTAATGGAATCTAGTGGAAATGCTTTTACCAGAACAGTTTTATAACTTTCAAGTGTAAATGTGGAGCTGCCTACCTCCCCCAGACGAAATTTTCCTATGAATTTAAATCAACTTAATGCCTGTTCCTCGTAGGGTGATCTTTGCTCTCGTAACCTTCTGGACTTCGGGAATGGAATAAAGTAAAAAATGATTTTCTAAATTTTCTAGGAAGCTAGTGACTGACGTTCTCCAGTCGAATGTCACTGCGGGTTTCATGGGGGCTCGCATGTTTTCCACGAGATAGCCAAATCCTTCCATTAAGTTACCAAGAGCCGGTGAGGTTTGCCATGATGATGGGGCTAGCGCAACTGCAGTGTCGTTGTCACCCATGGGTTCGGAAAAATCGGGGGCCACTTGTAAGATCTGTCTCTGCTATTCCACATAAACCAATTCTAGATCCTACAAGAAACCTGGCGAATAAATAAATTACCAGCACAGAAGAAGGGTGAAGAGTAACCCTTTATTAATTCAAAGTTTAACAGAAAGGCACGATCTTCGTGCGTTACAGAAACACCGTCAACGTGCGGTGAAAACTTAAATGTAGAATATAATTCCAGTTGAATTTAAAATAAAATAGTGCTGGATTAGCACATTAAATTACATCTAACAAGTTGATTCACAAAAACCTAACAGGCATGATGATAATCCGCAATGGCCAAGAGGCTTACTAGCGTAACAGCGAGATAGCAACGAAACATGCGCAGGCTAGCGAAAACACGCTCTGAATTAACTCAGAGATTCAGCTGTTTAAATATTCACTGAAGTTTAAATTTACATCCTAGAGAGAAACTCGGGGAAGTTGAAAGGTTCAGGAAAGGTATCAAACTTAAAATAAATTTGTAATGTAAAATAAGGAAAATCTCATAACTTTTACTAAGTGCCTTCCGTTTAGCTTAAATAGAGGCCAAGCAGCGAATTGCGGATAGTACCTTGTCCTTTCACTACCAGTACCTCGCCCTTCAACTACCTTCTTTCCAACCACAAGGTTCTCTACACATGGCAAACAGGTGGACAGTTTTCTAGCCATTTAAAAACAAGGACTGTACTAGAATCTCGTGCCTTGACCCGGCTTTTAAAAGTGAAAAACCACAACCACGCGAGAGAAAAGTAGCAAAAAAATAGGGGAAAAGGAAGGGAATAAAAATCATTAGGACTCCAGGATCTTGACACCCATCTCATCAAGAAAATGATTCCCTGACGTATTAGGGTACCTTGGGATTGTCACACCTGTACTCACAAAAATGAGCCCCTGAGAGAAGTGACACCGTTTGAATTCAGAGTAAAACTGCAGCAATTTCACTTCAATAAAAACAAACTAAATACTATTTACATGGACAAAACCTTGGAAACAACAAAAAGTATCCAGCATTGATTGGCGATTTGCTAAAGGTCTTTTAGAAAAGATTTCAAGATTTTCAGATCTCATTTTCACTTCCGAATATTTGCTACTTTATTCTAAATGACGTCAAAGGTTCCAGCAAATCTGCAAATGATATGTATAATCAAATATGCAATTTAAAGAAAAAATTTTTAACTCCGAGCTTTGTGTCTAAATGAAGAGTACCCAAACCAATATAAAGGTTAGCGACGCTATTATCATATCGATGAGCCCGCGTTCGAATACCGGGGAAGTCATGGTTATTTGTAAGCGTACAGTGCCTATGCGACAAGGAGGCCCTCAAAATACACTGCTAGCTGAAAGTCCTCTCGAGAGGCTGGAGGTAGGGAAGGGGGATGGGAGATAATTGAACCGCCCCTGAGCTGATATTCCTTAGAGTTAACAGTTATCTAGGCTCATCAATACCTCAATCA
Source organism: Stegodyphus mimosarum (assembly GCA_000611955.2). Classification (NCBI taxonomy): domain Eukaryota; kingdom Metazoa; phylum Arthropoda; class Arachnida; order Araneae; family Eresidae; genus Stegodyphus; species Stegodyphus mimosarum. The sequence goes on from KK115521.1 coordinate 457,392, forward strand.
GTTGTGGTATTACAAAGGTTCTGACCTAGCTTCTATCTTTACTTGTTTACATGAAGAAAATTTGTGAACTGTTAGCAAACATGTTATGAATTTGATGTTTCCTTTTTGGAAGCATGTATGTTTAACTGCAAGTGGGTTTTTTGGAAGGGTGTGTGTGTATAAAGCGTGTAGACAATAAATAGAACAAAGATTTTAACAATAAACTTAAGACATACTTCGCAATCGCTGCCATATTTATTAAACTAAATATAAGAACGCTTGTACTCAGAGAATAAACTTAGTTTTTGAGTTAAAAATTTTATGTTCATATCCTTTTCTTAAGTTATTTACTTTTGGACTGAACAATAAATGAAATTTTATCAAATGCGTTGTTGTTATAGATTGTACTGCAATAATAAAAATACTGATTTTTTTATGTGGCTGGCATACTTTCAACGGTATGCGTAACACTCGGCAAATCTTCGTAAAGTCAGCAGTTTCAGAAATTCCTTTGACACCCATACGCTGGCGCATAAATGTACCGCATTCGCGTTTTTTTATACAGAATGACATGATCTTTTTGTGTGAATTTTCTGAAATAGTTTGTGTCTTATTATTCTGCCACTTGTCAGGTTTATCTTAATAAACGCGTTTTGCATACGTTAAAATTTGTCCTGTAGTCCTACTATATCGTCTGCACCCAGAATATATAAATGACAGGAGTTTTAAGTAGGAATAAGAATCTAAGTTTAAGAGAGTGAGGACTGACAATTCCAGCAAGCTGTAAAGAGAATTCTCTGTTTCTATCCAAAATGAGCTATCAATGACCAATTTCCATCAATTGGTGAGTTTCTTCTTTGCTCTGAATAGTAGGTGGTAATTCATGAAATCATTAGGCCGTAACTTTGTGAATTGTAAATAATTGATTGTTTGCTATTCCAACGAGAGAGGAAGCCAGTTTGTGTTCTTTAATTTTGATTTGTACTTCAGTTTGAAACTAGAATAAATTTTTGGTTGTTTTTATTTCTGTTTTATTTATTTAGTACTCTGATGCTGTTACTTACGCTTGGAAAATTATAAAGTAGGACCAGTTTTAGAATTAAGGCAAAGGGAATTTAATCTTGTTCATTTATTCTTGATATATATAAAATTTGTTGTTTCGAAAATAAGAATGCAACAACAGGTGCTTGACACTATGTCAATAAATGTGTCACAAGAGGGACATGATTAACGACAAAAGATATTTGAAGTTAATGTGTTTGAGCGCTTCTTTAAACTATCTTGTTTTATAAAATTTACGTATTTTTAGAGCAATTGATTACGTTGATTAAAAGTATTGAATATTTTACAGCTGTGACTGATGCCTTACTTTGGGTTCTTGATCGACGAGCTTTCCAAACCATCATGATGGTCACAGGTATACAAAGACAAGAGGAAAATATAAATTTTTTAAAAAGGTAATTATTAATATCTTCTAATTAAACACGAAAGACTAATTGAATCAATAAAACTTCGCCTTATTGAATCAATTCGGGGAATCACTATTTCATTTCTTAATCAGTGCATATCATGTGATGTATAGGAGATGAAACAATAACCTTATATCAAGAATACGCATAAGTTTAATGCGATCAAGATAATTTCATGCGTGTTATTGAAAGTACGTTTTACCCTATTCATTTAAATTTTGGAAAAAATTAAGTGATAATGCGATTTATATATTTACTTAGTTTTGTTATTTCTTTCATTTTGTTTCGTGAGAACGGATAAACCTCATGAGTTTTGCCATAATCTAAATAATTAGCAAGCCCCCAATTCTGTTGTAGAGACATTAGGTTAATTACAAGCAGGAGACATGAAAAATATGCAATTCCTTCGCCGGGAATCGAACCACGGACCTCTGAAATACCGGCTCAGTGTGCTGACCATTACACCACGAAGGCACGCTGAGAATGTGGGAGATATACCTTATATACTCCCCTTTTTAAAGGGCGACTAGGGTTTTAGGGGACCTAGTCGCCAAATCCTGGGTGTGGAGAGTCATCATCCACAACCCTTTTAGTTCGGGCGCCAGTGTAGAGACATTAGGTTAATTACAAGCAGGAGACATGAAAAATATGCAATTCCTTCGCCGGGAATCGAACCACGGACCTCTGAAATACCGGCTCAGTGTGCTGACCATTACACCATGAAGGCACGCTAAGAATGTGGGAGATATACCTTATACTGTAATGAACCGAATAATGCTTTAAATTAAAATGACCAAGTAATGTTCAACCCTTGTTTTCAATCTCCAATGAAATAGTGAATAATCTTTTTGATGTTCTAATATTGATAGTAACTCGTCGAGCGTAAGGGAAGAAACTAAACATTTTGTTTGCTCAATATTGATGTTTCCCATCGAGCGCAAGGAAAGAACTAAACATTTTTCCCTGTTCAAAGCTCTTTCTCAGATCGTTTTTGATTATTCTTATTTTCGAAAACATTACTTGTAAACGTAAACGTTGATCAGCTACGTCATCTCTGTCTTTCCTTTTTCTTCTCCACTTTTTCCTCTTTGCCTTTCTGAATTATACTAACCAAGATTTAATGTTACTGCTAACGCTAGATATAACTAAAGCCATAACAAATAACAACTGAAGTAAACAATAACCTAATAGACAACTCATACCTTAAATGGCAGCAACATTCATGAGTTTATTCTTTAACATCTTAAAACTAGCATCAAAATAGTATGCAAATCACAAAATTAGACTATAATTATAAGGTTTATAAAATCCTATATACTGTATTATTGTAACCCTAAAATTCATAATTTACATTGTAGGGTTCCTAATTTTTATTCTGTCAAATTAAGTGACGAGGAACCTAGTGAACTGATAAGCTAATAATCACTTAAGTACAAGAACAGAAACGTAAACTCAAGAACGGTTAATTCCTCTTTATATGCTCAAAATAAGATTAACAGTCAGCCCCTTTGTTAGGGGGTACAACAAAGCCTCCACTTGGGCTTAAAATGTAAGAAATAAGAACTAACTGATGACTAACTTAAGAGATTTAGCCGAGGCTAACACAATTTTACACTAGTTGTCCCGTAATATTATGTTAGGCAGCTAATTACCAAAAGGCATGTGATATGGCCGAGCGTAGTCACAGCTTAAAGAGAAGAAGCTTAAAGGCAAACGCGCGCTATTCAGGAATCATTAACTCTCTCTGTCGAAGTCAGTTGAACTTGACTTAAATACTATTCTCCTTCTCATTGGCATTTAACGCGATTCTAAAAACTCATTCTGGTAGGGAGTTGTAAGTTGAAGCTAGGAAAGAGAGGAAAGAAGTATTAAATTAAAATAACTGTTATGAAGTTAAAATATACCTTGCAACATTAATGCAAAAATAACATCTTACCTCTCTTCAAAAATAAAAGTTTTAAAACCATTTCATTTAAAATTACTTTACAAATCATTGTCCTCCACAACTTCAAAACTAATAATTAAATTAAACATATTTGTATTTTCTAGTGTTTTCAAATACTAAGTTAATATTTTTGTGTGCTAACAGTTCGTATAAATTTTGTGAGTAAATACGCCAGAAAAGCAAACATTAATCAAAATCTTTGACCACTTTTCACAATTTCAAATGGTAATAGTTTTTGCAGCTGAAGATATCCGGAGCAAATTCGGATATCTTCATTAGTTTACATCCCAAATATAAATAATGCAACGAATATATGAAAAAAGTATGGCAAAATTTAACAGTTTGTAAGCGAGAACATTGATCAGCTTGCCTGCGTCCAAAGTACACTCACATTTCTTTCTCTTTGCCTTTTCTAATATAAGATCCTGATCATAAAGTTTTCTGATGATGTTAAAGTTTTAGTTGCCGTAACTACATACGTGTATTACTTTAGAAATAATACAAAATGTTGGCAGTTTAGTGAAATGAGTATCAATATGTGAGGGTGAATATTTATGACACGGAAGCTACCTTAACAGTTTCAGTCTTAAATTTATTATCATGTCATGTTCGGATTCCGAAAGAAGAATAGGCAACACCTGACCATCGATTTCGCGCCTATTAAAGATTATGGTTATAATTAAGAATTATTTCCTTAAACGGAGAGATAAACCGATGTTATTTTAATAATCTAGACACACATTTGATATCTTACTACTACTTAAAGTGTATTATAGTGTCATTCATTGAAATCCTTACTAATGAGACCTTTCATGAATTTGAATTCCTTAAAATAATAGGATAGTCGAAATTTCAGGAGCAAAGAAGAAGGCATTTTTCAACAAAAATGTATGGAATAACCTAGATTCATTGCTCAATGTAGTCCTGAAAAGATCAGACGGCAGTAGCTGAAACAGGGAATTCACATGATGGTGAAACCTCTGATGAGGTGTATACCATATGATCGCTTTATAGGGGAAGGCGAAGCCCCCTATACCGACAATGTTAAATTGGCGATTTTTGATGTATCTTATCTGCAGGTACACGTTTGAAAATTTTTTGTGTAATTAAAGTACACCTATCTGAATATATTGAAAAGACCTTTTGAAGCATTTGAGTTTTAGAGTAATTTATAGAATATTGTATTAAACATAGTAAAATTTAGCGCATTTCTGACAAAAAAAAATTGTGAAAATACTTTTCTTAGTTTATCACAAAAAGCTCATTTCAGTGAATATTAGGAAACGTAATAAATAATCCATAAGAGGTTTACATACCTGTGAGAAGTAGTTTATGAAAAAAGGTACATCGAGTATAAAAAACTCACATTCGGCGAAAAACGCGTTTTCATGTAAAAATCCTCATTCATCAAAGCATTCGATGGTAAATTTAAACTAGACTTTTTACAGTTCTAATTTTCATAGAGATTAAAATGTGGTATTTTTAAAAAGCTAAAAGTGTAGAGAATTTGAAAATGCAAAAATTCTAAACCATCATTGTTTGAAGATTTTTAGCCTCCAACACCCCTTAAGGGCTCTGTGAAGCGTACAGATTGTTAGCATACAAAATGCTCCTGTAATAATCCTCTAAAATGTTTTTTAAAGCTCTAGTGTCTCAAGTGTCTGCGATTCCCTCCCGGATCTAAAAGTTCATGCTGGGGACGCATAAATTATAATTTTGCGAATAACAATTGAGGAAATATTAAGTAAAGCGTAAGATTCAGTTGCAAGATCTCGACCAGAATCAGCTTTAGTCTAATTCAAATGCCATAAGCTTTGACCCTGAATGCGTTTATATGATCATTCTTTGTAACAGAAGCAGGTCTATATTTTCCGTTCTACTGGGCCGATTGACGAAATTCAAATTGCGTTTTTTCACGTCTCTAAAGCGCGACTTAGGATAAATATTAGATTTATGTACAGCATTAATAATTAATTATTAGCATATTAGATTTATGTACAGCATTATAATTAAGGTGTTTTGACATAATACTGGACTTTTTCTGAAATGATATTTCTGAAGTACCAATTTTTTTCCATATTTTTATTCTGCGACTCAAATTATGCCTAAATATTAACTTTTGTAAAATTTGGTGTGAAATTTACGGAGAAATCCAAAAATTTATCTTAACGCACTTTTTTCAGTTTGCGCTAAGAATAATTCACTTGGCGAACTTCTTAATTTATGGCAACCTATTTTCCTTTCCTTTTTTTCATTCTACACCAGTGGAAAAAAGATCATCCTCATACATTCAAATAATTTTAACAAAGTGCGTAAACCACATTTTGCATTATTACCGCTTATAACAAATATATCGAATTTCAGATCGCGCCAGTATGTAAATTCAATATGTATCTTTGGAAATTTTTAATTAAAAACTCTAATTTTTGCAGGTGTGCCTAGAAATATATCTACTTTAAATTGGATAATGTTAAAAATTTTACAGATTATAATACAAAAGTTTTTTCGAAAAATTTATAAAAAAAATATTTAAAAATACAAGTTAAAAAAATGAATCCAAAAAAAATGTGCGAATTATAATTGTATTAAGCCTAAATTTCAAATTATAGAAGATGGAATGAAGTAAATTTAACAAAAAAAGAGGTATTAATAATTGTATATCAAATTCAATTAACGTTGAGAAGCTAAAATTTTGAGAGCTAATTTTTTAAAAACTACTCGTACGATTTTTACAAAACTTGGCAGTTTGGCATAATTTGAGTCGTAGAATCGAAATATGGAAACACAATGGCATGTCATTTCATGAAAAGTCGGATTTTGTGTCAAAATACCTATATTAGAACAATGCTACGTTTAAATCTAATACATATCATAAATCGCGCTTTCGAGACATGAAAAACACAATCTGAATTTCGTCAATCGGCCCAGTAAAACGGGAGATATCGAGCTGTCCCATTTTTTTCGCGCATTGTTACCAGGTTTAACCTTTACAACTTAACGTTGTGAAAAGAATTTTTATGTTTTACTAAGATTTAAGTATAATTCTACCCTTTCCTTCTTGGCTCATATCACAGTATCCTATCAGATGAGAAAGTTATGCAAATTTAATGGCATGTGGCATAGTTTAAAAGTAAAACGTATCTTTTGACTGGAAGGACAGATTATTAAGAATCAGATTATTAAGAATTAGTTTCTGCTGTGTTGTTGTATGTGTTAAAGCTTAATCAGCTGCTGTGTCTTTGGTGAAGGCTTTACGACTTCAGAAATAGCGTAGATTAGCAAAAACCAGATATTTAATTTTGAACTTAGAACCTTGTTTTGTAAATATTTAACTCCTTATGTACCAGGTAGATCGCTTCAATTTGTAAAATTCTGTTGCGATAAATTGCCGACTTAGTTTGTCTTAAATTTTCTGTTCTAACTCACCATCAGGTGGAACTAAAGTTTTAATTTAATTTTAATTAGACTTATGTTTTGCATAGTCGGTTAAATAGATTTTTAAGAATAATAAATCGACAGGAAGTTAATATAACTATGTGGATCTCTAGTTATTAATTTGAACATTCTGATAAGTTACTTCACACAACAGAACATAACGAATTACTCCGTAATTTTAGAACGTCTCCAATAATAAGTTTGTGACGTCAAATAAAATTAAACTTAAAGATAACAGTATTCTTTAAAGCTGTTGATCATTTACGATCTACATGTTGGTCACTGGCGGTGGACCATCTGCAGCTTTGTTACCAGAGTCGATTTAAGCTGTTGGTCATTGACCATTTACAAGTTGTTCACTAATTTCTGTCTGCCAAACCGTAAGGTCATTGATGTGGGGCAGGGCAAAAAATTTAGGTAAATTGTTGAAGTTAAATCATACTGAAGGACACCGCGGACCGTAGCTTAATGACACCCGTGACCGTCCAGATCATGCTCACTAGTGACGGTTAAGGACACTCACCAAAATGATCTATGAGTTTTTAATCACTAATGCATGGCAATGCAGTGTACTTTTAGTGGCAATACTTGCCAAACTATTAGCGTCTAACGTGATGTAACGTCATGTAACTTTCCAAAAATTCGGGGAAGACATTTTTAACGTCAAACATCCGCGCATAAGTAGACCTACGTAATTCTACTCACATGCTGTTCAAAGATCAACTATTATCTAAACGGTAAAACTTTTACAAAATTCTCCTCTGATTACCAGTTAGTTCCCACAGAGTATTCACTTAAAAGACACTGAAAATGTAAATTCATCAAACTCAGATTTTAACCAATTCGACCGCAGAGTCTGACTCCAATTCACAGTCTAAACAAAAAAAAATAACTACAGTTCATAATGAATTAATTACCTGCAGAGCAAACTGATGATACTTAATAAGAATTGCATAATAATCGAGCAAATATCCTTATATTATTATTGCTCTAAAACGATTAAATAACTTCTTATTAAATTTTTAAGTTATTTTGAATTTCAGAGTCCATTTAAAAATAGTAATCAACTTTGCGACAATTTGTGAGTTGTCATCTTTTTCACACATTCTTTAATTATTTCTAACTCGTCGTGGATTATAATAATGCAAATATTAGGTTCAGTAATAGAAAGAGAAATGTGTTTTTATGAACAGGCAATCTATGACATTTAGTTATTTAATTTAACGTAACTTTTCATACTCAAGCGATTTATATCATACCTTTTGATCCATTTTAAACATAAACATTATAACGTGTTGAATTTGACTGTATGAAAGTTCCATTTATCGAGAATTCCAGTTATGTTGATTTCTTATACTTCTTTCAGGTCAATTAAAATTAAGTTTGTGATTAATTTATTTACACGTTTTTAATTTTTTTCATTATAGATATTATAGACGGATAATACATCATAATAATACTTTTTAAGAAGCTATCAGATGATATTAGATGAATATGTATGATATTCAGACCTATACGTTTTAGTGAGTATTTAATAGAGAAATATCGATTAAAAACAATTAGAAATCGTTAAGTGATCTATCCGTTCTTTGTTCATTACGTGAATCACTGCATAGTCATAATAAGGGCTCTTTCTCAAAGAAACATTAACGTGTTTACATTAGATTATGTCACATCTCTCTCCAGACAGGAAATTTTTGTTTTACAAATGTATGGTTATTGTACTCAGGGTCTCTTTTTTATGTGTGTGAGAGTTTAAATGTAACTTTTTAAAAGTAAACTATAAAATTTGTGTTTCCTTAGCTAATATTATTTTGTTCTTTTGAACTATAAATCGGGTAATTATACAATAAACAAAAAAGTGAAAACAAAATAAAAATTTCTTACTTGTGTAACGTATTTATTTAAAAAAAAGAAAAAGAAAGACAGAAAAGGGCAATTATTTAAATGAGTTTTTATCGCATTAATTAAGAACTGGAATTGTACTATATAAGCAAGAATATGCAATGCTAAAATGCGCCACAAAAAAAAATAACAAACCTCGCAAACATCAGAATTCTATTCTAATCTTAACAAAACGGCTGATCAAACACTGATGCAAGTTAGATGCGAATACCAAAGTTTTAGAAGATAACAAACAGCGGTCAACGCAATAGTCTATTTTCTCTAGAAAAACGTTTTTTAAGCTCTTTTCCCCCCCTTTCTTCTCGGAAAGCATTATAACTTGTTCTTACTTTACATAGCATTGATATTTCTATATTATCCTATGCAACTACTTATAAGGATTATGTCTAACAGAGTAATTATATCCTAGACATTTTAATGGCTGCACAGATGTTTTCTAATCCTCAGAATGCAATTGAAAATAGTAAGTTTTTTAAAATTAATTAAGCATTTAAATTTACAGTGTTATTGTGCAGTATTGTGTGTGCAGTATTGTGCAGTATTGTGTAGTATGTAATCTGAGATTTCTTAATGAAATTTATTATAAATATGATAGTAATGTTATTATGCAAATGTTAAATGAAAGTATGCTTTTATCTCGATTTTTAATTTTGCTTTAGACAATATATGTATGCACACTTCTGGAAGCAGTGAATTTTGTTTTTTATAGAAGATAAGTGCATTATAATATAGCAATAATAAATGTTTTTAGGAGAAGCTATAACATCTAAAAGTAATTTCTGTGAGATTATTTTTAAAATGTGTGATATTTTTTGATGTAGTATAAAAAACAAAACAGCACAAAAAGGAAATAATATTTTTCCCTTTGTAAAACATGCTTGTTCCTACACACACATATAATATGTATTTATATGTATGTGTGGGTGTGTGTGTGCAAGCAGAACTTCTTACTTTTAACAAAGGTAAACTGAATGTTTTCTTATAATGCATATTAACGTATTTACTGCTGGGAAATCCATGCTTTCTAAAACGTTTAATTCCTCAGGTCATATGTGTTTTTATTTACAACTATGGAAAATGTCTTTTTTTTTCGTAGTAACATTAATTAACTTACTTAGCATAAAATGTGTATTAAATTACGAACTGTTTTGTTTCTAATACTAAAATTAAAATGTATTGTGATATAAGTTTATAATAATAAATTATTTTGTAATTTACTACATTGCACTTCCTTGGGGTCCTTTAGAGTTTCTTAAACTGGTTTTTGACTCTTCTCAGCTATGTGTTTCAATGTCCTCAGCATTCAAATGCCAACAAATGTTTCTTTGTTGTTTAATTTGGCAAAATGCAGACCACCAGCGGTTCTCAAGCACTATAAGCTTGAGGACGTCATTCCATTGAAAAATAATTAAAGTTCATCCCGTCATAATGTTAAACATTATACTTTTGCTTATTACAAGTCGAGAAAGTATTTCATGTATATAAGCTACTTATATTTGACTAATAATTAAAATTATCAGAATTTGAAGCTTAGTTTATAAACTTAGTTAAAAATTCACCTAGCTTTTAAATCCAATATTTTTACGAAAAGTGAAACATACTTATTTTAATATGGAAACGTTGGTGCTGTTTTGCTGCCATTAGACATGTTAAACGTGGGTACATAAATTTGGCTTGGCATACAGTAAGCTATGATCCTTTGTTTCCTTTACTGTTGTTCATGCCAAAGTTGTTTTGCACAAATATATTAAGTAGAAACAAAGTAATTGCTTGCCATAGCTTTCTGCCATTTCTGAACACAGCGAATTTTATCGACTGATCACATTGTTGGATTTCTTGGCCATTGAAAGCGTTCATAATCAAATTAAACAGTATATCGCATTTTAGTCTGAAGTATCCTTTCATGCCACCTTAACTAGTATTTACTCTACAGCTTCTGGAAGTCCGCTGGAACAATTTAAGAATAATTTTTTTTGTAGATTTTGCGTGCACAGGGGAGAATGCTAGTGACTTAACTTTTATTAAGTATTAAACATACTTCAATATACATAAAAGTTTCTTGTTTTAGATAACACGAAACCTTGATTAATCAATCGGAACTCATATAATTGGGGTTTTGCTGTAACAGCAAGGACAGTAATAACTAGTTATAGGATTTTAGCTGTGTAGACGTTTAAATCAGCGCTCTTCAGATTCTAGTAGAGTGACGAGCGAATTATCGCGCCATCTAAATTATTGTGACAAATTCTGAGAAGATTAAAATAAACTTTTTATTAAACTTTTAAACTAAACAGAAGGCACACCTTGTGCGTACTAATAACCTCCACTTGTGGGTATTTAAAGTAACATAAGTTGAAATTCAAGTGTCGTAATCACAGACCACTCAAGTTGGTTTATTTAAGTTGGATCAGTAATTCAATGGCACATTTTAATGTCGGTTAGCGAAATGTCCAAAATCGGAAATTTTATTGGCGGAGATGGGCGGTCAAATGTAAATTACGGTACCCAAAACTCTGACTCTAAAGCATTGAAAACCTTTTACTTAAATACTGCACCAACAAATTTGCATTCCAATGAGAACTACGGAAAGAAGAAGTTGTAGTTAAGGTTTTAAATTATAATAATTGTTTAATGAGCATAAAATACCTTGTAGAGACATTAGGTTATTTAGTAGCAGAAGACATGAAAAATATGCAATTCCTTCGCCGGGAATCGAACCACGGACCTCTGAAATACCGGCTCAGTGTGCTGACCATTACACCACGAAGGCACGCTAAGAATGTGGGAGATATACCTTATATACTCCCCATGTGGGAGATCCTTATATACTCCCCTTTTTAAAGGGCGACTAGGGTTTTAGGGGACCTAGTCGCCAAATCCTGGGTGTGGAGAGTCATCATCCACAACCCTTTTAGTTCGGGCGCCAGTGTAGAGACATTAGGTATTTTTTTTTGGAAGCAGGAGAGATGAAAAATATGCATCGCCTTCGCCGGGAATCGAACCACGGACCTCTGAAATACCGGCTCAGTGTGCTGACCATTACACCACGAAGGCATGCTAAGAATGTGGGAGATATACCTTATAACCTTACAAAGTTCCGTACGTGTTGTGGAATAAATATGTGTTTTCTCACAGAAGATTTTCGTCGAAGCTATTTATTTTTGTACAAAACGCAAATCTTTTGATTGCAGTTCTGCTATTTACATTAAAGATTAATTATTAAATTATCATCAAGTTTTATAAAACGTAATGAAAAATATAATTTCTTCCTTACTTGTTAATATAAAAAATTCAATCATGAACTGTAATTATTGTTCCTGTATTATGGCTCTGTCAGATGATGATGTTTTGTTTCAAACTCTTCTTGTAAACAGGAAAAAGAAACAAATGTTACCTGAAATATATTTACACATTTGGTCTTAGATTCAATCTTTTTTTTTTTTTTTCATATTTATTTTTCAGTGTTCCACTTCTGCAAAATCTCAGCAAAGAAGTGCTCTCAAAAATGGCGGATGTTCTAGAAGTGGTAAATTTTTATATTACTTATTATATTTTTATTTTGCCAATGCATGGAACTAACCATGTAAATAAATTTTTAATTAAATGATAGATTGAGTCTTCGTAATCAATTCATGATCATCAAACCAATTTTGTCGCTAATGCTCTCAATAATGTACCTTTTATAGTATTTCATGCATATTTCTTCAAATAGTTTAAGGAAAGAAAGAATAAATCCATAAAAAAAGTCTGAAAGCTTTCAGATTTTACATTACTCCCAGAGGGAATTTTTTTAACGTTTTGTGTGTTACTTTTATTTATAAATGCCATGTTCTTCGCACTTAAATTATAAAATTCAGGTCAACAGCAATATTGCAAAATAATTTTAAAATGAGTATATTTTTAGAATTTCTGATACACAGTCCCGCGCGCTGGAGAGAAAAATTATTTTTTTTTCTTACAGTGTTGCCATTCCCCGCTTTTTAATCGTTGAGTTTGTTTATCAAAAATTCGTTAAAGTTTTACAAAATATGAAATAGATAATAAAGCAAATTCCAAATTTGGGCTTCCAGATGCCCATATTGGGTGGAGGATTACGTTATTCAAAATTTGATGCCTCCAGGTACCGTTGTTTTATCACAATGCGAGAAACATACATACATTTATGCAGATTCTTCATTATTTAATTTCTTTAACTATAATACAGGGCTGTAATGTTTGGTGGCGACAATTTGAAAAATAAACCTATATTTATAGTGAATCAACGCTAAATGCCAAAACGAAATTAATAGTCCTTCTGGGTAAATTGCTCCTTTGGGCTAATAAATAGGAAACAAGCAAATAATGCTATAAAAAGAAATTATTTTACGTTTTAAATATTCTTTAAACGGTAGCTGTTACTGAATGATTCAGATCTAGACTAAATATATGAAGTGATGTTATTTATTCTTTGAAATGAATTTCAAAATAGGCTAAGTTCAGTATATACTGAGAAATTTAATATATATAAACTAATTTCACAGGAAAAGTAGTATATCTTAAAAATATGCACACCAATTAATCAAACTAACTATTATTTGAATAATCAAGTTTCTAAATACCTGTGTTAGAACTACATGAAATTTGTATAATTCTGTCAAAATATTAAAATTTATATAACAAATTAGTCTAAAAGTAGTTAGAAATATTTAACACTATAAATGTAATGAGAAACATATTTTAACGATTTTAAAATACAATAATTATAATTTAAAGACCTATTGTAGATTACACATTGGTAAGGATAGTTAGCTTCAGTTTACCAGTATTATTTGATACAAATTAATTCGGAAATTTCTGCAAAACTTAATAATTCTCATATTATAAGAGAACAACTGAGACAGATATTAAATTAAAATTTAACATATATATATGTGTGTATAAGATAAAAAGGATTTAACAAAAATTGTAAAATCTTAAGCTTAGCAAAAGCCCTTAAGGCTTAATTTGGGTATTTTCCCTCTCTGTTCTAAAAATAGTAATACATTTTTCTGCGCTCCATCATTTTGAAATTTGTCGTATGACTCCTGCATAACGTTTGCCATTTACATGGAACTAAAACTCACACGCCAATAATAATTTTACAGCCTTATTAATTATTCAATCAAATGCATTAAAACCGAACATAACTCATTCTGAATTAAGATTTCATTCTAAACACAAATCACTTGCTTTCTGCACTTCGGCGTAGATAGACTTCGCTTCTTCTTCTCTTTCCGTTAGGACGCTGTCGCGTTATTATCTTCCTATCGCAACAATATCTGAAATGTAACTGTTCTGGAACAGGCACGATTAATGCACCAAGTATTCGTGGCCGCAAATATTAATTGAAAAAAAGGAATATTTAATCTTTCTCGCCTGCCATTTTTGCTGTTCATTATGTATGAACACCTTCGTATTTGCGCAATCAACATTTCTATGTCACACACACGCACACAGAGATATAGATACGTATGGACGGCAAGATATATGCATACTAAATAAGCTTTGAATGAGAAGAGATACTCATCGTGATAAAAACGTTTTTACTAGCTAACTCATTTGCGTTCTGAAGAGAAAAACGGAAAGGAGAAGTTATGGTAAAGATCCAAATCATAATAACTGGTGAATTTAAATACTAACCATACATTTCTCCACCAGAATTTAAGTAATCTCAACGAATCTCTTTACTGACTTTGCTAAGATTTTGAATTCTAAACCTATAACATAAGCCATTTTGGAAGTCTAAAGCTAATTTTAAAATTTTATAGAAGTTTCAATTTCTCTGGACAGAACTCCATGTCATCATTACATTTATTTTGATTTTCATCTCCTTCCAGGCATCTCGAAGAAAAAATATTTTGGCAGATACTTCTTTAAACATTCATATGTTTCAACTAGCCCTTTGCAAAACACTTTAA
>KK115521.1:472112-488915 GCA_000611955.2 Stegodyphus mimosarum
AGTATTTCACGCCGGCTCTCCAACATTGTAATGTACGTAAGTGCGTGTGAAAATGCATAAAGTTTTCCACAAATTGCCTCCTAACCGAAATCATGCATGTAAATAACTTAGACGCACTAGAACTCAACGAACACCTTATTTCAACCTAATCTTTCAAGCTTATATTTCATTAAAACTTTCATATTAGCTGAAGAGCCTAACTTTTAACTGCTTATATTCACTAGCTAGTTTTTGCTTTAATTCATTATCGCTTGTTAGTTTAAATTTATCATACACACATCAGAACACTTGACTTTTACAAAACAATTAATAGAACACATTCTTTTACAACACAGTCAACAAACATTCTTCATGAAACATTTAAAATTCATTTACATTCAAAAGACCACTCATTTTGCCTTTTACATCACAAATTACAGAGTTGCTGGTATCTATTCTGCAAATATCGTATATTGGACTAAAATCTCACTATCATGTTTATACGAGAAACTAATGTTTTTTCAAGGTAAATGCATAACTAAATTAAAAAGCTCCTTGCTGCATAAAATCTAAACGGTTTTACTTGAGGCAAAGCTTATATAAACAGCATCTGTTGCACTTAGACGCAGATTCAAACTACATTAGTGTGCAAAAATTAAGGACGAGACGGGTTTTTCAATATAACTTTGTACAAAAGCTTTCCAAATCAACACATTTAATACCGTAAGATCCCCAATACGTAAGGACATGAGTAATGTAAGCAGCACTTACTAAAAGAGAAATCAGAGGGATAAAAAGAAGCTTTATTGAAAAAGTAGCTTGGAGCGCAATGCGACTGAAGGCCGAAACATCCCTGTGATGGGTGTCCAGCAAGAAACACAAGGTCTTTAATAGGGGATATGATCTCCCCTGACTGCTAAGCAGGTGTCACATCATTTGTGCATGCTGGATATGTGGTTGTTAATGAGCTGTTGAGACACTGCTGCTCGTTACTCTTGTAGCACCAATCGCAGTTTCGGAATCGTTACTGGCGATAAGTTACGTGCTGCCACGGGTCTCCCTAGTAAGTGCCATACATGCTTGACGGGATTCCAGAGACCTTGCCGACCACTCAATGTGTTCAATATCTTCACTCTCCAACAGCTCTTCGACAGTAACTGTGCGATGAGGTGAAGCGTTGTCGTCCATGAAGAGGAACTGAGGACCCATAGCCCTTGTGAAAAGACGCATGTAAGGAAGAAGAACCTCGTTACAATAGCAGTCCCAGGTGACGAACCTCCTTGGGAGATATGAAGGTCGGTCCGGCTACTAAGACTCTGCGACCTCCAAAACAGTCCCTTTTGATGATGTTGAAGGGGTTATTGCGTGTCCCCGCTTTGTTCAGATGTGTATGTGTCTAGAATCGCAACTCAGACTAAATCTGCTCTCATCTGTAAAGAGTACTCGTCCCCATTCATTGTCTCTCCAATTCCGGTGTTCCCGGCACCACAGAGAACGCCTTCTCCGATGGGAAGGCGTTAGAGGTACACACGGTACAGGGCGTCGTGCAAACAGACCACCACCGTGCAGTTTTCTGGCCACGGTAAAATGCGATATCGGTCGTCCAGTCGCCTGTGTCGTGTGTCTAACGATTTCTCCTGCTGTCTGCCGCCTGTTTCTTCTGGCCTGTAAGGCAATATACCAGTCATCTGCGGGTGTGGTTCCTCGTGGACGACCACTACTAAACCCCCGGATAGCTGTTCCTGTAGTTTGAAATTGTCTCCAAAGTCGTGAAACGATGCTGTGAGCAATTCCGAACTCTGCAGCCACACTTGTCACACTGCGGCCTTCCTCCAACTTCCCAATGATTCGACCTCGGGTAAAAGCATCCAGATGTCGTCTAACAGATTGATTATTCGCCATTTCTCGCTGAGGCAGCAACTCGGTGTGATTTTAACTGCTATACGGCGTGCAATCTCTTTGCCAGAAATACTGATCTTACACCGACAACATGCTTTATACTACTCAGACACTCCCCCATTACGTCTACCTGCATATCTGCGCATGTGCTACCGTACATCACCTTACTTAATCTCCTGATTGGTCTTTCTGTCCGCTCTGCCTCTTCGTTCAGCTGATATGCTAATTTTTCGACTTCGTCCTTAATTTTGCACACCAGTGTACATACTTAAAGGATATTAATTTTACTTATCCTTTGCTTCGGCGATACTTCTTTATACTCTTCTGCACGAATTCCTACCAGGAAGGGAAAGGAATTATGTGATGGAGTTTCCTCGTTGGCCGTTGATTTCCTGGTTCATCTATTCATAGTTTGAGCTTCTGGGCCCTATCCCTTCTTCGCCTGGACTTCCTCTGGAGGCTGCTGGAGCTCTGGAATTACTGGCAGCTTTCTTACCCTCATACGTGCCATAGGAAAACTCCTTTGGTTTGCCTGGGACTTTGACGGTTGAGTTGGGTCTTGACGTGCCGTCGGAAATTTCTTCTGGTTCTTTTAGAACTTTACCGGTTGAGCTGGCCCGTCATTCATTGGTCGTTTGCCGGATGAATTCGGGCTTGTCTGCCCCAACTCCTTCCCTTCTTTGTAAGGTTCTCTCTAACTGGGTCTCTCGAACGTTGACTCCCAAACAGAAGTTACTTCTCACTCTCTGGTTGCCGCATCTGCGGGATCTCTGTAGTATTCTTTGCCTTTTGGATACTTTCTATCTTCTTGCCCCCCCGTTACATGTAGCTTGCCTTTTTTTGGCTTGTTGGCTTGTCGAGCTTCGGTCTTTTCTTTTCTTCCTCACTAAATCCGGCTTCCTTTCTTTTCTTTGGACCTTGCATTCTCGATGTTGATGGTAAATCCGCCGCATTTCTCGTTGGCCTTACATTGCTCACATTACGTAATTCCTAAAAGCATCTCTTAGCACACGCATATCGTGCACTCATATTAGAGCTTGATCTGGTCTACATTTGCTTTTGCAACTTCTCCAACTCTCCTTCTGGTGCACACGAAAGGGAATATTTAATTTTCAAGACTTTATCTCCCTCCTTAAAATAAATTTCCCGCCTTTTCTTATCATAATAAAACTTCTGTTTCGCCCTGATTATATCCGAGTTTTTGATTCTGTCGTCCACTTCTAAACAGAACAGTCAACTTTACGTTAAAATGTGGACTAATGGTCAAAGACAAACTAAACTATTTAAATATACTCGAAGCTGGCTCACTAATTCTAACCGGAGCATAAAAATTAAGGTTTGGGCAATTATATAACGTAAAGTCGAATAATTACAACTATCACAGTTTGCAGAAACTAAACGTAGGATATACGCGCAGCCAGAAACATGCTCTGGTTTAAAATCCAGAAGCCTCAGTTTAAAAACTTGCTAACTTATTTGCATTTTAGTGAGGAAAACAGAAAGGAGAAGTTATAATAAAGATCCAAATTACAATAACTGCTTATTTTAAATAATAACCCTACAAGTTTTAGCTGTGACTTCCATTAGCCTATGAAGACTTAAAACTCTGACAGTAAAAACCGCTGCTTAGTTGGATTCTTTTTTATTTTGATTCATTTTCTTCCTTTCCTATTATTCCCAGTTTAATCATTCAAAATTTGTTATCTACAACCTCTAATCCCGAAAAGTAACAGACATTTTAAACAACCCCTTCATAAGGAGTAACCACACGCGCCTGTTTGTCTGAGTATAATATTATTACTGTCTAAGTATACTGGTGGATAAAATTAAGAGATGGAACACTTTTTTCACAATTATCTCGAGAAATACTAGATAGAAATAAATGAAATTAGGTATGATATAGTTTATTTTATGATAATAAAGTGTACAAAACAACAACGAAAATGCCATTCATTAGCATGAGTTATGGCCAAGAGTCCAAAGTGGTCCAAATTTGAGTTTGAAAGATGGCAGTGAAAATGTGCCTACTATGGTGTGTGGTCGCCTCTGACAGACAGACAGCATGCACAACGAGTTGCCATGCTGTTAATTAGAGTGTTCAGGAGTCCCTAAGGAAGTTGCACCCACTCTTTCACTCTCCCACTAGAGCAGTTTTTAACTCCTGAATGGTTCTGTGTGGGGTGTAGCGTATTGCAATAGACGTCCCAAGAACATCCCAAGCATGTTCAATAGGATTGAGGTCAGGAGATTTGGCTGGCCAAGCCATTCGGTGAATATCCTCGCTTTCTAGATAGTCATCAAGCAGGTGGGCCCTTTGTGGTAGCGCATTGTCGTCCATAAAAGTGAACTTAGGGACAACATCACCCCTGAAAAGGCGCATAGGGCTCTAGGATCTCCTGCCTGTACCTGGGGGCGTTTACGGAGCCAGTTTTAAACACATGAAGTGATGTCCAGACTATTTAATCCCTTTCAGTA
Organism: Stegodyphus mimosarum; assembly: GCA_000611955.2. NCBI lineage: Eukaryota > Metazoa > Arthropoda > Arachnida > Araneae > Eresidae > Stegodyphus > Stegodyphus mimosarum. The sequence goes on from KK115521.1 coordinate 476,466, forward strand.
GCTGTTAATGATGCTGCACATCAATAATCGCCGAGAATCAGGGTTTTAGACTGAATCTGGACTCATGCGTGAAGAGAACATTAGTCCATTGAATCTGTGTCCAGTGTTGGTGTTGTATGCACCACTGAAAAGGTTCTCTTTTGTTGGAGGGAGTGAGTGGGATGCAAATAGCAAGCTTTCTGGAATACAGTCATATCTTCTGCCAACTATCTTTCTTGAAACTGGTGCTCCTGTGGCAGTAGCGAGATCACGAGACAAATGTGTGACTGTATACGTCCTCTGCCGCTTAGCTGAAAGTGCCAAATACCGGTCTTCATTGGTAGTTGTGGCGCTCCGGCGATCTTGTCCTGGTCTTCTGGACACTGTCCCGCTGTTTCTAAACTGATTCCACAAATTAGAGATGACACTTGGTGTTTCATTCAGTTTTGCAACTTGAGCTTGGCACTGCCCTTCCTCTCAAGTCTACCCACGATTCTCCATCTCACACCTCCGTCTAAGCGATCATGTGTACTCATTTCACTCAAAAAATAGAAAAAAAAACAAGATTATTCAAGAAAGACAACAAAAATCACTACCTTGTTGCAGAGCGGAAGGAGCTGAACGGCTAGAAGCGGACTTTTATATCTCCTTCTGGCGTAGCGATACCCACAGAAATACATAAACTCATCTCAGCGCCACCGTGACATTATATGGCAACCAACTGTCCAGGTTTTGTGTGGTATTTTAGGAGAAATGTGGGAAAATGTTTTCCAACTCTTGTCCCCCATCAGTGTACATACGAGTCAGCTTTATCCATTATGTGACTTGAGTTTATTATATCAGTTACATTTTGCTAGTCATGTTTACAGTGCATTAGCGCTAATCCGTTCTAGAAAACTTCCTCATTTTTCATCAAAATTTATTTGTGTTGTTTCGTTTTTCTTTTTTTTCTATAGTCAGAAAAATTGTTTTATTATTTATTAGAAAACTTCCTCATTTTTCATCAAAATTTATTTGTGTTGTTTCGTTTTTCTTTTTTTCTATAGTCAGAAAAATTGTTTTATTATTTTGCAATATAAAAATGTTCGAAGCAATTGCAGTTAGAAATCTTTTCACTTTTTGCAGTCTAGAAGTGTTAGAAGTTTTACAATGATATGAGTAATAATTACTTTAATGTGCCTGATGAATAAGTAGAGCACATCAAATACTATAATACATACATATAAACTATATAATTAAATATCGCTATTTGATACAAGAAAAGAATTTTATAGGCAATTTTATAGTATAAATAGTAAATGTAACTATTCTTTAAATTTACCAATTCTGTAACTGTACTTTAAATTTAGGAATAAAAGTAGTCTTCATGTTCAGCTATTAATTCCAATTTAGATACAGAACAGGAGTTTGAGTTTATAAACTGAACAGAATCGTGTCCAAGATGATGAGAATGTTGGTGCCAAAATTAGCTTTTTCATTTTAGGTATTACTAGTGAATTTTTTTGTATCATTTTATATGATTTCCATAGATTTTTTAATGATCCATGTATTAAGTACCTGAAATATTTTCGTGTTCTTTCCGTCTGTATATTATAGTCATACATGCGGAATTCCTGTGCTAATTCGTGGACTAAGTTTATGGACTGAGACATTCTCAAAAAGAGGAAATCATTGAATTGCAATTCAATTTTATTTAGCTTATAGATTTTGATTTTCGGAAAACGTAAATAATACATTTAATATCACTTCCAAATCCATATGAAAACCAAATACTTCATTTAGCATTTCACAGAACACCGTAAAAAAGTAAAAAAAAAAGAGGTTCAAGTATTCAAAAAGGCGACGTAAGTCCCAAGAGAAGATAGCGAATCGAATAATTAAGCTCTGATTATAAATTTAAAAAGTGAATTTACGAAAACGTGGAGGACTTGAGTAAAATCCAAGAATTAATTTTATTGAATTTGTGTGATAGTTCACAAGTTACGTTTAATTCTTTTTACTAATATTATAAATGAAACAAATTATGTTATACGTAATTCCTTTTACTAATAAATGTGCATCTCTCCTGAGTGATAATTTAACAGCTGAGGCAAATTCAGCTTTTAAATTATTACATAATGTAAATATTTTTATGCCTTTATCAATGAAAACTTTACGTACTAGTTGTGTGACGCATTTGAAGCGAAGTTTTATGCATTTCGTTTGAAAATATCTTGCCTAATTCAAAAGAAATTTTTTAAATTATCATTTACGTAACGTTAGTATATTGATGTTTTCCCTTCCTTGTACGAAATAAAGGAATAAGTATTGTAATCGCTAAAAATATCGAGTATCATATTTCATCGAGATTTTGACCCCTCTTGAGTCCATCTGAACAATATTTTTGCGCGACATCTGTACAATGGACATCTGTACGGACACAATAAAAGACTCTTTTTTCCAAAACGGATTATAAATGGATTTAAAATGGATACATAAGAGATTTTTTGTGATGTCTGTACGAACGTATGTACGTATCTTGCATAACTCAAAAACTAGTAGCCGTAGAAAGTTGAAATTTTGTTATATGGACTATTGTAACATGTAGTTGTGTTCCTCCTTTTTGCATTGCAATCGGCGGCACCAAACATATATGTATATAAACATAAAACTTCTAAAATTAAAAATAAAATTAAATTGGAATCAAAACAAGGCAATTCCCTTAATAATTGAAACCGTGGAAAAAAGGTCTAACATTGTAGCTAAACATAATCAAAACTAATATAAGAATTCATCAGTAGAGTAAACCTGAAAAATAAAAATGCAAAATGGTAATGGAAATAAAAACAATAAGTTATCTATTTATTAATTAAATCTAATTAAATTTTAATTTTCATTACCATTTTTCTATTTTATTTTTCGGTTTATTCTACTGATGAATTCTTATAGTAATTTTAATTATGTTTAGCTACAATGTCAAACCTTTTTTCCACGGTTTCAATTATTAATATTAATAGGGAATTGCCTAATTTTGATTCCAATTCAGTTTTATTTTTAATTTTGGAAGCTTTATGTTTAAGTTACTTCAGTCTTACAGCTATAGCGCAAGTTGGTTAGGTTTTTGTTTTTGGCATATTATTTTGTTTTTCTTTGTATATATATATATACAAAGAAACGAGTCGGGTGACCCGACTTGTTGAGCTCATTTATTCTTTATATGTTGATAAATTGTGCATTTTGGGTTTAAAAGTGATTGACTTAGGTTGTTCTTATGCTCCGGTTAAAGTTTTTATGCCTTAAATTAATCTTCATGCAGCAGTTGTAGAATTGGCAACAGTTTAAAAGTTTAAGTGGCATTAAGCCTAACGAGGCCGTCATTTGTTTAGATTTAAAACTCTTAGTAGAACAATAAATTAAATCATTTGGTGCACCAGCTTCAGTATCTTTTTGCACAATTTGACCAAAAGTTAGTTTTCAGTTTTGCGCACCGAAAAGTTTGCTTTCCTGCCTGCTGGCCGAATTGCTTGCTTTTGCGTAGAAACTCAAATTTTAATTGCAAAAATTGTTTTTCGAACTATTTTTAATTGTATTTGCCATTTTAAGATTTCCTGTATTTTACAATTTTTAATGAAGCTGTTTTGAATGTTTATACATTTTTGCCTTGCCACGAAGTGAATTGATTCAATGAGAAATATATCTCTAATATAATATATCTCTAATAAAATATATCTCTAATAAATATACCTCTAATGAAATTCGAAAAAATTAGTTTAAATGAAATACAGCAGATATGTATGTCATTTAATAAGCCGCACAAAGAAGTCATGTGGTGTCCACATCAGATATTTTATAAAAATTTTCCTCTCTTTTTTAGGATTTTTACCCAGCTGGTGAGTTCATAATTCGTCAAGGTGCTACTGGTGATACATTCTTCATCATCAGCAACGGTCAGGTAAGATAAACTCTCGATAAATTTCGATAATTTAAATTCAGATATTTAGCAAATAACAGATATATAAGAGACATACTTCCTCTTATTTTTCATACTAAGTGCCTGCAGTATTTGATATTCAGCTTTTTTTTTAATTGAACATTACTGTAAGTTTCCAACTTAACTCCAGAACTTGAAAAATTTTATATCACGTTCATCCAAAAATGCATATTTTTGCTCTGATTATAAATCTATGTCTGAACTTCAGGTAAAGAATTAGAAACGCAATTAATTAAAAATATAGGATAAAGAAGAAAGATTTAAAGTATTCTTCAGATGTGCTCCTGTAGTAACAATGGTTAGTACAGTGGACGCTTACTTCAGGGTTCCATTTTTTTCTTTCCGGAAAAGGCATTATTTAAAATAACATTTTCGCTGCCATCTTACTGTTTTTCTGCAAAATATATTTATATCTAATGCTGAAAAAAATTGCCTTGTTTTATAATTAGAGGTGGAATGAAATCTTTCTCGAATCTGAAGCTTAGATCTTTCTTAAGCCAAATCGAGGAGGCTGATTGTTTCAAGAAATAAGGTAGATAAGCATTAGCTACGGAATTCCAAGTTGAAATAACAGTGTGGAACTCAGAGCTGCTGTGGGGTGACATTATTGATCCAAGTGAAATGAAATTGCAATAATTTCATTCTTTTTTTAGTGAATGCTTTTGTTGGATGTCCATAAAGCTAAGTAAGGTAATTTCTAATAAGCTAATAAAGCTAAGTAAGGTAATTTCTCTCTCGTTAAATAATTAGAAGCTCGTCCTGCTAGCAGTTGGGAGGTTCGAATTTTGAATTCCGGCAACGGCATGGCTGATTTTTCATGTTTCCTGGCTTCCAAAATTTGCTAGTGACTCTGCGGTGGGGCCGTAGGCAATGATAATTCATTACCACTCGGATTTAGCAATTGGGTCCTCGCCTTCCCAGTCACTCTTTACATCTGGGAGAATATAATGTAGTTTCTCTCTCCTTACCAAGCGACTTCGGGATTCATTGCAAAACGTATAGTAATCGGAAGGTCGGAAGTTCGAATCCCGGCTAAAGCATTGTTTATTTCCATGTTTCATGTTGTAGCAAACCTAATTACTCTACTACAAATCTTTCCAAAGTTTGGACCAATTTTAAAGTTTTTTTTTTGTTGTTGTTGTTTGTTTGTTTGTTTTTGTGTTTTAGGTAAAGATCTCAGTGATGAGAAAAGAAGTGAATATCTGAGTTTTCATTTCTCGTATCTTTTTTGGCGAAGATCCAAATGTTCTATCCTTAAGTACAAGGAAGTATCCCAAAATAACCAGAATTACATTTACGTATTATGTTACACACTGTGCTTGCATATCTTAGCCCCGCTTCAAAGGGCTATGCTTCAGCACCGATACACTTTTCCCAAAGTTTTGTGGGTTACTAGAAATATGGAAAGACAATTCTACAATGCTCCAGACGGCATACAGGGTATTATTCAAGGCATACAACGAATTTTCTTGCACCTAAACTTGCGATCTTGAAAACAGAAAAAATAGCACTGAGCAAGAAAAAGGTTTGATGAGTAATGTTAGTGAGACACAAAACACCATATTCTTCTAAAAACTATCGAAAAGAAAGAGTTTCTTCAAAAAATGTAGTTAATAAGCTTTCGACGATCTTTATTTGTATCCTGCAAAATTTTTAAAGTATTTTTCTAATTTTTGCTCTCTAACGGATATCTAGGTCGTTGCAACCTTCATTTGTAAAGAACATTAGGCATTTTATATCGGAGCAGGGGATGTGAAACATGCTCAGTCAGAAACATGCTTGTCGGAATTCGAATTCCGGAACTTCCAAATACCTTACATATTTAACATGTCACTATTTCTGAATCTGGAAAATCTCTCCCACATCTCTGATTTTCTCAAAGCATCGTCTCTAAAGGTTTTCTGAGGAATACAAAGATTTCACTAGCCGATTTTATCACAAAAAGGTAAAACATAATTTTATAAAACTTCTTTGTACTTCCTGGTGTCACATCAAAACGCTGAAAGCAGAAGCATATACAGATCACCACTGACGACAAACCTCTGTACTGATATTAATGCTACTCCGAAAATAGGGCAGGAAATCTTGAAGCCAGAAAGGACTAGCTGTAAGTTTCGCAATTTAGAAGCTCTCGCTTGCACAGTTGTCATTCCGATTGTGGGGTTTCACCTTCTTTTTCACAGTTTAATTCTTGATAACTCCAAACACTAGTAAGTGAATAATCGCTGAAGTGTGTGAACAGAGACGTAACACTCACGAAGGATTAACTACCCTTTAATTTCTCAAAATAAATGTGACACAATCAGCTCATAACTGGGAGAGCACAGCAAAGCCTCTCCTTGGGCTTGAACTTAAATAAATATGAAATTAAACTTAACTAAAGCTAACTGAAAGGTATAACCGAAGCTATCAAGATTCTAAGTAGTTGGCCTCTAAATCTCAATTAAGTGGGCGAAGCCAATTACGAGCCTAAAGTACGGCCGAGCGTAGCAATAGCTTAGAGAGACGTAACCAAAGACAAACGCGCGCTAGTCAGGAACTGTCGCTGCCTAGCGAAGTTGGTAAAAACATCGACTTAAATACTATTCTTACTTATCTGCATTAACCGCGTTTCTGAAAATACATTCTGGTAGGAAATTGTAAGCTGAAGCTAGAATGGATAGGAAAGATGCATAAACTTAAAATAACTGTTATAAAATTAGGATAAACCTTACACGATTATTTTTTGGCATTCTTATGTATATGCACTGTAAATGAGATCAGAAAATTCTTGTTTTTGAAAATTAAGATTTTCAATCTTTTCTTTTTACTGGAATTGCTAAAATTGTTAAAAGTGGACTTTTTTTTTTCTTTCTTCTGTCTTTCTTTTTTTTTTTTTTTTTTTTTTTTTTTTTTTTGGGGGGGGGATGAAGGAGGAGCGGAAGATTATGATATATGCTTCATCCAAACAATTTTTTTATAAATATCTGAAATTCTTTTACATTTGTTAAAGTTCATGTAATTATTTAAATATTCTTTGCGTGTTTAATTTTATTTAATTATATGTATCTTATTAATGCAAAGTAGCTTCATTTCCTTTTTGTTTGTACTCATATATCCAATGGTTTTTCATAATGGTAAATTTCATTACAATTTCTGTAAAAAAAATTGCTTTCTAAACTTTTTTTTCTTCACCTCCCCTTTTTTTGTTTCATCCAAACATCCTTTTTACAAGGAAATATTTGTACATTAACATGTTGATTAAACTTTGGTTACCTTGACATTTTACACGCAATAAAATCTAGGAATTTCAGGAGGGTAGAGATGTTCATTTTGAAATCTTTTATCCGCTGACTTTTCTTGACATTGGCACAGCATCAAGTAGAGAAACGTTCACATAAACAACAAAAGCCATGAACTAACTTTTACAATGTTTTACTTGCGCTAAATTTGCAATGGGTCTCTTCTCTCGAACTTGTTCTTGACAATGCACGTTTTTTCGACAAGGGTGAATTTTATTTCTGCTCTTGAATTATATGCATGAAATTAAATCATCCAACAGAGAAAGACAAAATATTTTTTTTATAAATGTTAACTGCACTACGTAATACTATTTGTTGCAGTATGAATTTTATCATTTCATTGGTTTTATTTCAAGTATTCTAATATAGCGGTATAGTATGAAAACGAAAATATAAATAATGTGTATAAATTTCCTTTAATATATCAGATTATTTATTGTTAATGCCAGATCAGGTTAATTAAGTTAAATAACAACTGATACTGCATGAAAACATGGGGAAAATTTACATAGCACACAAAAATAAAATCAGTATTACTAATCTACGTTCATCTAGGTAATTATTGTTCTCGAACGTTCCCATACCGCAAATTAAACTACTAAATGTATAAACTAATTTTAAAATTAACAATTTACCCCATTGATTTCTACTTTTTTTTCTCAATTCAAGAAATTTGATTAGATGAAAAAAGGGAATCATATTACTGTTGACAAAATGCCTTTTGCTATTATAGTTAGTATCAAAACATAAATTTAAAAAATTTAATGTTTTGTAAAATTTCGCATCTCCGAAAGTAACTGTCGATATCTTCCCGAGTTTAAGCGATATTCACTTGGTATTTTACATAAGTTGTCTTTTATACTACTTAACTATTAATAATGAAGAAAAAAATAACATATTTCACGAATACGCAGTTAAAAATTATTTTGTTTAAATGCTTATGTTAAATGCATTGAATGTTCAAAGTTCCCATTTCAAATTTCAGTTTAACGTTTATCTTGAACATTGTCGTGTTTCATATAAGTTTCATTAAATTTGGTTGAACACTGTTCATGTTAAGAAGTGAAAACAATGCGGTAAAAAGTGGAATTTTGGAAAAAAACTTTTATATTTTTGTTTATATATCTGTTATTTTCACGAAACTATACAGTAACATTGCAAATATCATGTGAAATATTTCTTGAAGGTTGCTGACAATTTACTTAATTTTCTGGTACAAAGCGATCAAAATAATTTTTTAAAAATTATTTTGTTGTAGTTGCAGGTCCTCTTAATGCATTCGTGATTGAATTTTCACTCGTAAATGTGACTTCCTGCGTAACTATCAACATGGTCTCAGTTATGGCGTTTCACATGTAACGACAAGTGAGGCTAGAAGAAAGCTTTCTGAGAAACGAGCCTCTTTTTCTCGTACCACTGAACAGTTTCTAGCCGAAACATGTTTCATTGAAAACAGTGTTCCGGCTAGCTGTGCAGTGCATTTTGGAACTGAATTGAAAATGTTTCGCTTAAAGCTTTGTCCCTTGTCCGATTTTTCCAAAGAACTGGTTTTCGCATGAGTAAAGACATTAGGTTATTTCGAATTAGGAGAGATGAAAAATTAGCAATGCCCTCGCCGGAACTCGGACCACGGACCTCTCGAATACGCGCCGAGCGTGCTGACCACTACACAACGAAGGCATGCCAAGAAGGCAGGAGAAATACCTTATAAACTAAGCAGATATCCCGAAAACAAAAATTTGGGAAAGGCTTCTTTCCATGCGCTGTTGAGAGTAGCTTGTAAATGCGATATCTTTTTTACAGAACACTTTCTTTGTCAATCTTTTCTCAAAAAATTCGAAACAATGTATAAAATCAAATGTATCTGGCAACTTTTGATCATAGGAAAAAGTCTTTACCCGTGCTTCATTTTCTCACGGTCGGTAACAGATATATAGCTCCAGTTACAAATATATTTTAAAGAACTCAAATATTTATGTTTTGACATTTTTAAATTTAAAGAAATTAATTTTGTAAAAATTACGGAATCTATCATTTTATATTCCTCCAGTCTTTATACTTACATTTAGCAAAATCTGTATTCGTTATGAGGCGCGGTGGCGCAGTGGCTAGAGCATTGGGGCTCGATCCTCAGGCTGGACAAGGTTGACTCAGCCTTTCATCCCTTCAGAGGGTCTTTAAAATGAGTACCAAGTTCGCTTGGGGACTAAGGCCTGGGGTCCTGCGACAGCCTGACCACTTGTCAGGCAAAGATGCCCAAGTATCGCGGAGCCCATGATCTAGAAAGCAGGTATAAGGGCACTGCCGGCCATGGCTCTCTACGGGCTGTTTGCACCGCCGCGTTTTAGTTTTAGTTTAGTACTCGTAATAAAAAAAAAGTGTGACTCCTGTACAACTAAAATTGACCAAGATATTTTATATTAAAATTGGAGATCATATTCAGGGCCCGTATACAAAAAAGCGAAGGGAAATGTTTGAAGAGCGAAATCTTTTTATTTGTATGTAACTCAAAATAAAAAAAAGTTTAGGAAAAGCTTTTTGATGTTAAGAGATTACGTGACAAGCATTTCTATGCAAGTTATTCAGAAATATGAACAATATAATCATTAGATACAATATTATATCTTTTAGGTTCGAGTCACGCAAAAAGTGATTACAGATGACGGAATTTATGCTGAGGAAGAAATTCGTTGTCTGGGGCGTGGAGAATATTTTGGTGAACAAGCTTTGCTGAGGTAAATATCTGACATGAACTTTTTTTTACTGCTATGTTGTTTCCTTTGGCAGCAGTTAGTATGTTGACAGGGAGAAAAATCTGATGTGTACACCACATGACTTCCTTGTACGGAATGTTAAATTATACGCATTTTGAATTTCATTTAAACTTATTGGATTGAATTAAATTTACTTCATCGATAGCGCATAAACCACAATACAATAAATGCACTCTTTCATAAAATTCTCTATATTTGTTTACCAAGCGACACTTTGGAGCTAGCTTCACTTAACGACGTTACATCTCATTCATAAGGAGGAGGCTGAGGAAGTGAGCAGCTTCTGTTTGTCGAAACGACTGGAGCGCCCTGGTGAAGTCCAAGGGAAGCAGGTCTGTCTTTGCTCCATTGCCTGCAGATCTTAGCTGAGCATAATCGAACGGCCTTCACGCCTTGGGTGACCCTTCCAGGAGATTACTCTCCCGACGTACTTCGCCCGTTCCGCCCAGGTACACCCCCTCGCCGGCTAAGAGCACACTTTAAGACGACCTGCAGGACTTGAGGGGGGACTTCGTTGTATCTCCATAGTTGGCACAACAATCAAACACTCAAGAAATACATCCCTTTTAGCTTGGCAGAAACCCAAAACCTGATCTGTCGGGAGGTTGTACCTCTTCCTCTAAGATCCTTTATTAATCCCTCAGTGGGACTACCGAGAACTTTCTTCTACTTTGATCTGAAATCCACTGCAAACAAGCAAACTCACCATGAAGACCTTTTTAGGCAACTGGCTCTGGAAATTATTAGTTGCAATCCTAAAGATGCAGTGCAGGTCTATACTGATGGTGGTCGTACAGAAGATCGTACTGGCAGCGGTATCTTTATTAAGACCCCTCACTTTGAAACTACAATAAAGCAACGCAACCCTAACACTTGCTCTGTCTTTAGGAGCGAGTTAATTGCGATTAATGTGTGGCTTGATGCTATCCTGGCTTATGTTTGTGATTTTGGAAAACTATGGATTTTATCGGACAGCCGCAGTGCACTACAACATCTTGTTGGCTGGTCGTCCGCATGCGATGAAACCAGCATATCTATTCTGCTCAAACTGAAGAAGATCTCTTAGATCCACTACGTCCACCTCCAGTGGATCCCATCACATGTTAATATTAGTGGTAATGAGGTTGCTGATAAACTGGCAAAAGAGGGTAGTGAAAATGAAACGGTCACTGGCTCCTCACTTACTTACCAAGAACTTTACTCAAATAAAAAATCTAAACTTAATACAATATGGCTTAATCCACCTACGCACCAATGGTACACAGAAGCATCCCCTGGCTCCCTACTGGAATTCAAATGTGACCGTGGCTCCAAGACTGCTTTGGCTAGACTAAGAAGTGGCCACCTTAAATGTCTTTCCTTTGATAGTGGCAGAAAAATCCACCCCGCTTGTAAAAAATGCTGTGACCATCCAGCTTCGCCGGATCACATACTGGACTGCATCGGACTTTCTAAGGAGGACTTAACATCCAATCCCCTCAATGTTATTGATTTTTTTATGGTCAACAACCTTCTGGAGCTGATCTGACATATGTCAGATATGTCAGGATAAGCAACAACAACAACATCTCATTCATTTTATAACTCATCAGAATGCACAACAATTATGTATATCATCTGGAGAATTACCTAATCGTTGCCACATGTTCTATTCAAATACTATAATAATAAATCTAAAACTATGTGCAAAAGAAATTAAATAAACAAAACAGAAAAAAGAAACAGTTTTTCATAGACGATTCAGTAATTATCATTCAATTAATTCAGCTCTCACTTCGCGACAAGGCAAAAATACATAAAAACTCAAAATATCTATATTAAAAGTACGAAGTAAATCTTAAACACTTATTTCCTTGAATAAATTCCAGAATGTATAAAGCGTGATTTAATTCGCAATGATAAACGAAGGCGTTATCATTGTTGTTGCGAAGCTTAGTTTCTCTAGAGTGGCAACAAATCCAATATTCTAAGTTTCAAATGTAAACAAAATGATTGAGAAAAACGATTAGGCTTAGCCGCACTTAACAAACTTTTAAATTGTTGATAATTCTATAAATCTTGCATGCAGATTTACTAAAGGCATAAAAACCTTAACCGGAATAAAAACCTTAACAACATAATTCAATCATGCTTAAAGCAAAAAAATGCACAATTTACCAACATGTAAGAATAAAAAATTGAGCTCACTCAGTGGAGTACCAAAGTGGATATATATATACATAAATTTATATATTTTGGTGCGGCTGATTGCAACCAAAATAGGAGGTGCACATTTACATGTTATAGCAACAAAATTCAAACGTTCTGAGGCTACTTGTTTTTGAGTTAGGCGAAATACATGTATATATACGTACATACGCACAGACGCCACGACAAAATCTCTTCAGAATCCATTTTAAATCAGTTTTATAATTTTTTTTGGGGGGAAAGAGCTCTTTATTCTGTC
>KK115521.1:492453-536879 GCA_000611955.2 Stegodyphus mimosarum
CCCATGTGGCCACTAAACACTGAGCAATGTGCTAACTGCAAGACTTCCTCCCTTCGACCCTTAGGTACAACTAATTGTCCCACGCTTTCCCCAAGAATTTTGTCCTTATGAAAGAGAAAGTTATCCACTGTATAATAATTCCCCTTTCCTTTTTGAGCATTCTCCCATGCTCCTGCCAGAGATTCACAAGTCTCCTGCTCTCTTCTAAAAATATCCCCTGTACATAATCTTCCTGACTGAGGTTCTTGGCTTTCACTTGATTCCACCCTTTCCTTTCTCATCGAGATTCCTTCCCACACTAGTGTTTCTTTCTAGTTTCCCTGTGATTACCTTCACAGACTTTTCATTTCTCCTAACCTCTGGGATGTTTGTGGTTTCTTCAGGTAAGTTCTCTACCACCTCACCTGTGTCATGTAACTGACCCCCTAACATGGTGAATACTTCCGGAGGAAGCAACACATCCTCTGCTAGAGATTCTGCAACTGCACACAAAATCTCTTGATGTGTGACACTGGAACTTTCTCCTACAGTGATACCCAGTGGAATGTTTACCAAAGGGCATTTAACAGCTGGACCAAATATACCCTTCAAATATATGCTCGATCCTTCCTCCAGTTGGAGATTTTTGGTTAACTCCTTTTTAACCACCGTAATTTCTGTTCCTGAATCAACGAGGGCCTCCCCTATTGTTCCATTCACACTAATAGGAACCCTTTTCAACTTACACAGCTTATAGTTGTTTACATTCCCTGGCTTCCCCAAAGGATCCACACGAGCTACCACAACTTTGTCCGCTAGGATATCATTATCCTGACCTTTTTTTACCCAGTTTACCCTAGCTTTATCCTTTTCCTCATTTCGGTTATACTGCCTAGAACCTTTAATCTGAGGACAGTTCCTTTTAAAATGCGAAGCTGAACCACATACAAAACATGTTAAACCTTTAACATTCCCTGTGTTTTTCCCTATGGTTTCTGACTCATGCCGACCGCTTCGTCTCTCTTCGACCTTAGGTTTCTCACCTATTACCTCATTTAGCATCTTAGTTTCACAAGCTTCCCTACGTACGTTGTAGGACTTCCCTTTAGCCGCAAAGAATATGTCACACTCCTTTCCAAGCTCTCTTGGCTTGAACCACGAGTCTCCCTGCCTTATACCTATGTGTACTGCAGTTTCTGTATCAAGGGTCTGGTAGATTTTGTCCGCTACCACCAACTGATTAAGACCTTCAAAGTCTGTCACCCCCCTTGATTTCACATAATTTTCCCACATGGCAGTAACTCTAGTAGAAAACTGGACAAAGGTCTCTTCTGAACTTCGTCTTGCTTTCCTGAAATTCTCCAGGCATACCTGAGGTGACGGTTTGAATTCTTTCAACACAGTTTCCTTTATTACTTCATAATTCCCATACTTATCCTCCCTTATCAATGTTAATAAATTTGCCGCTTTATCTCCCAAAAGGTAAATCAAAATTTTGGCCTTATACTCATCAGGGACACTTTCATTGATATAAGCTCTTTCTAAACTGGAGAAGAAATAGTCCCAGCCATCTGCTCTACTTGGAACCTTTACTGTCAATAACCTGATTGTTCTCGTTAACTCTTCTACTGATCTTTCCTTCCCATTCTCCCCCCGTTCGGGTGTGGTACTCCTATTCAAGTAACGATCCTGACAATCTACCTTATACTTCTCAATGGCAATCCTCTCCTCTGCCTCTAACTTTAGTTTATATTCCCTTTCTTGTCTGTCGCGTTCTTCTTTTCTTTCTACTCTTTCGCGTTCTTTTTCTCTTTCTTGCCTTTCCTTCTCCTCCTTTGCCTCCCTATCTGTAATGATAACACTCAGAAGGTCCTTTGCTACCTGCTCCTCATAGCTTTCACTAGCAAGAATTTTTTCCCTCAAGTCCAAAATTCTAAATGTAGGCAACACTTCAACACCAAACTCTTGTGCAAGGGCGACTAGATCAGCCTTTCTATGTTTGGTCAAAAATGACATTATGGGACTTTATGTTCAACTTAATTAAAATAACAGAAAATCAAAACTGAATCTCTGTACTTAAAATTTTACATCAAGTCTTGAACTTCTAGTGAATCATAAACACCTGGTATCTGCATTAAATATGCACAACATCCAAATATTCAATAAAAAAAAAAAAAAAAATTAATGAGTATATATAAGCAATCAAAAATTAATGAATGCATGAGAATTAATGCAATCATATCTCTTAAATAAAACACAAGCATTAGTTAAATTAATACTCATTCACTCATACAATAAAAGATAAATGCACTTTCAAAGTAATTCAAGTATCATATGATAATCACACTGATAATTCCTGTGTTATAAAATACTTCTTTAAGTGTACCGTTACATTAACAGCAAATGTTTCATAAAAAATGATAAATAATACACTTAAACGAGAGAACCTGGTAGAAGATAACTGTTCCACTTAATATGCTTCGCAGCATTCGTAAGGCATTTACTTGAGCTTTTTCCGAGTCGACAAATATGCATCCGACCAGCTGCCGCCACTGTCATGATCCTTGACCAATTCATCTCTTCGGGTTCGTTTTCATCCACTTATGAATGTTATTCGTCGACTCTATTCGCAGAAATAAAACTGGCACACTTATGAAGGTTTAACGATAACATGAACTATATTTTATTGAAATATATATATATATTCTTTTCACAAAGTATTTTTTCCACAATTACATTAAAAACGCACAACTATTACATTTAACCTTTCAGTTCTTTTTTAATCATCACAAAATCAACCTTTTTCTTTGGAATACCAAAAATAATTCAAAAATGTTTCCCACGAGCCACCGTCTTTCTCGCATCAAGCACGTTTTCTTCTTCTCGTAGCCAGATTTTGCTTTCTCTCCGCTTTTCAGATAGACAGTTTTATTTTCACACGAGCAGGCCGTTGGTTTAACTGTTCTTCCATCAGGGCTTGGTTGGTAGCTTCATCTTACCGAGCATGTGCATGACAGTAGTGTTCATTATTGTAGTATTTATTCTGTAGCATTTACTTCCGTTGGCATGATGAAATGTCGCCCATACCCTTAAAGAAGCCAAGTTGGCGCAACCAAGGCTGTTCTCCGAACAATGTCCACTGTTTCTTTAGTGGTGTGTTACAGAAAATATGACTGTTTGGCTGATAGAAAAATAAAGCGTTTTCAAGAAATAAGAATGTTGTACGATTAAGCGAAATGACTTGGAATCCCTGGTTGTGGCACAAATATTAGTGACGGGAACGTGGAAGCACCGATTTAGACGACGTGGTTCTAATACACACTGACAAGCTCTTGATACGAAAACTATCTTGTTTAACAACAAAAGTCCTTAATTGTAAATGTGCCAAAAAATACGGAACAAAATGCGACAAACTACAAGGATTGTTGAGGCAGATGGCACAAAAAAAACTGAAAATCGCACGAAAGCATCAGCATATGTATATCTAATTCCAGAAAACACAGAACACAAGACTCATTAGTGATAAAATGCTCCAACTTCACAGATACATAACGCTTGTTAATCCTATGGCTGCAAATACTGCGGGCACTAGAGTCATTTTATGTACCCTGTTGTGGGGTTACGGAAAATGACAAAATGCCTCTCTTTGCAACTGTTGTTTCTTTAGTGTGTTCGATAATCAATGAATGTTTCGTAGCAATTATCGTGGGTAGTACGATAGGTTTTTTTATGACAGAGGAATTTCTTTTCTTTCGGAAATTTATGTACACCAAACAGATATTGTGCTAATGAGTGAACATAATTATATTTTTATTGCAGATTTCCTACAACAAAAACGGCTTTTAAAAGAGAGCTGTGACTTATGATTATTGTTACTAAAAAACATATTCCAGCCCGAAAAGTTGAATGTTTTATACTTTGTAATACAGAGTTAATAAGAAACTATAGATAATTACACTATATTGTTCCTCACTTTGATTCTGCTAATTTAAATGTCGAGGAACCTAGTTAACTGTTAAGCGAATTATCGCTTAATTCAGAGAACAGAAATCTTAAACTGAAGAAAGGTTAATTACCCTTTATTCAGTCAAAATAAGATTAACAGTTGGCCCTTTTCTTCGCGCTTACAGCAAAGCCTCTATATGGGCTTAAAAGTAAAAAATAAGAACTAACTAATGACTAACTAAGAGATTTAACTGAAGCTAACACGATTCTAATGAGTTGGCCTGTAATCTTAAACTAGCCGACGGACTATTAAAAGGTACGCAATAACACGGCCAAGCTTAACAACAGCTTAGAGAGATGTAGGCAAACGTGCGCTATTCAGGATTACTGACTCTTTCAAAGTCAGCTGAACTTTCTTTTAATATTATCTCTTCCTCATTTGTATTCAACGCGTTTCTAAAAACTCATTCTGGTGGGAAGTTGTAAGTTGACACGAGATAAGATAGGAAAGGTGAGCTAAATTAAAATAACTTTTGTAAAATTAAAATATACCTTACAACACTGACGTAGTTAAACAATATAATCATATTTAAATATGGTGTTTTAGTAAGAAGAGATATCACTGAATATTTTATAATAAATAATGTACTGTTATTTGCCATAGTTCACTGTATTTTAGTATAGGCTGTGGGCTGCTCTGTCGACCCATAGAAGTATAAAATTCTTTGTGTGGTTTAAAAAAAATTCTCTTTTTTTCCTGTTTCTTGCGTTTTATGATGAAATTCTATGATAGTTTTATTACATAAATATGGGTGATCAGATCCCATATGTCTTCTTAAATTACAGAGATTTAAGCAATTATTATTAATATCTTTTTCACATTTAACACATAATTCACTAGGCTTATTTTTCATTTCCTTTCTGAATAAATCCAAGCACGAAATCATTTCCACTATATTTCTCCATTTCCTTGATGGTATTCAAGTCTTTAGATGTTGTAGAAACTGATGAAAATGTGCTTACGTCATTTATTGCTGATAATTGATTTTGAATGTCAATTACTGTCGTTG
This sequence comes from Stegodyphus mimosarum, assembly GCA_000611955.2. Lineage (NCBI taxonomy): Eukaryota > Metazoa > Arthropoda > Arachnida > Araneae > Eresidae > Stegodyphus > Stegodyphus mimosarum. The sequence goes on from KK115521.1 coordinate 497,448, forward strand.
ATTACTGACTTCGTTTTATCCCTAGTTTTTCGTAACCATTCGGCCTTTCTAAAAGCTGGATTTATTAATTAATGCTATTTTAATCAAGAAATGCATAAGAATTTTTTTAAAAGCAAGCTGAAGATTCTTTATAAAGTTGGTAATATTCAAGAGATAACAAAGTTAATTTAATATCAGGACAAATAAAAGAAATTTGGGCAGAATTTGGAAAATTATTTTCTGCATAAATTTCTGAATCCACAATGCAGTTCTATGAATCTAACCTCGCTGTAAATTTGTTCTCTAACTACGCGTAATTACTATTATTCCTATAGAGAAGAAGTTAAAGGATAGTACAAGTTCAGTTCAATCTTGACCGATTCTTTCTCTGTGTTGCCGTCAGGCCGCAGAATATGAAATACCAGTGACTTTTACTTTCTATCCGAGTCGAATTACCAAATGAAGATGGTAACCTAAATATGCGATTCAGAAAATATTCTCGCTGGTTAAAGTTCCCACAGTTTTTCTTCGGTCTTTGCACGTTACGTGTGCACTTCGTATCTGTTTCGTTAATGTATGCATTGTGGCAAGACGAGTTGTCGAGAGTATCAAGCAGTTAGTGCTTGACTTGAGACAAAAATTAATTCAGTCAGCCCACAATATTTAGATATCATATTTTTTAGTTAGTGGATAGAACAGGCTTAGTACCAATACATCTTTTCTCGCTTTATCCTCTGCTTGAAAAGTCACTTTTTAAGATAGCAAACACGGGTTTTCACTGATAAAAGTGATTCAGAGAAAGTTGCTTTTGCCTTTCACAATACCCTCGCTGGGATTCGTAATCTGGACCAACTGATTTTATACTTTGAAAGTAACCTCACAGAAAAATTAATAAATAACCAAACTTTTATTTGAGATCCAATTTCTGTCGGGTACACAAATGAAAAGATAATTAAAAACTAAAATTGTTATTATCAGCTAGATTAGAGGTTCTGAACCAAGGGAAAATTCCCACCACCAGCAAGCGGGAATTTCGTAGTTTCAGGAGGGTAATGCGATCAAATTTTTATTTAGTTGTTCAATATTTAGTTTTAGTTTATGAATAAAAAAATACTTTTATTTGAATTTTGATATTTATCAACATTTTCTACTCTTTTCCTTGTTGTTAAAAATAATCCAAATCTACGTAAATGCCTATATATTAAGTTTTGGAAAAGAAGACAGTAATGAACTTATAGCAGTGGTGAAAGGGGAACATGGGGCAAAAAAGTTTGAGAACCCACGAGCTAGACAATCACATAATAATTTAATTACAAATTCTGGAAAATACCTATTTATAGATTGAGAATGCTCTAAATTTTAGCTTTAGAGGGTATTCAGCTCTGACTATCAGCTCTGACTATCATCAAACCAACTTTAAAAAAGACTAAATTAAAATTTACCTGCTAAATTGCGCGAAAAGCTTTATTCACGCCTTTGTGCTAATAATACAAAATTTAGCACTTAAATATAATTTTTAACAAACAGTTTCATAAATGTTAAGAAATCGTGACTTAATAGCTCTTCTTCACTGTGTAGTGTCTCCAGCACTATCTTCTTTAATATTAGGTTAATTCCCGATTTGGAAGTGGAAATTAATGGATTTATAGTAAGAGAATAAAACCACGCGTAGTGGAAACTACATCTAATCAGTTAAAAATGAAATAAATTTTAAAGTGTTATACAGACCAAAAATTATCATTTCAGACCACAGATAACAAATATTCCCTCAAAAGACTTAAACTAACATTTCCCAATTTTTTTTTGCCAGGAACAACAAAATGTTTCGCGACCCAAACTTTAGAAGTTACTTGATTAACTTTCTTATTATTTATTGCTGTTTTTTTAAAAAAAAATATTATTTTATTTTATTTTCAGTAGCTGTATGCTTCTTCATGTGTAATGCATTGTCTTTTCTTTTATCTTAGGGAAGACCGTCGCACAGCTAATGTAATTGCTATGGATCCTGGAGTAGAATGCCTGACTCTGAATAGGGAGTATGTATCAGATAAAGCTACATTTATTAATTATCACTCTTAATTTATCACTCTTTTAAATATATTCATAAACTATTTAGTGCATATACCTATTTTTAATATTAGCACTTTATTATTTTTCATAGTTTCTTTAGCTTTTCTTTGCATAGCTTTGAAATTTCCAACTTCCCCTCTTCTCTCGCCAGCTAACACTGAAAATTAACCTTTAAAAGTCTTTCAATCAGTAATATCGAAAGCACCATTATAAAAAATTCTCCAATTCGAGGTAGCGAAAACTGGCAACTATCTTTGATGAGATATATAACAATTCCGAAATAAAATTTTAAAGATTGTTTTTGAAGAAATGGATTTGAAATAATGAAATTATGCTAGAAAATATTTATTACCTATACTTATGGTTTGAGCCATCGTTAAGAATATCTTCCAAAGATTTTCTCACAAGAGAGTGAGAACTGATATACGCATATATGTCAGGTATTAACCGCAGAAGAGCTTGATAAAGATGTTGATATCTAAGAGAAGGGTTGTGTACGTACTGTGACTTGTGGAATTATTAAAATCTATACCGTTAGTTTAAGTGAACACAAAATGGAAGAAACTTTGCATGACCTTTCTCAAATGACTGCTAGGAAGTCTCATATATTTTGATATAGTGTGTTCGGTCATAAAAATCACTTCGATTGAACTTTTTTCTTGTAGGTTATGTTAGAAACATTGGCTACCACATCAAGATCAGAAACCTATACCTCTTAAAGATCTACAGGGATGAAATAATTGTTTATGGATTCGCAGAACCCGTTTGAAATAACGGGGAAGGAGATCAATGAGATTGAAATGCGTGGTTTTTGTACAACACTGATAGCATGCGACAATTACAACTGTTTTTTGTATAACTTTAACGCTGCCTGAGACTATGATAACCATTTTACGACATCTCTTCAGATTAATAAATACTTTTCGTGACATAATTTTGCTAGTGTGGAACCTTTAATCTGGATATCCTATAAAAGTATTACCTCCTTTAGAATTCCAAAAGCAAGTTTTAGAATAAAAATTTAACTTAATAATTTTATACGTCTTTAGAGAACATCACTGATTTTGAAATGCATGAGACATTTTTCTGCAAAGAAATGATTTCATTCAGTTCGAAGTTATATAAATTGTCTCGCATCGCAAAGTATAAGTTTTAATTTTCTAACAATACTTAATATTAACTCAAAAACTCTTTGCTTACTCTTAAATTTTGCATCGTACCATATCACTAAATCATTAAAAATGTTTAACTAAATCTTTATATGGAATATTGGTAATTTATAAGTGATCCAAAACAACTCTTTCATAAAATTTAATTTAGCATAAATGTTGCAAAATATGTATTATTGTAATGTAATTATAATAAAAAATACCAGCTAATAAAAATAAAAAATCTGATAAATATAATAACACCACATAACTATCTTGTACGCCTTTTCTGTCACTTCATTTAAACTTGTTTCATTCGAAAGTGAGACACGATCCTCTACTTCATTAACAAAGTGAAAGTTAAGCAATTGCTAAAATGTTAGTTCTTGTGAACATCAAATATTTATACAATTTTTAATTCTTACGTTGATCGTATGGTGATCGAACAAAATCAGACATTAGGCGTTGGAATTGAAGGTCAGGTATTCCTACTAAGGTTCTTTTTAGGGCTAGAAAGAAATTTAAAAAATCATGCATACCCCCTAGTTTAAATATTTTTTTGAGGAAAGCGAAGCAAAATGCATATGTACAAGTTAATATAGTTTAGATATGGCTTTCTAGACAGTATCATTAAGTTAGATCATGGTCATCAAATTTTTAAATAAATTAAATCTTCGCCCTCTTTTTGGGATTCAATGAAGCATGACGTAATAGCAATGATCAGGCAATTAGGCAAACCTGCAATTTTCTTAATACTATCGGAGGTGAAGAGATTTAACCAGAACTATTACAACATGAAGTAAATTAAATTTGAATAAAACAATTTTGATTGAATACGTGTTACTTTTAGATGACGCAGAAAAATCAGAATTAATTACTCGAGATCCAGCTGTAAGGTTTTAGTTAAACTAACAAAGTTTTATTTTAATTTGCCCTTTTTTTATCTGTTCTCATTTCAACTTCCCGTTAGAATAAGCGCGCGTTTCAGCTTTATGCTAATTTGAAGTGGAACGAAGTTCTACTTAAACGAGAGGTAGGAACCTCTCAGTGTGAGAGAGCTTTTAGTCTCAGACCACTGTTACTCTATCCGACGTTCGCCTGATTAGCTAGTATTTAAATTCTAAGCCGTAGCGCTGTTACGCTATAACTTATTAAAGAAATTCTAAGTTAGTATTAGTTAAATCTTGCTACGCACCAGTTAGTTTAGAGGCCATCCTCGCGTTATAGCTCAGTGAGCAACGACTACTTAATTTCTAATTAGCTTTAGTTTAAATTAATTTGATTGTTCAGTTTAGACCCAAGTGGTGGTCATTATTTTCTGTATCCCTCCCAAGTTGGGAAGTGGCTGTAAATAATTGTGGTTTAATAAAAGAGGATTTTAAATCCTTCTTACGTATAGTTATTCTACCACAGAACATAGCTGCATTCAGCTCCCTGTTCAAGATCAGGACGTAAGATTTACACGAAGATGTTCGCCAAGAATATGCACCGAACACTCAGTCCTGACACAGCAATAAAAGTAATTATTACTGGGTTACTGGATCTGTAGTTGAAGTACCTTTACAGTTGTAAACGATTAAAAAGCAAGTAAATTAATGTTACTTTTAAAGCCGGAAAATAGTGTTTCTGGTGAATATTTAGTTGAGGACAGTTATGAAAGTGTAGAGTTTCAAATACGTGGATAGAATCGTCTACATATGATCTTTTCAATAGAGAAAGTGTAAAAGAATGCATTCGATTTATAGATAAATTTATAATGAATGAATGTCGATGAAAATTATGTTTTTATGCTATTTCAGAGTCACACTCATGCATGTTACAAAGGTGCAAAATTTAAATTTTCACAGTCTATTGTGAATAGGACAGTGATTTTAGAGCCATTAAATAATGATGAAAAGACTGATAAAACTGCAATAACTATTTCGCAATTGAAGGTTATTTTTTAAAAAGAACTTTTTTAAGATATTTTAATTAAATTAAAAATAATAGAAGAACAGTATATTTTAGCTTTGAAGAGTTCATTAAAAAGAGCAAAATTATTTTTAAAACATAGTCGTTAAGAAGTAAATGTTAATTGTTATAATAAAACCATATTACATTTATTTGAGGCTAATATAGACATACAGTTTGTTTTGGAAGACTACGGCACATAATTAACTACGTAGAAAAAGCATTGCACATAATTAACTACGTAGGAAAAGTGAACACAAATCTGTCTAAACTTTTACGTGATGTATAATCTGATGTGAATAGTAATAATATTATTAGCTTAGAAGAAATAATTTCTGGCATACTTTTAAACAGTAATTTAATGTTGTCACAAGAAGCAAAATATCACGTTTTATCGTTGCCACTGTCAAACCCTAGTTGAAAAACGATCCAAATTAGCACAAGTCCAATAAATGAACGCGTTTTTATGTTAGAGGTCTCCAGATGATCTATGAAAACTGAATTCTGATTCTATTGAAATATTCATGCATTACGCCGTAATAAAATTGCCAACAGACCACCAACACTTAAAAATATATGTTTAGCCGATTCTGGTTCTATTTATTCAAAACGAAAAATTAAAAAAAAATGACAATGGGGAATTAATTGAATGCCAACCTAAAGAAATTAGATACAGATGTTATAAGTTAGATCAAGACACGTTCAATTATTATCGCAAAGAAAATTTGTTATTTTTGCCCTGGCGAAAAGAAACGATACGGAAAGCGTTTATAATAATAATATAGGAACAATCGAACAAAATCGAAAAACATATTTGGTCAAAGGTGACGATATGTTAAATAAAGCTTTTGTGAATGCTCGGAATGAAATTCAGAATGCCAAGAGTAAAGCGCCCTTTGAAAAAGCCGATCGGAACCAAAAGTGGAGGTTATAATTAGATATTATAGCAATCCCATATACAAAATTTCAACTTTCTACTGCTAACAGTTCTGATATATGCGAAAAATTCAAAAATCCCTTCCAGCAAAGTGCCTTTTTGGAACTGTCGATTGCAATAATAAAGAGAGGTGCCCGACTAGATGCTATAGCAGTCTTGTAAAAAATTTCGACATTCTACGGATAATCATTTCGAGGTAGGCGAGATACACATGTAGGTATAGACGTCACGCCGAAACAAGTCAAATGTTCCAAATTACAGAAATTACTCCAACTTTCAAATACAAAATTTTAGTATGCGAAGAACTGAAGCGCTAAAATTAGACGCTAAACTAAGTACAGTAAACAGTCATAGCAAATCAACATAACTTTGCATTTTCCTTTACCCTTTCATTAATTTCAATCATTTTTAAGCGACAGAATAATGTAAAAAAGGTAAAGTTTTTAGAGAAATTATGAGAACCTTCACATTTTTAAAAATGACGTATCCAAAAGTGACTTCTGATAAAAAAATTAACGTACTCTTAAAAATTTTACTGTTAAGCAGCAGCATTTATTTATTGAATTAAAAAAACTGAAGAAATATTCATAATACTAAATTTTTACTTGTATGTTTTTAGATCATTTAATCAACTCATTGGTGATTTGCAAGAACTTCAGACTAAAGATTATGGAGATGAAGCTAGACTTCGGAGGTAAGAAATAATTTTGGTAGTGGTTCAGCGCGATACCCTCGACGTATTTCAATGCGTCCTCACTATTATCACGAGTTCCGTTAATAGTCTCACTCCTCTGATTTTCAGATATTTCGTCAGTTGGTGGTCAGTTTTACTTGCACAGAGATATAATTATTGTTGTTCTAAGATTTTCTGTCATTTGTTTTTATGGTTTGAGTATAATAAATCTGATCTGTATTGGAAGTAAAGGCTTTAACGTTTTATATACTATAACCTTGCATTTTTCTCAATAAGTTATTAAATTTTAAAAAAGTGATATAAACTAGTCAAAAATTATTAATAAATGTTTATATACCTAATATTAATTCAAAACGTTTATATCTAATATGTTTCATTAATCATTAGGAGGTGCGGGAAAGGAGAAGAACGTGTTATTGTAACAATGAAAGGGAAGAAAAGTATTGATTATTACTATAAAGCAAATGTCTATATTTGTTGTGCAATATTCTATTGATTCCAAAAAAAAGCAAACTGAAAGTCATTTTTAAGATATCTGTTCCATTCATAATATTCATTATTCTGTGAATTCTTAAATACAAGGAAAGAAGATTTCACTTTTAAAATCTGCAGTGATCGTCTAACAAATTATTTTCACTAAACCTCTGGAGCAAATAAAATCAGCGATTATTCTATCGGTTAAAACTACAGATTCCTCAAGAAGAAAAAAACAATTTACAGCGATGGAGATAGAAAGACGGATTTAAAATAAAACAGAAATAGCTTCAGCTTTAAAAATGTTATAGTTATCTGCAAGAAATATAAAAGTAGAGCTACGGCATCTGCAACTCAGTCAGATACAGAATTAATAGATAATATGAAAGAAGTAAATAGGGTACAAATTAGCAGTTTACGCTGTTTGTTAATTTTGCTTTGAAAATGCTGTTTGTTAATTTTTCTATAAAAGAAGGATTTCTTAGAATTATTCTGTTGAAATAGCTACCAGAAAAGATGATATATTTTCTGTTTTTCAAAAATGTTTTAATTGATACAAAAGTAGTAGTACAAAAGCTTATAAGGTATTTCTCCCACCTTCTTAGCAGATCTTCGTGGTGTAATGATCAGCACACTCGACGCATATGCGAGAGGCCCAAGGTTCGAATCCCAGTAAGGGCATTGTTCATTTTTCCTGTCTCCTGCTTCGAAATAACCTAATGTCTCTTCAAGTTAACTTCGGTTACAACAGACAGTGAGCGAATATAAGCAGTGAGCGTATTAGTTTTATTGTCTTTTGCAGACAGGATTCCACGTTTTCCAACTTTATTACGTAAAGTTATACGTAATAAAGAAACATTTTGAAAGCCGATAATGTTTTAGCATACAGTTTACGTTAGCAAACTGTATGCTAAAACATTATCGGCTTTCAAAATGTTATTTTGGTTGCAGCAAAAATTAATTTTATAAAATAATATTTATAAAATCAGCCGCACTGCAACAGAAGTTATTTAAATAACTTTTGGAAGATTAAGATACTCATTTAATGGCATTTATGAATATGCTTGAGCAAAGATAAAATACTGGAGTGATCTGTCTCTTCGTTTTTATACTATGAATATAAGAATTTAATTTATCCGGGAGAGAATTTTATGAGCAGCTAGAAAATCAGGATTAGTTAAGCAATCTCGGAGTTTTACCTGATATAACTGCGAACTTCAATTAATCAAATCTGAAATCGCAGAAGAAAATTTATATATATGTTAATAGGATGAGTTCAATAAATGCACTCAATTAAAATTCTAATTATCACACTTTCCTAGTACAAAACTAGCCAGCGGCAGAGTGCTACGACCGCTGAACACTGACAATTTGATCCGGATTTAAATTCTGACAAATTAACTGGTTGCATAGGAGATATCGTGATTTTCCTATTTCTAACGTAAATGTGAACTAATTTCCTTTAAAAAGCCATCCACTAAAGGCGTCCCTTTTCATTGCCAAATCTTCATCAGTGATGGCGAACCTTTTTCGATTCATGTACGTTTTATTACCGTCAGGTGTCCGGTATGCCACTTGTTATATTTCTTTTTAAAAATCATTTTAAAACCCTGTTTTGAGTTCAGATTATCGAATTATATTTTGTAGCTATATTTGTTGTTTAGTTATTAGCTTGCAACAAATGTAAGTTGAATAAACAGTATTTAAAAAATATTTTAGTTTAATAGTAAGATAATGTCTTAAAAGAAAGAGAATTTTCTACGGTCAAATTATTCATTGAAAAACTGACAGCTAATCTTAATAACAAAAGTCCTAATGCTTTGTGGTTTCTAAGGGATCATTACCAGAACATATAAAAATTTATTTTAAAAGTAAAATTTGAGGTTTTATGAAAGACGATTAATCTTCCATTTATTTTTGGCTACGAAAGTTTAATTTTTAACTCTACAAATGAGAATATCCAGTGTGACTAAAGTTATTTAATTTCCAAGATTTGGGATACTAAAATTTTCTGGGAGATTAGAGTGAAATTTCAAATATGAGAAACCTGAAGATTTGAGAAATTCTAATAAGATCATATTCTAATCTTAGGATAACTACACTCCGTTGGGAATATAAGGTATCTTTGCTTTTATATTTCAGTGGCAGAGCACTCAACTGTAGACTGTGATATGAATTAAAAGCTCTCCTCCTATGTGGCTTTTGTTTGTACTGATCAACATATCTATGTTCGCTATCGAAAACGGGAATTGGATTCCCAGAGAGGACATAGTCAGTTTTAAACTACATTCGTATCTCGAAACAGAAACGCCTTCACAATCGCTTTGATCGGATTTAAGTTGATGTAAAACTGAATTTGTGTAAAGTCTCATAATAATTATTTTCTTTTCAGCGAATCCTAGAAATTAGGTTTTTATTCTGTCCAAATGCCTTGATTTTCTATACAGAAATATTAAAAAAATATTAATTAGTTAAAAAAATAAATTTAATATTTAATTCATTTATGTTAATAAGTTTAATGATACTACGTTAATTACAACATAGCACAGTATTTATTGTTTGCAGTTCTATCAACTTTTTTGCCCAGTATCCTTTATCGGCGAGAAATGTTCAAGCATTGTTTTCTGCTATTTTCCCTTTTCTGTTTCTAATTGCTGTTTGAGTCTTCTCATTAAAAACAAAAAATGCTCATCTGTCTCTAAAAGCGCTGAAAGGTCACGGCCTTCTAATTTGAACTGCTCAAAGTACAAGTGTTTTCTTGCAGCAGTTATTAATAGTCATTTCCCTGAAAGGCGTTTTCCCATTCATCCGCGCGAAGTATGTTTCAGATCGAAAATTATTTCATGTCGTAATTTCAAACTACAAAGTAAGAAGGAAAACTTGAATGACATTCATTTATGATGTCAAATGTCTAAATAGATTATGTTTAAACAAAGTACAACATAAATGTTTATATAATGAAACAACCTAATTGGATTAAATTTCCGTACGATATTTTCATAGTATATCGAATCACTTGACTTTCTCTCACAAAAATACTTGAGCTTTACTTAACTTGTAATATTACTTATATTAATGGATACTGTTTCCCGTTCTCCCTATTACTATTCATGTAAATAATTTTGATTCTGTCACTAATATAAAGAGTTGTTATTTAAAACAGTATAAATATTTTGTACTAGGATATCCAATTTGTCTTCAGCACCTGTTTGTCTGGACGAAGAATACAAGCATATACAACTGGACGATCTCGATGTTTTAGCAACTCTTGGAGTAGGTGGATTTGGAAGAGTTCAGCTGGTAAGACTTCTTCAGTTTTACGTCAGATTCTCTCTGATTTCCCCTGTTGCTATGAACTTTATTAAGAAATTTTAATAAAAATCTTCCATTTGCCTTTAGGGGGGAAGTACAAAAGAAATTAAAAGCTTTCTTCCCATGTTATTGTGGTGTAATGGTTAGGTCACCAGCCAGTACTCAAAAATCTAGAATTCTACTGTAGATAAGATTTTTTACTAGAAACCTGCTTCAGTTCAATGCATCTGGCATTAGAGCCGTGCTTAGATATTTAAACCTGAAACGAAGACGTAAATTCGCACCTCTATGTCGAATCAAAATAATTATATTTCGCAATTATATATTCAACAAAGCTAAATGTTTTAAATGATGATACGATAATTTTATAATATTTTAATCACAGCTTTATATCTTCAAAATGGTAACACATTTAGAAATTTAAAATTTTTTAAAGAAAGCATTAATATGCCTCTTTCATAATGAGCAAAAAAGCATATAAATAAGATAAATAGTATAATAATAAAATTAATATAAAAACATTGCACTAATTTTCAAACTTTTTTGTAATTTAATTGCTCTTACTTTTAACAAAGCCAAATCATCAATAATTTTATCAGACTCTATTTGATTTTGTAATTCATGTGTTGTAGAAACACGAACAACATATTTAAAATTTTTCTTGATCAAGAAAATATTTTGCATTCTTTTATTTTATATTTTGATGAAGCTTCCTTTAGCATAACAATGGTAATTAGTAACTTTAAAAATAATCTTAATTTCCAAATTTGGTTATAATTGAACTAAATGATATTCGTAAATTGTCTTTAAACTATCTAATCTTGCTTTAGTGTCCAGAACTATTAAAGTAGTGGTTTTAAAACTAGATATTTCTAATGAAGTTTTTGAAACATTGGATTAAGGGCTAATCTTTAATCTTCTTCCGCAATATAGCTGTTAATAACCAGCTGGAAATTGACATCACATCTTCATTTCAGTTGTGAGATTGAAACAACTATTGCTTATTTCATTTCTACCCTTGAAAAGACACTTTCCCAATACTATAATTCTCAATTAGTTTATCAGCTGATCTTGATAATCTGATTTATTATTCTTTCTCCCCTCTATCTAAATTCTCTTTACATACTTATCCTTAATGGTAAAATTTCACATTTCTCAACAATATATTCTCTTATTTTCTGTAAAGAAAGTGGTAATACTTCCCTTATGCTTGCGTGTTTAATTCAGTATGGCAAAGCATAAGAGAACTATCTGCCTAAGTAAAAGGATATCTTATGGTAACCGATTCGTATTTATGTTATACATGGTGAAACCCAGAAAAAAGAAACTGAAGCAAACATATTTTCCGAGCTTCGGATCTCAGGTCCACGGATTCGATCCCAGGTTAATTCCACTATTAAATGTGCAGGTGCATGTATACATGTAGTTTTTGTCTGAAAGCCTTTATTTATCTTTCACGTTTCTTGCAGCATAAAATTCGTAGCAGAAAACATACATAAAGTTTAAAACTGATATACGTTAACAGGCTATGAGTTTCAACTCAAAGCAATATTTTATCATTTCATGAATTTATATAATCTTAATTTATAATCTTAATTAGGATGGTTGCCCTCTACAAAATTTCATGTAGCTCCAATATACTTTCTTATGAGAACATCAATCATCTCTTTTGTATTACTCTTGACACAGTTCATGACCAAGACACAATTATCCATGAATGATAAGTTCCGATGAGGATAACACGGGATGAAGCTGACACCCTTCTGCATTTAGATACCAACATACTTTTTTATGGGAACATCAATCTCCTGTTTTCCACGAGACTTGACATAGCTCATCGCCAAGACACAATTATCCACGGGCGATAAGTTTCTATACTGATAACTCGGGATGAAGATCTCTATATTTAGATTTCAGCATAACTATTTATGAAACATCAGTCATCTAGTCATCTGCTCTGCATTAGTCCTGACACAGTTCAAGACCAAGTCATAATTATCCATGAGTGATAAGTCCTGATAAGGATAGCTCGGGAGATCTGAGACCTATCGGCAACTGGCTAGGGAAATTCATTCGTCATCGGAATTGGTCGTTATGTTCAAAAATTGAAATGAGCCTCAGTTCGCGACCGCTCTCCCCATGACAATGGAAATGCTTCTATGCTTTAAAAAGCAAATTAACCCTGTTTCGCAAATTTTCCAGATTCAATTTGTAAACCACACATTGTACAACTCCAAAAAGAAAAACATTTAAAATCATTCTTTCTAATTCTTCCTCAGTTCCAGAATAATGTCTCATGTACTTTTTTTTGCTTCCATAGAATCGTACTTTAGATTTTTCGTCTTGATTTTTTAAATTCCAAGCGATCTACTCTACTTCTATTATATTAAAATCCGTGCGCGTCTGTTTGTTTGTGTGTTTGTTTGTTTGTAACCTCATCTTCTTCGGAACGGCTGGGTGCAGAGCTTAGCGGAAGGTATCGTTGGATTCGGGAGGTCCGTGGGAGGCCATTTTGACCATTCGCGTAATTCTCCGACTTTAATTAGCCAAGATATTAATTAAAAACTAATTTTTCCCCTACGTTCTCCCTACATTTGCCATTTTGTTCACTTTCTTTCACCGTTTTCCCTAATGAGAGGGATTTGGCTACGTGCCAGATTTCGTTTTCTCAAATATCTCTTGAAATTCTTATAAGTCAAATTCGAGACGCATATCGACGGATTGGAAAAAAATCAAGGAATCCGACGATACCATTTTCATCTTCGTACGACTTTAATTAACGGAGTTATTAATTAAAAACCGGGCATACGTTAATTACCGCGTTTATTGCTTCCGTGTGGCAACAGCCTCGGGAGTGAAATATGATCCGAATCACCAAGGCCATTCGCCATTAAGAAAAAAGAAGGATAAAAAAATGTTAATTTAAAATGCCCAAAAAATTAATAACTCGGGAACTAATAGGCCGATTTGCTTCAAATTTTGAAACTTAAACCTCCCAGACGTTCTAACGAGGTCTCCCGTTAATTTCATAGTGTTTTGATTATTACGAGTCTAATTAGCGGGGTCATTAAAAATGCTCCAGTACATTTTTTTTTCGGACAGGTGCAAATTTTTTTTTATGGGTTTCGATGGTTCCGCACGACGAAAGCGCATGCGCATTGGTAAACGGTCCCGAATCGTCTGCGGAAAAGTATTCCTTTTTTATTTCTTTAATTGGCTTTACACATCGTTATAGATTTATTATAATATTTGAATTTTTAAAATTTGTTGTACCAGCAATTTCTTAGTAAGGTTTTGTTATCCAAACATTATTTTGAAGTGTGATTAAAATATAATGTTTTATATTAAATTTAAATAATGACGTCATATCTATTATCTGCAGAATAAAAGTTTTGTTTCCTGCTTTGGCAAGAAAATATTTATTTACAAAATTATAAATTATTTATTTATTACAGATCATTTAAATATATCACAACTTTTTTTTCGATTGTAGAGTTTTAATTGGAAAAAACTTTTTTTTTAATTCTTTTAACTAATTTTTTCTTATTCAAATGCAGGAAAATTCCGTGGAATATAGTATTCCTTATAAGGAAGTCATGCGTTGTACATATCAGATTTTTTAGTTCAGTTTAATTTTTTTTATTTTCAAATGCAAATACAGTTTTCACTCATTGTATGCATTTGTGCACACGTACGCATTTACACTTCGTACAAGGACAATTAGCGAATGAGCGGCTAAATCCGTTAACACTGGTAGTTCGGTTCAACTTTCGAATCAGGGGGAACGCGTGGGTGTTTTCGTAATTTTCGGCGTGTGTAACGTGTATGCATTGCCTTCTGGATGCATACGTGAATAAAACGGGCGCAGCCCTCTCAGCTGGCGGTTTCTTACACGGCGTGGGTTTTTTCGACATTTTCCAAATGGGAAATGTGTATGCAGTATCTTGTGGATGCATGCGAGAATGCGGATGCATACGCTAATAAAGCGGGCGCAGACCGCTCAACTGGCATGCTTGCCAGCAGGAAAATCGCTGAATACTGGTAGTTAGGTCGAAATTTCGAATCCCGGCGAACGCGTGGGTGTTCACGTGATTTCCTGCATGTGAAGTATATTGGATGCATAAGGGAAACAAGCGGGCGTCCCGGTGAACAAGCGGGCGCAGCCCGCTAACGCGCGGGTTTGCAACATAGAAAACTTAAACACTGGTATTTCTATCCAAATTTCGAATCCCGGGGAACAAGCGGGCGTCCTAGCGAACAAGCGGGCGCAGCCCGCTAAGCTGGTCAACGGCGTGGGTGTTTTCGACATTTTCCGGATGGGGAATGCGTATGCAGTATCTTGTGGATGTATACGAGAATGCGGATGCATACGCTAATAAAGCGGGCGCAGCCCGCTCAACTGGCATGCTTGCTACCTAGAAAATCAAACACTGGTAGTTCTGTCCAACTTTCGAATCCCAAGGAACAAGCGGGCCCAGCCCGCTCAGCTGGCGGGCTTGCCCGCTAGTCTATTATATTAAAATCCGTGCGCGTCTGTGTGTTTGTTTGTTTGTGTGTTTGTAACCTCATCTTCTTCGGAACGGCTGGGTGCAGAGCTTAGCGGAAGGTATCGTTGGATTCGGGAGGTCCGTGGGAGGCCATTTTGACCATTCGCTTAATTCTCCGACTTTAATTAGCCGAGATATTAATTAAAAACTTATTTTTCCCCTACGTTCTCCCTACATTTGCCCTTTTGTTGACTTTCTTTCACCGTTTTCCCTAATGAGAGGGATTTGGCTACGTGCCAAATTCTGGTTTCTCAAATATCTCTGGAAATTCTTATAAGTCAAATTCGAGACGCATATCGACGGATTGGAAAAAAATCAAGGAATCCGACGATACCATTTTCATATTCGTACGATTTTAATTAACGAAGTTATTAATTAAAAACTGGGCATACGTTAATTACCGCGTTTATTGCTTCCCAGTGGCAACAGCCTCGGGAGTGAAATGTGATCCGAATCACCAAGGCCATTCGTCATTCAAAAAAAAAGAAGGATAAAATAATGTTAATTTAAAATGCGCAAAAAATCGATAACTCGGTAACTAATAGGCCGATTTGCTTCAAATTTTGAAACTTAAACCTGCCACACGTTCTAACGAGGTTTCCCGTTAATTCCATAGTGTTTTGATTATTACGAGTCTAATTAGCGGGGTCATTAAAAATGCTCCAGTACATTTTTTTTCGGACAGGTGCAAATGTTTTTTTTTATGGGTTTCGATGGTTCAGAACGACGAAAGCGCATGCGCATAAGGTAAGCGCCCTCGAATCGTCTGCGGAAAAGTATTCCTTTTTTATTTGTTAATTTCTTTTATTCATCGTTGTAGATTTATAAGAGCATTTGAATAGAATTTGGGTAAAAATTGCCGCTTTATTTTTAGAGTTTGTTTTACCAGCAATTTCTTAGTAAGGTTTTGTTATTTAAACATTATTTTGAAGTGTGATTAAAATATAATGTTTTACATTAAATTTAAATAATGACGTCATATCTATTATCTGCAGAATAAAAGTTTTGTTTCCTGCTTTGGCAAGAAAATATTTATTTACAAAATTATAAATTATTTATTACAGATTATTTAAATATATCACAACTTTTTTTTCGGTTGTATATAGAAATGGTTTCATTCATACTGAAAGGTGATTATCGGAGTTTTAATTGGAAAAAACTTTTTTTTTTTTTTTTTAAATTCTCTTAACTAATTTTTTCTTATTCAAATGCAGGAAAATTCCGTGTAATTTAGTATTCCTTATAAGGAAGTCATGCTTTGTACATATCAGATTTTTTAGTTCAGTTTAATTTTTTTTCTTTTCAAATGCAAATACAGTTTTCACTCATTGTATGCATTTGTACACACGCGCGCAACTACACTTCGTACAAGGGCCCATAAGCAGTTGAGAGGCTAAATCAATTAACACTGGTAGTTCGGTATACCTTTGTACGCATTTGTGCACACGTACGCGTTTACACTTCGTACAAGGACAATTAGCGGGTGAGCGGCTAAATCCCTTAACACTGGTAGTTGGGAGCAACTTTCGAATCCCGGGGAACGCGTGGGTGTTTTCGTAATTTTCGGCGTGTGTGACGTGCTTGCATTACCTTCTGGATGCATACGTGAATAAAACGGGTGCAGCCCTCTCAGCTGGCGGTTTCTTACACGGCGTGGGTTTTTTCGACATTTTCGAAATGGGGAATGTGTATGCAGTATCTTGTGGATGTATGCGAGAATGCGGATGCATACGCAAATAAAGCGGGCGCAGCCCGCTCAACTGGCATGCTTGCCAGCAGGAAAATCGCTGAACACTGGTAGTTAGGTCGAACTTCCGAATCCCGGCGAACGCGTGGGTGTTTTCGTGATTTCCCGCATTTGCAGTGTATTGGATGCATAAGGGAAATAAGCGGGCGTCCAGGTGAACAAGCGGGCGCAGCCCGCTAAGCGGCGGGTTTGCAACATACAAAATCTTAAACACTGGTAGTTTTGTCCAACTTTCGAATCCTGGCGAACAAGCGGGCGTCCCGACGAACAAGCGGGCTCAGCCCGCTCAGCTGGCGGGCTTGCCCGCTAGTCTATTATATTAAAATCCGTGCGCGTCTGTGTGTTTGTTTGTTTGTGTGTTTGTAACCTCATCTTCTTCGGAACGGCTGGGTGCAGAGCTTAGCGGAAGGTATCGTTGGATTCGGGAGGTCCGTGGGAGGCCATTTTGACCATTCGCTTAATTCTCCGACTTTAATTAGCCGAGATATTAATTAAAAACTAATTTTTCCCCTACGTTCTCCCTACATTTGCCATTTTGTTGACTTTCTTTCACCGTTTTCCCTAATGAGAGGGATTTGGCTACGTGCCAGATTTTGTTTTCTCAAATATCTCTGGAAATTCTTATAAGTCAAATTCGAGACGCATATCGACGGATTGGAAAAAAATCAAGGAATCCGACGATACCATTTTCATATTCGTACGACTTTAATTAACGAAGTTATTAATTAAAAACCGGGCATACGTTAATTACCGCGTTTATTGCTTCCGTGTGGCAACAGCCTCGGGAGTGAAATGTGATCCGAATCGCCAAGGCCATTCGCCATTAAGAAAAAAGAGAAGGATAAAATAATGTTAATTTAAAATGCCCAAAAAATTAATAACTCGGGAACTAATGGGCCGATTTGCTTCAAATTTTGAAACTTAAACCTCCCAGACGTTCTAACGAGGTTTCCCGTTAATTTCATAGTGTTTTGATTATTACGAGTCTAATTAGCGGGGTCATTAAAAATGCTCCAGTACATTTTTTTTCGGACAGGTGCAAATTTTTTTTATCGGTTTCGATGGTTCAGAACGACGAATGCGCATAAGGTAAGCGGCCTCGAATCGTCTGCGGAAAAGTATTCCTTTTTTATTTGTTAATTTCTTTTATTCTTCGTTTTACATTTATTAGAGCATTTGAATAGAACTTTGGGTAAAAATTGCCGCTTTATTTTTAAACTTTGTTTTACCAGCAATTTCTTAGTAAGGTTTTGTTATCCAAACATTATTTTGAAGTGTGATTAAAATATAATGTTTTACATTAAATTTAAATAATGACGTCATATCTATTATCTGCAGAATAAAAGTTTTGTTTCCTGCTTTGGCAAGAAAATATTTATTTACATAATTATAAATTATTTATTTATTACAGATTATTCAAATTTTCGAAATGGGGAAAATTCGAAATTCGAAATGGGGAATGTGTATGCAGTATCTTGTGGATGTATACGAGAATGCGGATGCATACCCTAATAAAGCGGGCGCAGCCCGCTCAACTGGCATGCTTGCCAGCAGGAAAATCGCTGAACACTGGTAGTTAGGTCGAACTTCCGAATCCCGGCGAACGCGTGGGTGTTTTCGTGATTTCCCGCATGTGAACTATATTGGATGCATAAGGGAAACAAGCGAGCGCAGCCCGCTAACGCGGGGGTTTGCAACATAGAAAACTTAAACACTGGTATTTCTGTCCAACTTTCGAATCCTGGCGAACAAGCGGGCGTCCCGGCAAATATAGTATCTTTTGGATGCATACGCTAATAACGCGGGCGCAGCCCGCTGAACTGGCATGTTTGCCAGCTAGAAAATTGCTGAATATTGGTAGTTATGTCCAACTTTCGAATCCCGGCGAACGCGGTGGCTGAACACTGGTAGTTCTGTCCAACTTTCGAATCCCGGCGAACAAGCGGGCGCAGCCCGCTCAACTGGTCAATTTCGTGGGTGTTTTCGATATTTTCCGGATGGGGAATGTGTATGCAGTACCTTGGGGATGTATACGAGAATGCGGATGCATACGCTAATAAAGCGGGCGCAGCCCGCTCAACTAGCATGCTTGCCAGCAGGAAAATCGCTGAACACTGGTAGTTAGGTCGAACTTCCGAATCCCTGGGAGCGCGTGGGTGTTTTCGTGATTTTCGGCATGTGCCGTATATATATATATGCATAAGGGAAATAAGCGGGCGTCCCGGTGAACAAGCGGGCGCAGCCCGCTAATCGGCGGGGTTGCAACATAGAAAATCTTAAACACTGGTAGTTCTGTTCTTCAACTGTTCTGTTCTTCATGTTCTTCAACTTTCGAATCCCAAGGAACAAGCGGGCACAGCTCGCTCAGCTGGTGGGCTAGTTAATATAATTATTATTTGTTTTATAAATCTATATAAATAGTCAGAAACAGTTCTTCCAATTTAAATTTTAAGTGAATAAGAAATTATAAATTACCCTTATATTTAATTGTCACAAAAATGAAGCTTAAAATTATATAAATTACGTCGTAATTCTTTTTCTGTGTCACTTTAAAAATTAAACAAAGAAATAAGTTTTTGATTTAATTGGTTCATTAAATTATAAGATATTCCTTCCGCCTTCCTAGCATGCCTTCGTGGTGTAGTGGTCAGCAGGCTCGGCATGTATTCGAGAGGTCCGTGGTTCGAGTCCCGGCGAAGGCGTTGTTCATTTTTCATCTCTTCTACTTAAAAAAGTACCTAATGTGTCTAAAGAATAAGGAAAAGCATGCGAGTGTTATCTGTCTGAGGAAAGGGATGCTTTTATGGTGAAATTCTGAAGGCAAACACTTATATTTAAGTTACATGGGGAAAAGCTCAAAAATGCTCATTAGCCGTTTTTCAGCCATTTGTGAGCAAATAAAGTTCCTTAATTACAACCACTTTTGGGAGAACTGTAGTTATTACTGAGTATTACAAACTCTTATTTTTCAACTTAGTTCTAATTTTAATAAAACTATTAATATAAAAACTTTTATTTCATTTTTATTACACTTACTTTTTCAAAATAGTGTTTGTTTTTGTCAGTATTTGCCGGTATTCAGATTTTAAATGAACGCCTTTGCAAAATGTAATAACAGTTGTCTTCGAATCAACGAGAGTTCAATAAAAAAATTCAAAATTTCAAACTTGCTTCTTTATTTCTTTATATTTCATTTTATTTCGTTTTAATCTTGAAAGAAAATTAACAAAGTGATGATTCGTTTAATTCGACTAGTAATAATTATAGCGCCACTCGATTAATAATCATAAAAGAAATTGCACTGCTCCGAGAGATATTAGTTATAGATGCGACAGAACAAAAATAGGAGCTATGCATATTATTTAACGGCACACATTATAACGAAAGATTGAACAAAACAAAATTTATACGAAACTAATACAGTAAATTTCCTTTTAAAACATCCATGTATAATTTTTATGTCATTGGGGATGGAAACTGTGAGTAAGGCCTGCTGAAAATCTCTCGACAATCTATGCGATTTCCAAGAACATTTTGTGGATTTTGGAAAGCTTGTTGTTATCTCGAGGCTGAAGCAGTCTGAATTTTGAAGGAAGTTCTTACATTGCAAAATACAGTAAGAGATACAAATTAATCGGAGACAGTAAAAAGCCACTGATGCCACCCGCATGGCGTTTCCAGGGAAAGTTTATGGAGACATTATGCTCTTATGGGGTAGTTGTTACATCAAAATACTTTCGAAACTTTTACTTTCGAAACTCGTTACTTTCGAAAATTCGGTGTTTGATTCCGGGCAACTGCACTGTTTATTTTGAATTCTTTATCATTTCCAGTTCCTAGACACCTCCCTTTTCTGTAATATAAAATAAAATTTAATTTTCTTGAAAGCTATAATTCTTGAAGCATTCTCCTACAACTTCTGTTCATCTGATTATATTATCCATAAATAATCTTACTTCGAAAATATGTTAAAATAGTTAAAATAGCTGCATTGCAAACAGATAAAATAAGTTGATATTTCAATGTTATTTGTTTAAAATGGTTAATGGTATTGAATTTTAAAATGCAAAGATTTGAAAGGATGGCTGGTTGTTTAGTTCTTTAATGGCGAAGAACCGTCTAGGTCATCTGGCCCAGAAGAAGACTTATGATTCAAGTATAAAACTTTAAATACCTTAACAAAACATCACGAAATAATAACCACAAGAAAAATTTGAGACGAATAAAAGTAACTGTCATTTCTTTTTTAACTTTCTCTCTTTTTTTCTTTCATTTTTTTTTCTCCCTTCCACCTTTTTCTTCATAATTTCTGTAAAGTGTTTACGAATATTTTTACGATATTTTTTTCTCACTTTCAGGTACAGTATATTTACGACAAACAGAAAACATTTGCTCTTAAAATTCTGAAGAAAGTGCATGTGGTGGAGACGCAACAACAACAGCATGCGCTCAGCGAGCGAGCAATTATGATGTCATGTAAACACCCTTTCATTTGCAGGTACGTTTCAAATATAAAGTTAATCTTGTCACAGAAACTCTAGTTTTGGAAACTAGAATAAATGTGTTTCCCTTTGTGTAAAATTTTCGAGATTTGAAAGAAACTAAAATTTTAAAAAAAGCTTCGTTATATTTATTCAACTATTTTCTTCTGGGAAACCTTTATACTATTTACAGAGCTAGCAGTGTGGTATAATTCTTTTTTTCAGTAGGTTTTATTTTAAAATGTTAGACACATAGAAAAAATGTTTTAATTCCGAACTGATAGATAATAACAGATTCTCTAACTCAGATTCAAACTGATTTATACACCTTTTAACTTCTAATGCAATTTCTTGCTATGCTATCTTTTACTATTTCAGAGAAGTTATCATTGTAGGGCTATTATTATTTTATCTAACCAGTTATTAACTATTTCAGCCTGTACTACACTTTTCCTTTCCGTTTACCTACCAGAATGCAAATTAAGTTTGACAGTATTTAAAGCAAGGAGTTTGGATAGTAAGATAGAGCGTGTCTCTGCTCTAGACCAGTTTAGGCAAAGTCTGATAAGATTTAATTATTCGGCTTTGCGTTATAGCTGTTGTCGTTTTAAATTGCCACGCTAGTGAGGAGATTTGAGCCAGCTTCGCGTTATTTTAAATTTACTGTTATTTTAAGTTACACAAGTGGCTGGCTGATCTTGTCAAGTATGTGATATGTATTTTATATTCAAATTTCTGATTTAATAAAAAGGTTTTTTTCTTAAAACTTCCCAAGACCCTGCCGTTGACTTCACCAAAAAATTATTTTTTTTGTACAGTGTTGCCCTTTCTCGCTTTGAAATCGTTGAGTTTCTTAATGAAAAACTCATAAATGCTTTACAAAATATGAAATAGATAATAAAACAAATTCCAAATTCCAAATTTGGGCTTCCAGATGCCCATATTCGAGTGGAGACGTACGTTATTCAAAATTTGATGGCTCTAGGTACCGTTGCTTTATCACAATGCGAGAAACACGCATACATTTATGCAAATTCTTCATTATTTAATTTCTTTATATATAATAATAAGCTCTAATATTTGGTGACAACAATTTAAAAAGTGATTCGCCGTTTATAGTGAATCAACGCAAAATGCCAAAACGAAATTAATAGCCCTTCTGGGCAAATTGCTCCCTTGGGCTAAAAAGGGAAAAGTGTACTAAAGTTATTTAATGTACTTTAAAATTTAATAATATGTTTTAAAAATGCATATTTTTTAAGCAATAAGTGCAATATAAGAAACACAAGAAATTAAGAAAACGCAATAAATAAATTACGAAGAACGTAAAACTGGAATAGAAAATAAGAAACAGGTTAAACATTCTTAAAGAGCTGACTTAAAAATTAAGTTAAACAATTTTATACCAAATATTAAAAAAATTGCAACAATACATCACGTCTAGCCATCACATGAATTATAATTGAATTTCTGTGGTATTCAAATCAATGATTTTGTTTCTGATAACCTGTTTATATTTGTAAAATTTAATAATAATAATAATAATAATAATAATTCAAAAATTAAATATTAATCTAACAAACCATTTTTAAAAAAAAAGCTTTTTTATTCATGTTCTTAATTTAATTGTTGTTTCCAAGCTTTTTATGCGCAATTATTTGTATTATGATTATGTTGTATACTGTACATTGTAGAAAAAAATTTAAGAGTACCGATAAAGAAAACTATTCCTTTACAAAGTGTCAGTGTGAGAAAACGTTTGTGAATCCCTGATAAAAATAAACAGTTACAGAGTAATGAATTGATAGTACATTTTTCTGACGCACTCCGTATGTGTGCGTCTACTTTTTCTTAGAAATTTGATCCATTAGGTAGGAGGATACATTTTCTGTCACATTTCAAAGTGTTTATTTTCCAGAAGGTCCATTTTTCTGACGCACCCTATATGTATGTGTACTAAGTACTATACGCTCAGACATGTAACTGGTTAGCATTAACTGCATATAAAAATCGGGGCCACCCGTAATAGCTGTTTGAAAATACTTCTCGTTATCGAGATGACATCCAACCTAAGGCTGGGATGCCTAACGGATTAATGTCATCCTGACGATTAAAAAAATGCGATCAACAGACACGTATTTACTGAAACAACTTCAAGCATTACGAGTTACGTACTGTTATGTTACTTAGAATATTACATAATGAGCAAGTTCGTGCTTTCTTAGACTCTTACATTATATACAGCGATTATTATGTTGCTCTGTGCGTCTAGCTTATTTCGACATTTAAAGGAAAAATATAACCTAATAAAATGAAAAAAAGGTTAAATAATAAAAAAAAAAATCTCAAAGATTTCAGATTTTAAATTATGTCCAAAGGGGCGTTTTTTAACTTTTTGTGTGTTACCTTTATTTATTAAATATCATGTCCTTCGTACTTAAACCATAAAATTCAGTTTCACAGCAATATCGCAAAATAATTTTAAAATGAGTATATCTTTAGAATTCCCAATACAGAGTTCTGTTCACTTTAGATAAAAAGGTTTTTTTCCTCGTAGAGTGTTGTCGTTGCTCGCTTTTAAATCGTTTGAGTTTGTTCATCAAAAATTAGTTAAAGTTTTACAAAATATGGAATAGATAATAAAACAACTTCCAAATTCGAGCTTCCAGATGCCCCTATTTCGTGGAGGATTACTTTATGCGAAATTCGATGGCTGTAGGTACCGTCGTTTTATCACAATGCGAGAAACATGCATACATTTATGCACATTCTTCATTATTTAATTTCTTTAAATGTAATACAGCACTGCAAGATTTGGTGGCAACAGTTTGAAAAGTCATTCAGACTTTTAGTGTTCCCAACGCAAAATCGCAAAACGAAAACAATAGTTCTTAAGAGACAAAGCCTCTTTGGACTAATAAGAATAAGGAAATAAAAATAAGAACAAAGACGTTTGAAAATGCTGTAAAAGAGAAAAATAAAAAGCGGAGTTTTTTCATGTGGGAATCGTGTTTACTTGCTGTTTGTTTCCGTATAATATCTAAGTATGCATTGCTTAAGAAAGCAAAATGCTAGATATCGGAATTTGCTCGCGCGGGAAATACGACTGCGGAGAATTTTATTGAGAAAACGTTTCTTGCATTGGTACAAATTTAACCTCCGTTATATGAGTATAGAATAAATGGGTACAGGAGGAACGGAAGAAGCGATCTGGATGATTATAATGATCCTTTACAGAACTAAGCCCGAGAGAACGGAAATCTTCTTATTGTCCGAACGAATAACAGAACCACAGCGCCTGTTAGATGCCTCCGCAATAAAATGGCCACCACTTCTGGCCTTAGGAGTAGCCAATGTTGAACAGGCAAATGTCCGCCATTGGAATAAAAAATAACAGAACCACGTCGGCCACGTAAGTCAAGGATCAGGGTGTTTGGCAAAACAGCGACTGTCCATGTGTAGGATTCAACATCATCTGAAATATCCGCAAAGTGACCACATCTAGCGACAGACATCGACTTATGAATGGTATGGCATCGTCTTTTCAGATACATCTGGCGTTTTTATGCAGCACTATAATGACCATGTCATGTGTGGCACCTGAATTTCTGGAACGTTGCGCCATCGTATCGGCCGGCACGTTGGGTTAAGGTAAAGAGTACCACTGGTTACAGTTTTTAGCATGTGTACTACGCATATCTGGTACATCAACAACCAGCATTGCATCGCAAATGTGTTTAAATTTGTGGTTGTGAGTATACCTTAGCCACCTGTCTGCAGGACAATGCGCGACTAATATTTTAGCATCTAACATCCATGTTCTAGTTCTACAGATCGACATATTCACTTCAAGAATCTCCATAGATAGAACTAATGAATGTTCAAATCTGAAGAAAGGAGAATCGGTTCATCTGAAAAACCTTATCATCTTCAGTTTTGCAAGACAGAACTTTAAATTATTGTTTTAAAAAAAACATTAGCAGAAAATGCAACCATGCAATAATGGAATCCGAATGTAAAGGTTATTCTGTATAAGAAATCCCACATTTTTTGCAGTTCTGAGTAATCACAGCTTCAGAGATATTAATATGTCTCGCCTCTGTCAGTAAATTAAAATTACAGTGAAGTTGATAAGTTGTTCCTGATCTTCCCATTACAACTCTTATAATATATTGATCTTATACCATCGTAAAATATAATGCTAGATTTCATGTATCTTGGCTCAAATAATTCACTGGTTGGTCTCTCTAGACTCGAGATCATTTAATGAGATGGTGAAAGAACAGAAATTAAATTTAAAATGAATACAAAAGAATAACTATATGTTTTACATGCTCTAGCTTTGGTCATAAAAAAACAAAAAATTGCTAATATAAACCCTATTTATAATGGATGTAGTGAAGATGCACATATCCAAACAGATTGTAAAGGAAGAACCAAGGTGCAATAATTGTGCGAATGCTACTCTAAGTATGGATTAAGACTAAATTACTGGTAACTAAAATACAAGCAAAGACTGCTTCTGCTATATAAAACAACTTGAAGTGTTGGTCTTGGTGGTAGTGAATTGCACGGCGCAAAACTTTAAAGGTTATATCAGGCGAAAACACGTTTAAAACATCCAGAAGAAGCACAAAGTAAAGACAAGAAGCACTGTTATAAAATCAAACGAAGTGAAAAAAATGATACATTTAGATATAACCAGGTATGTCACATGATTTCAATTGCAAGACATGGCTAAAAATCAAGAGTAATATATGAACTACATTAAAATATATAGGATTTAAAATATTAACAAACAACATATGATAAAATCAAATTAAGCAATAAACACCTGGCGTCCCAACCCCTTGCCTAATATGGGTGTTTTTCATAAAGGGCCAGTTCATTTAGTGACAAAGGTCGGAGCACGTAGACAAATTCTTCTTACCAAGAGGTGAGCTCTTGAAGGACTAGGGTATCTCGGTCCGTGTTTCAGAGGTCCGTGGTTCGATTCCCGGCGAAGGCGTTGATCATTTTCATGTATTCTGCTTCCAAATAAATCATAATGACTTTACAACTGTAATTCTCACAACTGAGACCAAAGAAATATGTAATGACGTAACCATCAACAGAGAAGAGTTTTGTAACCTCTACTTTTAAATAATGAAGAAGCTGTTTGTATGTTCTGAGCACCGTGGAAAAACGGCGACATCTAGAATCTAGAGACACCAAATTTTGAAGACGTGTAATCTTCTACTCGAACAAGTCCAGCTCTAAGCCAGAATTCTGAATTTCAAATTTGCTTTTTATTTTTTTCATGTATAAGGTACTTTCTTCCTCCTTCCAGCATGCCTTCATGTTGTAACGGTAGCACACACGGCGCGTATTCTAGATGTCCAAGCTAGGGCATTGTTCATTCTTCAAGTCTCCTGCTTCAAAGAAACTTAATGATGCTACACATATTTTGTTTGAATTGAATGATATTTTGGAAACAAACACGACGATTTAATTTAAAAACGAGCAGTGGCAACTTACTTGGAAACAAAATTATTGCCAGCGTGCCAGACTGGTGCCCTTTAAATATATTATACTACATAAAATAATCTAATAAGAGATCTGTTAAAATTTATTATATAAGATACTTATTTTTCCGTTTAATCAACAAACTCAGTTATTTAAAAGCAATGTTTTACTACTGCCTGAAATAGTACTTTTGTCTTTCACGCGCCACTATGTTGCCATTCAGTAAAGTGTAGGATAAATTTTTAACTCTCAGATTTCATCTATCTATTATTGAATAACTGACTAAAGCGATTTAAAAGCAATAAATGCAGTTCTTAATAATTTTTCTATTTCTTAATCTGGTTTATTTAAATAAAAAGGCATTTAAGTCATGAAATATCTGATTACAAGTATTAAATATTTTAATGAAACTACATGGGGTGATATCATTAAAATCATTATATATTTTTTTATGTGACAACTTTTATAGGCGGTTGGCCAGCTAGTAATGAAAGTAATAAAATATAGGTCTTGCGGTTGAAAGGCAAAAAGTAAGAGCGCTTAGAAAAAGATTTCAAAATTTTTCAGATAACTTTGTGGGGTTTTACTTATTTAATTCTAAAGTTCTAACTTAGAACCCCACGAACACTAACAAGGGAATAATCGCTTAAGTGTGTAAACAAAACACGTAAGACTTAGGAAGGGTTCATAACCCTTTATTTTTCAGTATATTTACAATCAGTTCCTACTTGGAGCTTTACACAAAGCCTCCACTCGGGCTTGAACTTAAATAATAATAAATTAAACTAAACTAAACTACACTAGCTTAACTAAGCATTTGAAAGGTATAGCCGAAGCTATCAGAAATCTAACTAGTTGTCTCCTAAGTATTAATTAAATCGGCGAAGCCAAGCAATGGCCTAAGGTATGGCCGAGCGTAGCAACTAAGAGAGAAATTAGCCAAAGGCAAACGCGCGCTAGTCAGGGAATCAGACTCTCTCTCTAGAAGTCGGTGAAAGATTGACTTAAATAGTACTCTTTCTCATTTGCATTTAATGCGTTTCTGAATTTACATTCTAGCAGGAAATTGTAAGCTGAAATTAGAATAAGATAGGAAAGATACAAAAGTTAAAATAATTGTTAATAAACTTAGGATAAACCTTACAACTTAATATCTAATCGAATGGTATTTCATTAAAAGCTTTTGCTCTCATATATGTTTATCATACGAATTGCCAAGGAAATTGCTGGAAAAAATTTCCAATCATAGCTCTTTCGACACTGATTTTGAGATGACAACTGATAAACGCGTAAATCGCCCAATTCTGTCAACAGTAATAAAGGATGATGGATCTTTTACTAATAAGTTAAATGGTGTTATAAGGGAAACATTAAATTTTTATTTCATGAACGATCCATTCGAAAAGATGAGCAGTGTCACCAAGAATTACAGATATTTAACAAAAAAACTACCTGATGTTGTTGGCAATATTCCATTTACTAAACAAGAAATTCGCCACAACATATTTCGTGATACGAACAAAGCCAAGGGTTCTGGCGCAACGGATTTTCTGTAGAATTGGAAAGCTCTTTCATTTTAATGAAAATTTCATTATGAACTTATATAGTGGCAGCTTAAACAAAGGCTATTTCCATAAACATTGGGAAAATGCAAAGTTTGTTTTGTTTTTTTTAAACCAGAGGAAATTGCGGAAAACCTGGAAATATATTGCCCAATCTGTATTTTGTCAATTCTAGGCAAGGTTTTGGACGAAATCAACAATCGTTTATTTTAATATTTATACAGTAATGATCTTCTGGTAAACACCAATTAGGGTTCTCTACATAAAGCATAATAAGAGCAATTGTCTATATACGACACGGATTTCTATTCGCATTCGAAATGCGTTTAATTAACCTTGGGGCCCTAGTCCAAAAGCTAAATTTTTATAGCTGAATTGCTTCAAAGTCTGTATAATATTACCTGTATTTTCCTTAATTTCAAAAACTCATCTATTATAAGGATGGAACCTACATTCCTAAGTATTTTAAACGAAGAGCATCCCAGTGTTACGTTCTCTGGCCGATCCTATGGAATTTTATTGCTGATTCTGCATTGAAAATTAGATTTAAGGAAGGAATTAAATTGCAAGCTTATGCAGCTGACTTTTCTTTGATCATCTTTTGGAGGCAGCTGAATAGTTATAGAAAGGAAAGCTACAAAATCTTTAAATTTGCTGCCAGACTGGTAAGGAAGATAAACTCGACAATTAGGTATAAAAAACCTCAATGTCTACATTCTTCTTTTAAAGGTTTCTAGTTGTTCTTATTATTACATCACAGGAAAAACTAGACTTCGCTACATTAAAATCTGAGAATCATCATACCTAAACCGTATTCTTTATCTGGCAGACGTTAAACAGAAAGTATGTAAAATAGTTAGCAATTTAAGCAGACTCAGCAGACCACGATTCAAATTGAAAACATTTGAAAGCATAAATATGGAATAGAGAGGATTATCTTGCATACAGCGCCCATCTATTGAACTCGAACTGGCCGCATACGAACTAAGCTCCTGCAGACATTAAGAATTGCATTGTTCCCAATCACTGACTGCTATAGAGCGGTTTCGACTTTGCCTTTATAAATCTTGCCAGGAACAATTCTAGAAATTCAGATGTATAGGGCAATATATATATAAGAGACAATGTGGTCTAGAAATTTATACAATGCATTATTCAGGGATGATAATAAAGAACTGGTTTTAAATATAAAATAAAGAGCAATAAAAAAACTAAAATTTTTTAAGACGATTTCATACTTTACAGTGATACGACAATTTTTGATGCAAAATTAGTAGTCTTTACTAAGGTTAATCAATGATCATTAACTCGTATAAGTGAAAACTTGTAAGATAAAAAGAGTAATATACATAATTCTAGAGCATCTCAAATGCGAAAACCTCAGCTGAATTTATCAAATAAAGTTTTAGCAGCTAAAACTCTTGTTGAAACACTTAATTTAAATTATGATTTAAAGTTCCTAGATCTATGATGATTCGCGAAAAGAAAGCAACAAAACGACAAATACAAATGCCGCTGAAAATTAACAATCAAAAACGATAACATTGATATTGATTCAAAGTATAATTAAAACTCTGTTCTGTAAAGAACTAGTGCAAATTAAGCAACACAAATAGGAAAAAGACAACATGGGAAGATGCATTTTAATTACCCTGCCTAAACTATAGACAAATCGACGATGGACTCACAAAATGACAAATCGAATTGTTACAAGACACGGAAGGTTAGTTTTCTGCATATATGCTTCGTTTTCACAGAAAACGTGTTCAATATAAATGTAGAATATAAAATTTACTAGCCAATGATAGATATTACGTATGACATTGTCCTCTAACGATGAACATTAGGAACATTTTCGTACAGAAATGTCACTAAGTACTTTCTGTGCACAAATATTAAAGAAACAGTAGGCATCTGTAAAACGATTTTAAAATCTAATCAATCATAGTTGTTTTACTTTTGGTAAAGATTTTTGTTAATGTTATATAAATAATTTGACTGAAACAGATAGACAAAAACTATTTTCATATTAGAATGTATAAATAAAAAAGTACTTGTATTATGCAACAAGTTTATACATTTACATACTAATTTTAATATTTATTGAATCATTAGTATCTGAAACATTCTATAATCATTTTTATTTTGTACTATGTATATGCAAGTGATTTTTGTAGTCAACTAATTTAAATATACTCATAACTTTGCATAATATTAAATAAACTTTAGTTCTTAATAAATCTGAATTTTAATGTAAATTACTTTAGTTTGCATAAATTAATATAATAGTTAATTCCTTATTGTATAAAACATAATATATATTCATAGTGTACAGATTGGGCAGATCCAAACAAACTCATAAACGTTTACAAGAGTTCCCGAAGGGATTCTGTCCGAAGAATGGTTAGATTCGGGTCTTGTAAAAGCATTCTTAGATCGTTTGCTTACCGGTATCTGTATACACTTTTCAGTACCTTCATTGTGGTGCTTGCCTACAATCAAGAATAATGTAGACACAGAGGTTTTGGATTTGAATATTTATTCTTTTTTCTACATAAACTATACTGCAGATAATTTTGAATATATATATATATATATATATATATTCAAAATATATATGTTTTCCTGC
The DNA here is from genome assembly GCA_000611955.2 of Stegodyphus mimosarum. Lineage (NCBI taxonomy): Eukaryota > Metazoa > Arthropoda > Arachnida > Araneae > Eresidae > Stegodyphus > Stegodyphus mimosarum. Next base: position 528,483 of record KK115521.1, read on the forward strand.
AGTCATTTTATTCTGAATAAAGGTAAAGATACTCTGCTACTGAAACCGCGGAATCTTCCTTCACGGGAGAAAAAATAGCGGCAAGCCATCCTGCAAAATTTTAGTTTTATTTTAATTTCCGATCTTCGCTTCACAATTAGCTTTGTTTAATTATCGACTCGCCAAGCCGGTGGTATGATCTTATAGTTTTAGTTTGGGGTTATTACCCCCTCTCTCGAGCATCTTTTGAAGAAATTCAGCCACTTGCAGCTGTATGAGCCATAATAGTAAGCCTTTCATATTATCCCTTCTTTTCAAATTAGCATATCACCTTTGTTAACCCGTTCTTTCATATAGGTTCTTTTCGCCGTCCTTTCAGACAAAATTATTTTCTCAGAACATGAAAGCTATTCATACAGTTGTGATAAAATCATTTCACCAAAACAAGCTTATTCTTTCTTCTTTAAAGGTTAAGAATCAAAGCAGAATTTTTTCTTATCTGACTTCTCACTCTTTTCTGTACAATTACGCTGCAATCTAATTTTCTTAAAAATTTCAGCTGGAAACGCTAGCTAATGATAAAAATATAAATTAACTTGATGCCTCAGAAATCTTTCCCACATATATCAGATATATGACATTTATGAGATATGTCCACTAGTATTCTGTCATGCGTGTATATCATGATTGTTGTATGGTGTCGGCTTTTGTATTTTGTCATCCTGTGTCTATATCAAATTTGATTAAATCCTTTTCATCATTTCTGGAGGTAATCGATTAAATGTGAAAATTCTCTTAATTTTGAGCACAAAAGTACTAAAGGGTAGAAATTATAAGTTGTCGTAATATAACTGTTTATTGGCCTTTTTTGAAGAACCACGTGATGATTGTTTCAGCAAAACACTTTATATATATATATATATAAAGTTAATCGAATATTGTAATCTAATGTTCATTTAACGGCTGCACAGATACAAGAAAGAAATGATTTCGCACGTTTTCATTTCCATGGAAACGTAAGTCAGGAATGTGACAGTTTGAGAGAAGTATCCGGTATAACAGTTCCCGTAAAAATACACTATAATAGACTGTTGTACAATACATGGCGAAAGACCCGAGGATCAATAAAACTACCATTAAAGCACACATACTTAAAATACCGGTTTTAAAATACTGTATGCAATTGTAAAATCTATTTTTGTTAACAAAATTTGAGCCATATTTTGAAACGAAAAGGTTTGCTATTAAAATTGCCACTCTGATTTTTACTTCTTTTTTAAATAATTTATATTATGTATATAATGTTCTGAGAAATTTCCTTAAATTCATAACTGCATTATTTTTTAAATTAGTAGGAAAAAATCAATCGAAATTATTTTAGGTTACAGAGTACTTAAATGCATAAAGCATTAAACTGTTTAAGTTATTGCAATGGGAAATATCTTAAAAAGAGCAACTTGCAAGGAATCTTTCAATAGAAATAACATTAGCTAGACTCATGTGAAATGGAGCAAATTTCAGGAATTGGAAAACCGTGGGTATAGATGTCTACTATATAATTAATACCTATTCAGAAGATTAAAAACTAAAGTAAGTTATAAACACATTCTATTTTCACTATTATAAAATTTGCTTTTTTTACATAAATTATAGAAACTTCCATAAAAGAATATTTATGCAAAATACTACATTACGATTTTAATGCATTTTGGGGACCAAAACTTTTATTTATAATATATGCAATCCAAAATAAATTTTAATTAAATTTCAAGAATCTGAGATAATACAAATTGATATACTTGCTAGACTATGTAAAGAAATTTTGTTTGGTGCTTCTCCGTTAACATGGCGCCATTTTGCGCCCAAATGTAAATGCTGGAGCGAAATCTAACTTGATGACGGAACTCTAACGATACAATAAACGCCATGAAAAGAATAACTTTTTTATATATAATAAATAAAATGCGCGCAATGCGAATTTATGTAATTCTCTTATATCATGAAGCAATAGAAATGAGCTATTACATTAGGCAGTATGGCGCACTTTTGGAGCCCCGTTAGCAGAATTTCTTTTGTTTATAACTAATGGCGCTTTATTAATGATTTTTAGAATGTAGGAAAAAATTCATTAAAATTTCTGGTATTTTAATTTATGCCTGAAGTGTTTTTAGCGTAAACGCCATATCATAAATATAATTATATCATAAATATAATTTTCCTTTCTTTGTGCATGTATTAAAATGTTCATGAAAATTACTGTAGTGTTGCCTTTAAGCAACAACAAGCCAAGCTTAAAAAAAGTTGGGCATCTTAGTATAATTTTATTTATGGCCATTCTGCAATAGATATAGAATTACAAATAATGGTAAAAAGTTATAAATTGAAAATTCAAGATAGGATATAAGCGTTTGAGATCTGAAGATTTCTTAGCAATCTTTAGCAGTCCAAGGCGGGAAGCTGTTGCTCAGTTCTGACTCTTGACTGTTTGGCAGAGCACCTCCATTGTATTGAAATCTTTTCGAACCTTGGCCAAAGAAAGTCTATGTACATATTCTTTGCCTTGGCTACCATCGCTGTTAATCGGCAGATCCAATTAATAGAGACCGCTGTCCATCGCTGTGCGTCACTTCTTAGCGACTCTGAAACGGTGCTTTATTGGTGTACTAAAGAACTTTTGAGGCAATGACTTCGGTCACTTTTATGTATACCTTATAATGTTTGTTTGCACTTTTGTATTTGTTTTGTCACTGGGAATCGCTTAATAGAATCATTTCAGTTCAGTCTGTAATAATTTGTATTTAAATATTTAAGCTTTAAAAAGTCAAGCTGCAAGGATTTATTTTAATTCATAATTCTTAGTAAAATTTAGATATTTTTATTAAAGGGTAATAACTTAAAGTTTCTTCTTAAAGCCTAGAGATAAAGAAAAACTCAAGAACTTTAAAATCTTCCACGAATATTAGATAGCTACTTCCTGTTGCAAAGGAGGACAAAGCAAGGAAAAACCTCAACAATAAAATAATATTAAAATAGCTATATAAATCCATTAAATGAGGATTATACTGAGTATTTAAAAAAACCAGCATTATAAAACGGAATTAAATTGGGTCTATTAAATGAATTTTCAAACCTAAATTAAGAAGATAAGTGGCTTACAAAAACAGTAATGTAAATTTAATAAAAGGTGTGACGAAGAGTTAATAAAACAGACAATTCCTCTTCTGCACCCACACGCACTGTAACACAAAATCTCTTTTCTTTTCGTTTTGAAACCTATTTCGGATATTTTGTATAAGTAAAACAAGAAATAAATTAAATATATTTCAGTATATCTGTATTTTTTAATATGTTACAATATTTAGAATTCTAAACAGATTTTTAAAAATAAATCTTTTTTATATATTTTGAGGATAGTGCTACTTTAAATCATCAAATATATCAAGATCTTAAATAAATTACAAAGTAAAACTTACATGTTTTGATAATCATACTTTCTAAAAATAATATCAAACAATTAATCGATTCACCTACGCAATTTCTTTGTTATGAATACAGTCTCGGTTTAATATTTATGCGAGCGTATCTTCTTTTTTACTAGCGACGACGATGTATTTAACGAGTTTCAGGACTTGCGCCTTATTTATATGTAAAATTTTGATATGCGCAAGCAAATAATTATTCCGCCATCGGGAATAGGGATAAGGGATCTTTCAGAACTGCGTCTAAATGAAATAGGGCAATAAATAGCCAAAAGGCGGTAATGTGATTGCACATAAAATTACTTTAGGGTTGGCTCTGATTAATAAACACACGAAAATTATAATTTAGGATTGGAATGCAAGTGGTGTTAAATTAGAGAACATTAATAAAAAAGATTTTGGAAATTCAGCACTAATAATTGCAATGGCAGTATGAACTTAGCATGATCTACATTTGTTTAAGTACTTTCGTACTACCCTCAAGTGAAACGTTTTCTTCAACCACAAACAGGTCACAATCAACTCATGCTGTGACCAACTCAATGCATCTTTACAAACTGCGATTCACATGATGCATGATACATTAATAAAAATGCTTATTTGGCCCTATAATTAGGCCGTTTTAAGCTAACTAAAACAACGTTCCTGCGGGTTTCTTACTGTGAAAACAATCGTAAACTTAGACTGACCACTTACGGAAATCAGCAGATGGATGTAAAAGGAATGATCTTTATCACGTGGTATGGCAGATCCAAAGGAAAGAGACAAGATGAAGAGTTTAGAGATTGAATCAGGATTAGATTTGGATCATAACACGAAATCACGACAGAATTCGATTATACTGGATCATAACATGAAATCACGCCAGGTGAGAATGAAAAATCATGTGTACGAAATATAAATAATCCAAAGCTACAATTAAAACTAGATTAAATACAAATATACATTAGAGTAATTCAATGAACATAATGCAGTATATACTATGTACGAAACACAATAGGAAAGATTCGAAAAATCTATATAAATTATACTGAGTACGAAGAAGTAATAAGTGAGAAATAAGTACAACGAAAAGGAATAATAAAAAATACAGAATAATTATGTATATAATGATTACAAGACAGCATCAGTTTAAAATACGAAGTTGTGATCATGCAGAAGCGCGATATAAATGACCAGAAGAATTTGTCTTTGATTAGAATAACGTAGTTCAGAGTACCCTAAAAGCTACCCTACAAACAGTCTAAAGCTTTGCAGAATAATTTATTGTTGCAGCGGTGAATACAGAATTTTATAGGCTCAAATCTGAGGCCTCGGTGTGAAACGCAGTTTCTCATTAAAAAGTATGAACCAATCATAATTATGTGTGCCTTATTTCATATCATCAGAAGCTGGTTGAAATCAGTGCCCATGGCTCGATCCAAACCGGAGAGGCATTACACAAAATGGGTCTTATAACCGAAAGGTATGTTCTGCGTTTCCGGTTGAGTAGAAGACAAGAATAAGGACCAAGAGCGGCATCATATGTTTTAAAAGCTAGGGGCTTTTCCAGTGACATTAATTTCATGTGACGAAATGAGTTGGTGATTAATAGTAACCCCCAGATAGTTTACTATAGGCACTGAGTCTCCGAAAAGATAGAGCTGATTAGAAATCACCAAGCGAGTTTTCTTTCTTTCGATAATTAATGAGCTGTGACTTTAGAGTATTAATGCTCATTCTATGCGATTCACAGTTATCCAGTAATATCTTTATATAGCAGCCTTGGCCTCTAGCTGCAACAACTTGGCATTTACTTACATTTCGCATTTCTTTTCTCTAATTTTACGATATAAAAGTTCCTCTGAAACAGTTCTACTAACTGAGGATTACTTCTCCATCAGCTTTCTTTCAAAAGCTACCGTATTTCGGCCTCCGATATGCTTGTTAACAATGTTCTGTTACTAAAATCTACAAACATTGTCCGGTTTTAAAATCGTTTGCAGTGACGAAACCAGATTAGAAATTTTTCTAAATACATCGAAGAGGTGTTGTTAATTTCAGTAAGCGGATTTTGTGCCTTGGCAAAATAAAAAGTATAATCACTTCAGTGAAATATTTGCTGCAAACCTAACGCGCAAGCGATCTAGCGGAATAATGCTCTGAATAATTAAACCTTTTCTTTATTCAATAAGTGGTGGTACCATGTGGTTTTAATCCCAGTATTTGGTTTTGCCATTTTGATACATCATTTTAAATATAAGATTTTATGTTCAATACTTTTAATTCCTGAGATTCCAGTTTGTAAAACTAGTTGACATAACGTAATTATTCATTTAACATTTTTTAAAAAAATCTCCATACCAAACTCAAACGTAACTCTCTATACCAAACTCAGATTACAGTTCCTTTTTAAAGTTCCGATTCTTATACCTTTTCAATTTTAACTTTTTGAAACTTAAACGGTAAATTATTAGAAGTATTAGATTGAAATCTGAAAATTTTTATCTTGCGTTTTTTTTTTCACCTAAAATATTTTGTGTGATTAATTACTTCAGAAGAATACCTTTTTTTACTACATAAACTCACATTTATGAGATATTGTAGTATAGATACTGTTTTACATTGTCTTGTTATTAATTCTTATTTCTTTAATTTTTTTATAATTATAGAATGTATAAGACATTCAGGGATGAAAAATACGTTTTCATGTTAATGGAAGCATGTCTAGGTGGAGAAGTTTGGAGCATTCTAAGAGACAGGTAAGAAGAGATCATGTGATTTAACGCAGATTAATTTTTTAATTTTCAGTCCTTTTGTGACAGTATTGTCAAAGTATAGACATCATGTCTCTTCTAACCAAACTCATAAAATCTAGCTTTCCTTAAATGTACTTCGCATCAAAAATTTCATCTGAATTATTGCCTTTTCAAAATCCCTTGCATAAAAATCGCATGCAGTTTTTTCTTGATTCAAACACAGTGACTTTGCTTCCTTATTTTATCATTTACTATATATTAGTTGTTGATCTTGATGTATACACATATTTTTTTATCAATTCAAACTGATGCAGAAATTTTCCAAGTTTTTACTTCAAGTTGTCACTAATTTGTCTCTCCCTGTCAGATAATTAACGGCTCTTGGTTGATATTAATTTTGTATATTTTATCTCTGTCTTACACACACACAGGTACACGTACACATTCGTGAATTCGTGAAAACTTCAGAAATTCAAAATAAAAGAAGTGATGCTCTGAAAAAGTTCGGTTTGCGCGAATATGATCAGAGGGATATTGGATTTTTTCCTCCGTGTATAAAAAAAAGATTCCAAAAGTAACCAAAAGAAGGCGGTCACACGTTATACTGAGATGTTTTACGCAAATCAGGCTTGCAGTAAAACACTTGGAAGAAAATGGATTTGTCATTTGATGCCGGCATCATGCTATCATTAGCAGATCTAGTGTTGGTGGGTAAACTTGAAGCCACATGTATTGCATTGCGGAAGTTTCGCATGGAAAAAAGACTGAAGACACTAAAAAGCTGTATATCATTGAATGGGGTACTGAATTTAGTATGACATTTTAAAGAAACGAGGAGTTTGGAGGATCGTTCACGATGGGGCATCCTTAAGAGCTACATCACGATGATCCTTGAGAACAGACTGCGTCCATGTTGTACAAAGTGTCATGAAAGAATTGGAAGTCAAAACATCAATGAGAAGTAGCAGTGCTCGTGAGGCTGGAAAAATAATGGGGATTCTGGAATCATCGATTCGACGTATTGTGTACGGTATCTTGAATCTGTTATCCGTACAAAATACAAGCACTTCACCCGTTATTACCGTTAGATACGGATGAAAGACAAATATTTACTACATGAGGCCTGGTACAAATGGAACATGACCCAAAGTGGTTGCTAAATATCATGTGGACCGAAGAAGCTCATACTGCACGGTGGCGTTCAATGCACAAAACAGTCGCATCTGTGCGACAAAAAAAATCTTGTAACTACCTGCCCAAGCTACTGCATTCTCCTCATATGACTGTTTGGTGTGATTTCATTGAGTCTATCATTCTAGGCCCTTTTTTGTTTGAAGAGCGTTGACCTGTATGACCGTATGACTAAGCCACTGCATTCTCCTCATATGACTGTTTGGTATGGTTTCACCGAGTCTTTCCTTCAATGCCTTTTCTTTTTTGAACAGCGTTGGCCTGTATCTGGTTAGAAAACCTGTAAAAATTGCAGAATGGTATGCTACGCTTTTACGTTACCATGTTGGGCTTGCATTCCAGGAAAGACATGCGTTACCTGCCATTACTTTCATGACATTGTGAGGCTGTAGCGTGGCAACACGAATTTGGTTTTCCAGGTGAGACCACAAATGCTCTATTGGATTAATGTCAGACGGACTTAAGAGGCCAAGACATGGCTTGAAAGTCACTGGAATATTCCTCGAACCACTCCCTGACAATTCGATCCTTATGACATGGTGCATTATCCCGTGGGTAAACACCGTTCCCCGCCGGAAATACTGTTGTCATGAATGGGTGAACCTGGTCTGCAACGATGTTCACATAGCACAGACGTCAGGGATTGTTCTATGGGGATTATGGATCCTAATGTGCTTCATAAAAATTCCATTCACTGCAATGCACGCTGCACAGTGTGTTGAGAAGCACTGTTTGAGTCTTCACTGTTATAGCTGGCGGTATATATATATATATATATACACAGTCCAGTCACATTAATGTGACCACCACGTACTTTCCATGTCAGAGTTAAATAACCAATCACAGAAGGCAGGTGGCAGCACAGTGCAGTTGAGCGTATATAAAGGGTGTGTGAGGGCTTCGGAAAACATTTCAATCGTTGGCGTAATGCAGAAACGAAGCGATTTATCCGACTTCCAAAAGGGCATGATCATTGGCTTTCGGGCCAAGGGTGGAAGCATTTCCGAAAC
>KK115521.1:546536-570811 GCA_000611955.2 Stegodyphus mimosarum
TTTCGTCGACGAGGCATAAGTACAGATTGAGTTAACGTTTACCACTAGCAGATAACCACCGATAACCATACACGCCTCGCTACAGCCGTCTATTTATTCGGATCCATCAGCCGTTCAGAGGGCGCTGCTCAGCATACGCATGCGCTACGGATTTGCAATTCTAATCATTTGCATATCATGCGCTACTTTGCATTTCCTGAAAATTTCAGCTCACTCGCGTAAGTCCTTCATGGTGTTGCAATTTTCACAAACGTGAGTGTATTAAAATAAATGTAATTTTTAAATTTAATTAGATTAATTGCTGTGATAAGAAACAATAGTTCTATAAAATTCTGAAAAAAAATTAAATTATTTAACAACAATTTTTTGAACTAAGGTTTTAATACTACAACTTATTGCTTTCAAACTAACCGTTTACTTAATGTATGTGTCGTTCAAGATATTTGTTTTATTCAGTAAAAACGAAATAAAATTTCCTTGATGCACTAGCAAGTTTATTAAAATTTTTCATGATTATTTCATCGAATGGATGATGAAGCAAATCTATTTAATCAGGATTCAGAAGTTATACTCTTAACTTCAGGTGTTTGACACAAGAAAAATTTCTTTCTTCAGTAGCGGTAGAAAAGAAAGGATATCTAATAAATTTACAAGAATGTTTATATTCCAGAAGGAAATCTTATGATATGCTAGGAGTTCTCGAAATATTATTAGGAATCCACTTTCATCTCCATGACGAATATTCAGTCTAAACCAACATTCCATAACACAGTTACCTCATAAAACATGATAACTGACACCAGTGATGAAATATTTTGTTACTGAATTCTTATTAGTATACTTTGCTATGACGCAATTATTTTCCTATATGAATGAAAGAGTAATCTTCCATTTTAAAATCTTTTACACTGAGAAAAAATATTTGTATTTCGTCAACTTTCAACGCAGGCAGATCTACGCCAAAGTTATAAATTTGCAGTTTTTCTTTTATTTACTCATATTCATTTTCTATTTTTTCAGTGTTTTATGCTATATTGAAATAAATAAATAAATACATGCACTGTAAAAAATCTGAATTCGCAGGTAAAAACGATAGTCAGTTAATAAAGAGACTTTCATTTGAAATGAAGAGAACAGTAACTAGTACATGCGATTTTCCTTATTTATTACACAGAATAGATATATGAGTGTGGGAGTCATCACGTGGTAAATGTTCATTTTAGAAAACTGGCAATTTTGGACCGTTTCATATATATCAATAATAGAAATTAAATTCGAGATAACTACTTACGGACGAAATGTATTATAAAGCTTACGTGGTGATTAAGTTTGTATTACTTTAAAAAGTGTACGTATTAGAAATGTAAAAACGCTAATTTTTTTAAGGTTTTGTTCTGTGTTTTACTCTTACATGTATATGATTTTGTGTCTTAATTCTCTAATTTATAGCTTAAATATGAGTGTAACATTTGTAAATAAGGAAAAGAAATTAGGTAAGGAATGCTTCAACTTAAAATTTTCAAAACCAATGCTACAGATGGGACTTTCTAATCTTGAACATTCCAGATTCGAAAACACAAACCTTCACACATCTTTCGTCATCCCAGTCTAAACCTAAAAAATCATTAAACGTTTTAATTTAAATAACAGTTTTATTGACGTGTAGTAAAAGTGCTGTTTGAAGAATCCAAACTGTTGCAATTTTAGTAGACTTGAATCACCAATATCACTTTGTGGCGGCCTTCAAACCACACTGCTTATTTTAGAGAAAATTTTACGTTTCGTGTTTTATGTTTATCTATATTAACTTTTGAAATAACTTCACTTCTTCTAGGTTTGCTCTGGTGTAAAATGGTTCTGGAATATATAAAAAAAAAGATTTGAACTATTACTTCATTTCTTCCCTTGCTAATTGTGCTGAGAAGGCGAACCCGAGACTCAGATATTTTAAATACACATTTCTTTTATTAAACTTCATTTGCAATGTATGCACTGTTTTAAACGTAATTTTAAATATGTTTGTCATTAAACTTGGATATGAAATTTTGCTTCTTTTAAACTTTTAATATTAAGAAAATCCCTCTCTTTTTTTGTATTCCTTATTAGTATACGAAAAATTCGACAAATTCAAGAAATCTAAGATTCGAATTTAGATTCAAGAAAATTTCGAATTTGTTCTACCTCTGTTTTATACAAATGAAAGTTAGCAGCAGTATGATTATTGTCAGACAGCCATCGATATTCATTAAGTATACAGACATACTCCAAGTAAATATTAGATAACGTGCACCGTGATGGACATCCATTGGATATATCAATATCTAAAATAGATCCATGCCTAAAATGTTCATCTTATATTCATAACATCAACATCCTGAATGATGGCGGTTTACGTAGTACAATCAAGAAATTTTTAACCCATATTAATCTTAAAGTAACATTTTGCAACTATTAATTGATCTAAATATTAGGTGGTTGTTGGTGGTGGATTTTCTTGGCACAAAACCTGAAAGGCTATGCTGCCCCAAATGTGTAATAAATATATCCAGCTTGTTTAAGCGCAGCATAAAATTTTAAACACAATTGGAATACGTTGATGATAATTTATAAATGATAAAAATATGAAACAAAACAAAATTCTACAACCAACTAAAATAATAAACTGACGAAACTAATTTATGCTACGATGAGAAGATGCTTAAAATTGTCAGGATGAAATATATGAAACTACATAAAATTTCAGTACATAAAACACATAGATATATTTAAGACCAATTCACATCAAACAATAAAATAGTTTCACTGAAATAATGAAAGAAATTAATTTATTTTTCAAATAAACACTCAAGACTTAATCAAAACTATTAAAATGCTTCACACGAGGGCTCTTGAAATATGGATATTCTATAAAAATGTGCCGCATCAAGCATCCTTGTTATTATCAGCTTATTCTAGCAGTTCCAGGAACCCTGCAATAAAGAATTTGGTACTCATGGCTTCATAAGTTTGAATGCTGTCCTAGAATTCCTATAGCTACAGCATTCTGAGTATCATAAAAACTTTCTGAAAGCTTTTAATGCAGTAGGCAAAACAGCAGAGATTAAAAACTTTTTCGGGCATTGCTTATATGCAAATGTAAGAGCATAATATACCGCAGATACTCTAGCATTAAACACGGAGGAAGTATTACGCAGCCGTCTGTCCTCCTTATATTTCCCAATCACAAATGATGCTTCTATATTATCAGCTGTTTTTCAACCATCTCTTATATCGGAATGTGAATGTTCTATTCATGCTTACATACTATCAAGAAAAAACTGCATATATATTATCTCGTTAGTGTGTCTTATCAAAATGGTGGAAAACATCGAGTAGCCGAAATTCTAAATTATCTCAAGCCGAGACATCAAGATATTGTATTGCTCACATCAGTCTTGCAGTATTTTTCTATCAGTGTGTGAGCTCTTTCAGAGAACACAAGTACGCAAAGAGACTGTGCTGCAAAATGTTATAACAGCCTTTAAACGAAGAGAGGAGACTAGAATGGTCGCGTTCTGACAGTACACTAAAATAGTGATGAATTGACAATTGCTCACTCTCAACTGAAGCGACGGTGCTAAGAAATAAATGTACAGACACCGTAAAGCAGATTTTCTTGAGACTTCAGAACAAATCCAGATATCCTAATGATCTACTTTCAATAAAACAGATGATCTTGCCGATTAATAATGACTGAGCAAAAGAAATTCGAATATAGAGCAGACAAGTGTCCTATAAATGCAAAGCAATATACCACGCTCTGCAGCCCAGAAAGGGTGGCCGAAGCTTTCAGAAGATTTAGAGTTCAGAAATATCTCTTCCGCAAGCACAGGATATATGGAAGAAAAGTCAGCTTTTGGTTGAATTTCATTCCAAAAAAATTCACTTCAGATGCGGATGTAATCAGTGATACATACAGATTACGCTTAGGCTGGAGATTTTGCCCTCTGCAAAAGTCCATTCAAGTAGTTTTTTATTTAAAAGCATAAATCTATGTTATTTTTCCAAATGTCTGGATTCTATTAATAATTACCGTCGCTCCACAAACCTTACCTCTGCCCTTGGCAACTTATCTGGTTACAATGATTATGAAACACCAACATACAATGATTTTTAAGCACTTAAAGGAAGTTAATTTAGAACAAAATTTATTTTAAAATTGAACAGCGTAACACTGAGGATACTACCCTGGAGCACATCTTCTTTTTGTAGAAAGACATCTGACAAAACAGAGATAATCCTTACCTGAAATACTCTAGCCTTCTAAAAATTGTGAATGAAAATTGGCAGGTTACTGTGCAAGCAACTGGCATAAAGGTCATAACTACACGCCCTATTCTCTACATCAAATAAGACATAGGAAAGTAGCATAATATCAATGCTTCTTTTCGAAAACACGAGATTGTTTTCTAAATAGTATATTAGACGTTGGTTTTACCTTTTTTTCAAACAGCTTTCAAACGCAACGTATATCCGACGGGCCGATAATTCGGAGGATTCTTCAGGTTTTTGCCTGGTTTTCTTCCATGCAATGAGAAAGATATGCTTTCTACACGCGACTACATATAAAGCGAGAAGAGCAGTCGATGACTTACATAAGAGATCCTTCAGCATTTCATAACTAATACAATCGATAGCCGGACTTGTATGTGTGCTTTCAACAAAATTGTCTTAGGTTCAAGCATAGTAAAATTGACATTTTAAGGCTTCAGTTTAGAAGAGCAGAGCGCAGTGAGAATTTTTAGTGCGTAGCTTAAAAGAAAGACATATTGGAGAGTAATTGCTGCCCATGGAAATGGCACTGAAGGTCTTCGGTATTCACAATTTATTTTGTAATGACGATCAACTCTGCCATCTTTCTGCAAAGTAGTGACTAGCTATTGTATATTCCATAGGCTTTCTTAATTCTTTCCCATACTCGTTTACTTAGCGTAAATCAATGTGCTATGAATGACACATAAGGTATCCACGAATCCCTCTAGCTCTGCAGTCGGATCCTTTCTGCATTTGCTTTTGCTTTTTTGAAGGCTGTAAAATTTGATGAAGTGGAACATCTACGAAAAATTCCTTAAACGTTTCTCTTTTGTCTCAGAGCATAGCATTTTTAGTTCCATCGCGATTTTGAGTATATTAGTTGTTTTGTTGATGCCATAGGTATAGAGAATGTAGTTACCTGAATTGCATCATAGATAGGTTTATAGCTTGTAATTTCTGCCATGAGCATCGCAAGACATAAGGAGAGATTCGAGTCTGACTGACCGTGTACAAAATTAAAGATTGTAGACATGAGACAGATTCCTCCCCTTGAGAAAGTACAAAAGTTGGAAAATAATCACTACTCTAAGGATGATTTCCGACACGAAATGCACAAAAGAGAAAAGAGATGATATGCAAACTGAAAGATCAATAACATGAAATCTTCTCACAGTTCATGGAAGGAGGTGTTCTGATCATTATTCAAGACACAAAGGGGCAGTTCGATCATTTTTCTCAATTTGTCTGTCTCGAGGATTTCTGTCCTTACTTCCCCAAAGAGAATTATAGCGGTTAAAGTGCCTACAACAGTAAATGGTTCAGGCAGCCGCTTTATAAAATCATCTAAATCTTGTAAATTGATGTAGTCATTTCGAGGCAAATAAACAGAACATAATAAAACCAAAATATGGAAGATTTTGATAGCGAATACTTAAAGGAGTATCTTCAAATGAAGTGTATTTGACGGATAGTCAAATGAGGTAAGGAGATCTACACCTCCGCTGGCGCGGTTGCCTATCAGATTATCTTCCCTCGTGACAGAATATCTTCGAAGTATAGTTTATTGTTCGGATTTCAATATAGTTTCTTGTAATGCTAAATACACAGGATGATGTGCATAGATTATATCTTTGACGTTAACGAGATTTTGGTAGAAACGGCGACAACAAAAACGTTCAGGCTGTGATTTTGGAAGATTTCAATATTTTCCTGTTTCTGTTTGCTACTTTCTGTATGTGCACCCTTTACTAATGTTATTTTTTCTGGCAGTCTCTGTGGAAGATTATTTGCGAACTTGTGACTGATTGTTTATTTTGTACACATACTGTTTTTGTGTTCCTATTGATATTCCAGTTTGTGTTGCTGCTTTGGTGTTTAATAAATTTTTCTGTGACAGGGATCTATTTACTATTCTTCTCACCTCCAATATATATCTTATATTATAAAAAGCGAATGTGTATGAGCTGATCAATGTTCATGTTTATAGAAAGTTAAGTTTTGCCATACGTTTTTTATATTCGCAATAATATTAATGGTTTGGATGTAAATTGATGAAAGTGTCCGAAAGATTTGCTTCGGATATCTTTACATGTAAAATGTTTACTGCTTGGGGTTGTAAGAAAGATTCAAAAGTTTCTTAATTTTCTTTAAGAAAAATTCTTAATTTCTTAATTCTTAATTCTTTTGTGGCATATTTTTGTCATGTTTATTCACAAAAATTATGCAAATTGTTAACACAAAAAAAATACTAATTTATTATCTGAAAACACTGAAAAATATCAAAATGTTTATTTAATTATTCTTTGTTTTTAAGTTGTGGATGGCAACGACTTATAAAACTATTAAAATGAAAGCCTAAGTTTTAAAATTTGTTTTGGAAAAGAGGTAAGATTTATTTTTATGTATTTAAAACTGGGAATTGTAAGATTCCTATAATGCAATATATAGGATGATATAAGACATGCTCTAAATATATGATTTGCATTCTCTGAACTGTTTTGATTATACGTATAAAATATTACGAGATGAATCACTTTTAAGGCATGAGTTGCTTACTTTAGTTACTTTTATTGCTTCTTAGTTATTATTCTTAGCATTAGCAGTGACATCAGCACCTTGGTTAGTATGATTCAGAAAGGGGAACAGAAAAAATATATGTGGCTTCAGTTGGCGGTATTTCAAAAATAAGAATTGCATACTTTCTTATTTATTAAAAAAGGAACATTCGAAAAAAGATCTTCATCAATACATTTTGTTTTAAATGTTTTAGTTCTTCTTCTTTTTTTTTTGTCGTTGTTGTTACTGTTGCTATTCTGAATTACTAAAACCTTCATCGTAACCCCGACGCCAATTGAAATTACAAACATACAAAAAAGATTACATTTTAAAATATGTAGGAAAGAAAAGGAAAATAAGTTGGCATTTCGCTTTTAAACAACTACAGACGGACTCGGCTTATCAGTGTTTACGTTTACTAATAATGTTTTCGAAATAAGAATTATCAAAAAAAAAAATCTGAGAGAGATCACTAAGCAATAAAAAATGTTAGGGTTTTTTTTTTTGGAAGTCCAAAGGGACTTTCTCCCTGAGGTACTATTGTTTTCGCTTTGCGATTTTGCGTCGAATCATTCTGAATGTCCGTTTCACTTTTCAAATTGTTGCCACCAAATATTATCGCCCTGTATTATATTTGAAGAAATTAAATAATGAAGAATCTCCATAAATGCATGTATGTTTTTCGCATTGTGATAAGACAATGGTACCTAGAGCCATCAAATTTTGAATGACGTAATCCGATTGCGAATATGGGCATCTAGAAGCTCAAATTTGAAATTTGGAATTTGTTTTATTATCGATTTCATATTTTATAAAACTTTAACGAATTTTTGATTAAAAAACTCAAGGATTTCAAGCGAGCCATGGCAACGTTGTACAGAAAAACATTTTTATCTCCAGCACGTGAGACTGTGTATCGGAAATTCTAAAGATATGCTCGGTTTAGAATTATTTTGTGATATTGTTCTTGAACTGAATTTTATGGTTTAGGTGCGAAGAACATGATATTTAATAAATAAAGGTACTTACAAAATGTTAAAAAAGCGCCCCTTTGGACGTAATTTCAAATCTGAAACCTTTCAATTTTTTTTCCTCTCTCTCTCTCTCTCTCTCGACGAGTTAATATCAACAGTCGAAGATGTTCAGTTCCCTTCGCGCGCTCGACGAGAATTAACATCAATATTAGCACATCAAAAAATTATTCCAGATAGGTCATTGGGGCTAAAAACAAGTATTGAACGTTGTACGGGACAAGGGTACATTAGTTGGTAGTTTTAATTTAAGGCATTATTTGATTCGTTGGAAAGTCGAGAACTTACTATTGTATATGTATATATATATATATATATGTGTGTGTGTAATAGCCTATCTTCTTTTTCTGACTTACATTTTGGGCATAGTCGGGAGAATAATGAACGTTTTCCTCTGCAGCTTGCACATTGTGGCTCTGCATCGTAATTATCGCTGTGATTGTTTTCCATACATCAACATGCACACATGAGTTTGCCACAACAGAACAATTTTGAGTGGCCGAAATATTGGTATCGAAAAGCATCGTAAGGTATTTCGTACGTAAGATATTACGAAGGCAGTGTAAATACCTGACTTTAATATGTTTAGCGCGTCAAGCGAACCGAAGATCAGGATCACGTGTTTCATATTTGTTAAGTGAAAATCTTAATCCGTCTAGCAGCACAGTCATTCCGGTTGGATAACTCAGAGACAATTTACTCCTCTTTCTATGACTGTCCAGTCACAACAAAAGCCACAGTGTTCGCCAAGAAGTAAAATGAACAATCTCCAACGAAAATGGAGTTACCTGCCCGCTACAGTTAGTAGCTTCCCATGACCATTGTGAACCACCCTCATTGTAGAGTGCCGATTTAAACAGCAAACGGGCATCTGTTTCAGGAAAGCAGATGATGCTGGCCGTCGCATTTTCGTGAAGAGATTCCTGGATAAACTACAAAAACTAACGATTCAACACATACTCTATAGGCTTTAGAAAGGCGGATGAATAACCAACGATCAAAAGTGCATTTGTAGTTGAATTTGTTGCTTCTTCTTGTAATGATTGGCGCAATTGCTTCATCTTGTAATGATTTGAGTAAGTATTCACATTTTCATTCTTATCTTATTATTGTTATTATTCTTCTTATCGCGTAGTGTATTGTACGTAAGAGTTAACTAAATATCTGAGCACTGGATTACAACTGACACATGATCTATGCTGTGTTAGGATCACATAATTTCAAATCTTTAATTTTAATTTCTCCAAATAATTAAATATTAATAGGTTTAATAACATAACCGATAGATTAACACAAATTTTGCGTAGTGTATATGTCATATACTGTATTCCTAACAGTAAAATCAGCTGTGTATGTATATTAATAATGAAAGAAATTAAAAGTAAATTAATAAGCCCAAGACTTGCGCTAAAGCTGCAAAGTAATAAAGCAATAATTCACCATAAATTATAAAAAGAAAACTCTCCATATTACATCTTATAACTCCATATTATATCTATCTTAACTCTCCATATTACACATTAAAGCAAGGAGGACTGAAAATTCTATAATTTTTTTAAATTCTGAAAATTACCTTTACAATTTTTTTAAATTGAATTTCCGTTGCTTGGACATGTAATATGGAGAGTTTTCTTTTTATAATTTAAAATGATATTTATAAAACTGAAGTAACATGACTGAAGCTGAAGTAACATATAGTAACATATTTATAACAGCAGCGTAAATGTAAAATAAGTATTATTTTGAGATAGTCCAACTTACACACTGATGAACCATCATAATCGAAGAGTAGATGTTATATGGCATAAAGTAATATATTCATATTTAAAACTAAGCCCTAGAAAATTTACTGCATTAATTTTCCTGTGAGCCTAGAAATCTAAAATATATTGATAGAGAGGAGGCCCAGATGTCTGTCAATTACAATTTTATACAGGACCAATCTGAGTAGAATTATATGTCAAAATTACTTTTGGGGGTTTTTGAACTATATCGCATTATTAGCACTATAATGAGAAGTAAGAAAAAGCACAATCCTTCACCAATAAGAGATGACATCCCATTCTCAAGAAAAGAATTAAGAACTATTACTGTTTTTGGAAACAAGAAAGCTCGATGGCCCGATTCAATTGATAACAACATAATCAAGTTAGCTAACAAAGCAAATAAAAGCAAGCAAACATAACCCCAAATTGTTAATTGGTTAAGCTTCGGAGTTTTCTCGGCCTGTTTCGAAAAGGGGCGAATAATGCCGTTTTCTAAAAATAATTAAGACAGGGCAAACCCAAAGCCCTATCGTCCCATTAACTGCTGTCATAGGAAAAGTTACAGAGCGCCTGACAGCCTAGAGATTAAAGCATTAAGCCCATAAAAGAACTTACATAAATAATAATCAATTTGGCTTCAGATCAAATCTCTGAGCAGTTAATTCTGTAGATTCAATAGTTTGACAAGTTACAGACCCTACCAAATATGGCATTCCCAAAGAATTTATTTCATACAATGACTAATTATTTTATTAATAAAAAATTCCTAATTATCCACAAAAATGTTATAACTGCAAACTCACAGTCCAGATGATGCCCGCAAATTTTTCGTTTAAGTGCAGACCTCTGCAATATGACGTTCAATGAGTTAACAACTCATCATTTACCTCCTCATAAGCAAGTGTACCTTTTGTAAATGATGCAGCTCCAGTTAAAAGATTTCTTCTGAACCTTTAAAACAGGATATTCATCTCTATGTATCTTTAAGATTTTTTAAATAAAAATATAACATAGGTTTTTTTTTTAAAGAATAAGGCTTACGAAACAATAATAATGGAATACTTCTTTTTAGGCATTGCCACTCGAGAAATCTTAATAGTTAGAAAATAGGCATCAAATTATGCTGCCACTCGGAAAATCTTGAAAAGAATATTAAAGAAAATAAGTGTTTTGCACAAATGAGATATCCTGCGCATTGTTTGAAATTAATAATTCTTAAGAACATTGATCACTACTGTGTCTTACCAATGATATTTACTGATATCTCAAAGATCAATGGAAAGGTGAGCTTTGCCTGTGTAATTTTCATAGCATTGAAATAAATGATCATATTAAAGATTTCTTAAAGTCCAAGAGAATACATTCCAAGCTGAATTATCGACAATTAAATATGCAATCATACATGCAACAACACAGGACATCTCAAAAACTGATGATTAAATCCTTCAGCCTATCAGCGCTGTATACACTTTTTAATATGAAGCACACTTCCACAACAGTTCAAGACCTTTGTTCAATTATCAATAATAACCATCAATTTCACATTTCAATTACTTAAGCTCCCACAGGCGTTTTTGCTTATAAGCGTTAAGTCTACCTTGCAAAAGAAGCGGCCTAAAGCTTCAGCGCCACGCCTCTGTAGTAAAAGAGGCAAAATCGTTAATTACCAACCAGATGAACGAAACCGAGAACAAACAATAGAAAACTGAATGCAATATTGCCCCTCAAGGTAGAAGATTCCATAGCTTTGCCAAAGTTGTAAGATTTATCGTAATTTTAGACGTTATTTCAAGTTTATGCACCTTTCCTATCTCTTCTAGCTTCAGCTTACAATTCTTTACCGGAATGTATTTTCAAAAACACGTTTAATGCAAACGAGTAAGAGTAGTATTTAAGTCGATGTTTCACTGACTTCGTTAGAGAGCCAAAGTTTCTGGCTAGTGCGCGTTTGCCTTTAGGCTACGTCTCCCTCTAAAGCTATTACTAGGCTCCGTCGTACTGAAGTCTTGATAGCCGTTGATAGCCTCGCCTAGTTAATTGAGATTTAGGGGCCAACTACTTAGAATTCTGATAGCTTCGGCTATATCTTTTTAGTTAAGCATTAGTTAAGCTTTAATTCTTATTAATAAAAAATTCAAGAATAAAAAACTTCTCTTTCATCACAAACAGAGATATAACACACTATATTTATTTATTAAAACAGCATAACTTGCATCGAAGGTTCAGTATACCTCGGTTCACATCTCAAACTCCTCTATTTACTCATTAACAAACAGAAAAAGCGCCCTCTATCGGCATTACAGTTAATGTTATGGGGAATTTATCAACACTCCCCACCTGATAATTTTGTAAAAATTATCACTATATCAACATACAAAAAATATATAACAAATGTAAGAAAACTACTTACATATCAATATCAGATACATTACCTGATGCAAACATAAGCAGCAAAAAAAAGAAAGCTATAAAATCAACAAACAATTAATAGCATAAAAATTCAAAAGTTACTCAAAAAGTAAATATTAACTTGAATTATAAACAGTAAATTATTAGAATTAACTCAAGTAATTAACTAAAATTATTTAGATAAACACAGACTATAAATATTGAATAAAAGTTGATAGTTCAGTTCATTTTCAGTCTGATAGTTCAAGAGGGTATATTAACTGCACAGGTCTCTTAAAGTCCCCTCTTTTAGTTTTCACCATACATGATCTAACAAGACCATCACGTCCTTTAAACACTTGAATTATTCGACCTAAATTCCACAAGAACTTAGATTTTGTTGTTCCCTCAAGTAAAACTATATCACCAACGTTAAGATTCTTCTTACTTTCAGGAGTATCGAAGAAATGAGCATTTCGTAAATTGAGAAGGTATTGATTTTTCCATTTTTTCCAGATATGTTTTAGAAGTGTTGTTTGATATTGTTTTCGTTTCAGTAGACCTTCTCTAGTTGGAGAAGTATTCAGGATTTCAGCAAAATTACATGGATATTCAATTGTATGTCCGATCAACAGAAAATCAGCCGGTGTAAGCGGTTCGGGTTCATGCAAGTCATTATAAACATATGTCAAAGGTCGTCTGTTCACAATATTTGCAACCTCGGTCAACACAGTCATAAATTCTTCAAAATTTAGTTGAGCTCTGCCTAAAATCTTTTTCAGAGGTTCCTTAATGCTCTTCATAAGACTCTCGTAGAAGCCTCCCCACCATGGGGCAAGTTCAACGATAAATTTCCAGGTAAAGCCTTCATTTGCTAGAAAATTTTGAAAGTCTTGTCCTTTAATTATACTGTAAAAATATTGCAAATCTTTAGCAGCATACCTAAAGGTTTTCGCATTATCCGAATAAAAGGTACGACAGTTGCCTCTTCTTGAAATGAAACGTCGGAGGGCCAAAATGAATTTGTTTGCAGACATGTTGGAAACAAGTTCCAGATGTAATGCCCGTGTAACGGCGCACGTGAACAATACGATGTACGACTTCTGACTCCCATTTCCAGATGTAATGTAAACAGGACCCGTGAAATCCACACCGGTAACGTAAAAAGGTGGTGTTTCTGTAATCCTCTCTTTGGGTAATTGAGCTGTCATTTGTTTCGCTGGTTTTGCTGCATATTTTCGACATATCAGACAGCTTCCTATGACTTTCTTCACTAATTGGCGGCCTTTAGGAATCCAAAACTTCTGTCGCATTTTTGTTAAAGTTGTAGCCACCCCTGCATGTAGAACGTTGTTATGTTCTCTTTTTACAATTAATTCAGTAAATCTGGAGTCTTTAGGAAGAAGAACTGGATGTTTTTCGTCGACTGTATACTCAGTACCTTCTAGTCTTCCTTTAATTCGAAGAATTTGGTTTTTATCAAGAAATGGTGCCAAGCTGAATATACTAGAGCTCGGAGAAATTGATTTGCCAGATTGAAGTGCCTTAATTTCAGGTGTGAAGAAATCCATCTGAGCTTTGCGAACACAAAATACTTCAGCATCCTGAATTTCAGAAGCACTTAATGGTCCACTATTAGCTGATAGTTTTCTTGCTTTAGCAACAAAACGTTTGATCCATGCCACAATTCTCAGAAATTTCAACACGCTACTAAATTTTCTTATGTCTAATAGTTGTTCATCTTTTTTCACAATAACGTCACAAACAAATATCTTAGTACGGCGTTCTAATTGTTCATCGTTCTCTATGTCAAAATTCTGTTGAATTGGCCAATTAGTACACTGATTTTGTAACCATTCTGGACCATACCACCAAAGTGAACAATTCTTCAGATAATTCACGCTCAAACCTCTGGTTAATAAGTCTGCGGGATTTTCTTTACCGCTACAGTGTTTCCAATTAGTGGGATTCGTCAAGGTTTGAATTTCTGCAACTCTATTGGAGACAAAGGGTTTCCAGTTCCTAGAAGATCCTTTGATCCAATGTAATACGATCTGTGAGTCTGTCCAGAAATATACATGTTGACAAATATGATTAAATAATTTAGTTAGATATTTTGCAATTCTTGCTGCAGTAACTGCTCCCATCAATTCTAACCGGGGTAGTGTTAAGCTTTTAAGAGGAGCTACTCGAGTTTTCGATAAGATGAAACTTGTTTTAATTTCACCAAACTTATTTATGTATCTAAAATATGCTACACTTCCATATGCATTATTACTTGCGTCACAAAATATATGTAAAGAAATGTCACTATTTAGCCTATTAACATTCTGAAAATATTTTCTGTCAATCGACATCCCTTGTAAATGAGTTATTTCTGCGAGCCATTTTTGAAATTCAGTTTCAATATCTTTTGGAAGTTGCTCATCCCAATCAAGACCTTTTACCCAAATTTGTTGCAGCAGGATTTTAATTCTAATCACAAACGGAGATATAAATCCAGTAGGATCATAGATTTTAGCTGCAACTTGTAACACTGTTCTTTTAGTATATGACACACAGCTAATTAAAGATGATTCTAAAGACTTTAAATCTAGTCTAATAGAATCGTTTTCTGTATCCCAATTAAGACCTAAAATTTTAGCTTGTGTAGCGGAATCATTCATGGATAAACCATTTTTTAACCACATGTCCTTTAACTTCTTAGAATTTGTATTAAATTTACGTAAATTCATACTCGCGTACTTTAAAATAGTTACTGCATCCGATGACAGCTGATACGCCCTTTCTACTGTATTTGCTCCATAATACAAATCATCAACATATAAAGATGAATTGAGCATTTCATAACTTTCGGGTTTTTTAGTGATGTATTTTTTAATATGGTGTTTTATTGTAGCTGCTAGAATGAATGGACTGGTAGTAATCCCAAATGGTAAACGTGTCATGTTCATAATTTTGAACGATTTCCAATTATCATTTTGAAACCAAAAGAATTTTAAGTATTTACGATCTTCCTCGGCAATACTTATCATGAGGAATGCCTTTTCTATGTCAGCGGAAAAAGCGATATTGTGTTCTCGAAATTTAAGAATAACATCTAATATGTTAGGATTTAAATTAGGTCCAGCTTCTAACAAATCATTTAAGGATTTAGAATTTTCTCCTTTACTTGATGCATCGAAAACAATTCTAACGCGAGAAGTTTCTTTATCTGGTCTTATCACTGCTCTATGGGGCATGTAATAACCTGATTCGAGATCTTTATTCTCATATACTTCAACAATTCCATTTTGTAGCTGTTCTTCAATTATTTTTGTGTATTCTTCACGCACTTCTATATCTTTATCCAATTTAGCTTTTAAAATCTCAAAACGCCTTTTCGCAATTTGAAAATTATTATTTAATTCATCAGGGTTAGATTTCCAAAGCAATTTAGTTTGATATCTACCGTTATTAAAGGATAAAGAATTTTCAAATTGATCAATTATTTGTTTATCTTTCATAGACAATTCTTCACTTTCTGTCAAAATACCAATAGAATCCAATTCCCAAAATGTTCTGATGTCATTATTTATTACCGCGTTCTTCATAACGGCAATATTTTGTGAACAAGCTTCCTCTTTTCTAAATTCTGAACCAGTAATTACCCATCCAAAGACAGTTTTTATTGCGCCTATATGCTTGCTAATTGCGATTTTTTCGTCTAAAATAAATTCCCAGATGTAATCTGATCCTATAAGGATTTGAACATCCAAATATTTATTTCCGTAGCATGAGTCAGCTAGCTCCAAATGACGATTAGTCATAAATTCTGATATTTGTTTATTCGGAGGGGAAATTATGGCGCCAGAGATGCATGGTATGACGAGTGTTTCGATCTTGAATGTGTGGGCGTTATTCCTCGCTTTAATTTCGAATTCTACAACTGGATACTTTTTCTGTGTTGCTTGTTGCATTCCAAAGGAATAAACAGAAAGTAGCTCATAGCGAATAGGTTTTAGTTTAAGAATATTCGCTAAATTTTCATTTACGAAAGATTTTTGGGATCCATTATCCAAAAGAATCCTGGCAATTTTAGAGTTAAACTCTGATTTCGCAACAACTGTGCATGTTTGTAAATAAACATTTTTTGAACATGTCATGCTAGCATTACACTGTGAAACTGAACTGACAATTTCAGAATTAGAATTATTTGACATTTGAATATTCTCAGCATTACAATTTAAGTTCAGTGATTCTTTACATTTATCTTCAGGCTTATTCGTTTGATTAATTTTTGCAGAATTATTATTTCGGTTATTACCCAAACAAATGGAACTATGATGACTTCCACTTTTACATTTGAAACAAGAAAGTTTGTTAGAATAACAGTTTTTACTAATATGATACATTCTGAAACATTTAAAACAGCGTTTAGTATTCTTTAAAATTTCTAATTTATTTTGTGGTGACATTTTACATTTAAACGAATCGTGTGGCGCAGAACAGAATATGCATATAGTGTGTGCGGTACTAAATGACATCGCCGAAGGTGTGTTCTGAATCTTCACGAAAGTGTTTCGGTTTTGTAACTTTGCATTTGTATCACTAATTCTTCCTGATGGGGTTTGGAATTTTGTTTCGTATTCATTTGAATGCTTGTTCTTTATTAGAAATAATGTTCTTTCCCTACTTTCAACTTCCGTTTTTAGAATATTAATTATTCTCGAAACCTTCCAATCTTCATCTGATTCGCATTTTTTAGTAATATCTAGAACAATATCTTGCGGTAGTAATTTAATCAGTATATTACACAATAGAGATCCATAAGTTTCTGAATTTACCCCTAATGCTTCTAAATTACGAACTTCTGTTTGACAAGTATCTAACAGTTCTCTAAGCAAAGAGACATCTGATGATTTCCTAACAGGTGTTAGATTCAGCAACTTAGTTAAATGAGAATTAATAACTAAAGTTCTTTTCCCAAATCTTTCCTTTAAAGTTACTATAGCTGCGTCATAATTGTTGTTTGTCAGCGTAATACCTTTAATTGCATTCGCGGCTATTCCAGTTAAGTATGAATGTAAATAATTAAATTTATCAACGTTAGATAAATCTTCATTTTTGTGTATCAAAGATTCGAACTGGTCCCAGAATCTTTGCCAATCGGCAGGATCACCATCAAATCTTCTTATTGATAATGAAGGTAATTTAACAAATTGTTTTTCTAATTTTAACAAACTAACAGGTTGTTGATGTGTTCTTTGTATAACTGGTTTGCATTTATTAATAGCAACTTTCAACTTACATGTACAATTAATCAATTTTTCATGATACTCATCACATTTAATAATTTCGGTTTCAATTTCTTTAACATCTGTAATTTGACTTTGGATTTCAGAATCAATTTCTTTTAGTTGTTTAGACTTCAAATTTAGTTGTTCTGAAAGTTCTTCCAACTCTTCTTCTTCTATTTCATTTTCTAATATTTTACTTTCGATTTTAGAAATTAATCTTGTTGTAAGAGATCTTAATGCAGTTCGTTTAGCCTTTGCTATTTCCATTTTGAAATCAATTTCTATTCTTTCAAATTAACTTGATATTCTTTAACTAAGTTTCTCTTTCGATTTTAGAACGTTAAGAAGAGGAGTTAGAAGTAATTTGCAATATAAGATTCATATTTAACAATAAAGAATAGTGAAGCTTACCTTGTTGCAGATTAAGATTTAATAATCTTACCCAAATTCACATCTAATTGTAGAGTATCCAATTCATTGAATCAGGAGAAAACTTTCATTTTTCAGAACGAACACAATCGGCATACACTATATGAAATCGAAACACATTCGAAGAACATCAAATTATATTGCATTTTGAAACAAACGACAATCTTCCCGGCTGTGTTGCACCATAATAAAAAATTCAAGAATAAAAAACTTCTCTTTCATCACAAACAGAGATATAACACACTATATTTATTTATTAAAACAGCATAACTTGCATCGAAGGTTCAGTATACCTCGGTTCACATCTCAAACTCCTCTACTTACTCATTAACAAACAGAAAAAGCGCCCTCTATCGGCATTACAGTTAATGTTATGGGGAATTTATCAACACTTATTACTTTAAGTTCAAGCCCAAGTGGAGGCTTTGCTGCACGCTTTGAGATAGGAGCCGACTGTGTTTATACTTATTTTGAGAAATAAAGCGTAACTAACCCTTCTTGAGTCTCACGTCACTGTTCACGCACTCAAGCGATAATTCGCTTATCGTTGTAAAAGGGTTCCTACATTTAGCTGTTAAATAAATAAATATATAAATAAAAGATAGGTAAAGTACTAACTTTTTCTTAAATCAATACTTGACTAAGTACGTTCACTTCCCAGCATATCTTACAAAGGAATCTCTTAATGACAATGGAAAAGAAACCAGACTATTATACAGGGTATCCCAACAAAAGCGCTGGATTTAATATTCTCGAAAAAACACTTCATTCTTAGAAAATGAAAAAATATTTTTCCAGATTTAAAACAGGTAATGTTCAAACTCTGGTGAAATAGAAACAATGAATATATTACTTAAAGCACTATTTTATTGCAGTTTGTTTTATTAATGTGCAGAAATATTGTCAGAAACTTCTGTTAAAAACTTCCTTTCCTTATAAAATCCTGTAAGTGATGGTATTATATGTAGAAAAAGAGTCCCTAATTATTACGTGCAAGAAATCAGAAGAGAATATAAATCTAATGAAGTATCAGTTAATTTTGGTGTGAATATAATAGGGCAATTTTTTTAAACATTTTAAGTTAGAAATATATTTTTAAATTACCATGAATTCAGAGGTAAACCTTTAAATAGCATTTTAAATTACTTTTTTGCTGTCCGAATGATTAGTATATTCATCCCTAAATGTTTAACTGTGAAGAAATATTAATTCCTATGCTTCAAAGTTTTTTCATAGGAACTTTAATATATTATATACCAAAAATAACGAAATTCCCAGTTATGCGAAATTATGGCCAGTTTTAAAATATGCAAATATAAGAAAAACTTAATTTTATAAGAAAGAGACAGAGGTCACACCCACTACTAGCTGTTTGATTTTCAACTAATGAAAAAGTATAGATATTACAAAATATCAAATTTAAATCTTTTTTGAACCAAACTTTTATGCTGAATTACATCTAAATTATTATTTTCAGGATTTTCTCTTTCTAAAAATAGTGTTACAAATTTTGTACATATGTAAATAATTTTAGCCAAATTATGTGTAAAACTGTAATATGTTTTGTATGATGCAATATGAAAGGCCTCAAAAGACAAAACTATGCTTGAAAAATAAGATTACAGGGGCAATCTATTTAACAATGGGGTAAAAGGCTATCTCGCTGAATTACAAGATATCACAAGTAATTTCGAGAATGGAAGGAACTAGAGATTTCTCTGCGACTAGGGGGAAAACTATATAAGCCCAAAGGGAGCATCAGTACTGAGTTTTTAGTCCTGAACTCACTTCGGAGTATTGAGATCTTCGCCTTTTAGATTCGCTTTGCATTGCGTTGTGTTTAATGTTCTTAGTAGTTTGAAGTGTAACTACTGATTGTGCCCTGCGATACTGAGAACAGCTGTTTGAGTACTTCTGCGGAAAGTTCCAGAACTGTAAAAGTGCATCTTTTGTGCAAATAAATTTTATCAAGCTATCATCGGTTTTGTGTGCACTCAATTCGTTACGAACCCTTACGCATACAATAATAGATTTACGCCTTTTTTCAGTGTAAGTAGTCAATATTTTCATCCTATTATTTTTGGAAATCAATTTTTAGTTCCTAAAGTATAAATTTGATGGTCTGATACTGAATTTTAAATAACTTATATTTCAGGCAAATGGCCGTGAAGTATTAATATGCAATTCATTCCGAACACAAATGAGTCCCCTTTGCTAAATGGTGATTTTGAAGACTGTAGAAAGCGAGTCGGGCAAAAGTGAATTATACTCCAGAATTTTCTGCTCGGGAATATGAATCTACTGTCCGAGCAATGAATAGAAAATAGGTTTAGAAATAGAAAATAGGTCTGCAGCAAATGATATCCAAATCAGTGAAACAAAGAAAAAGGACCAGCATTATTTACCCCACAGGTGAGTAAGTTCTTCAGATGTTGTTTTAAATATGTTTGTATTTATGAGAAAATACTATTTAAATTTTTAACAGCAGTGTACAGTTAAATTTAAAAGTGTTTAATTTTGCATCTGTGAAATGAGACTGGTTTAGAGGAAATTCTAACTAAGTGAATTCTAAGTTTTTCTAACTAAGTGAATACTCTGCAGATACTTTTAAAAACACAGGCCGTCTAAAATAGTTATTGTAAAAAAGAAAAATATGTAATGATTTTAATAAGTCCAGCTAGTAATGTATGGAGATGAAGTTACTTACTACTTTAAAATTGCTTATAGTTTGTTAATCAACAACACACAGATTAAATCTTACACTTTACCAAATGGCAATACACTCCCGCGTAAGAAATATTTTATTTTGGGCAGCAGTGGCAACATATTTTTCTGAATCCCTGAGTCCGTTGATTAAATTTGAAAGACAAATATCTTACGCTTTGCTCAGTGGCAACAGATATTTTTAAATCGCTGAGTTTTCGATTAAATTTGAAACATAAATATTTTAGCTTTGCCGATTGGAAAAAAGTTACTTGCAAATCGCTGAGTTTGTTAATCAAAATCACCTCATCTAAATCTTCGCTGATCAATAAAATAGTTCCTATGGCTTTTTTTCCTGTAATTTATCTTCCAAGAATTTACAGATACTTTTTCCAAAATGTTTAACATGCCTGTAAAGAAAATTTAAATTATTAAATATGAATTACTGTTCTTTTCTTGGCTGACTAAAGAGATGACTCGCCTGACTGAATCTGATATCAAGCCAAAAGTTAGAAATAATCTTTGCAACAGACGATCATTAGAAATTATTCATAGAAGAATGAAAATAAGTAGTATAACTGTAGAAAGTTCATTACAAATTTTCCAGAGAAATCTGATTTTATAATAATTGTTTATTTCGTAGGGAATATTACTAAGACGTTTATATTTCAGTCGTATACCATGAAATTTTTATCACAGATTATAACTACTTCATTACAAAGAACTCATGTTATAAGAAATACTCAGGTTTTATTACTTGATGATTTTGTATTAGTTCTCAAGTTTCAAAACGTTAGCAAGAAAATTTTAATAATACAAAAGCAAATAGGCATTTGAAATTCCTAGATAAAGAATAATTCTTATTTACATGCTACTATTATTCTACTGGCTTGCTTATTAGTTATAATTTCTTCATATAACTCAAAAATGCAGTTTCATTATTTTTCTGAGTTAGGTTATTTTCTGAGTAGAGATTCTAATAGTAGATATTTATTTTGTGACATAATTCTAGGAGTAACAATAGAGAAACGCTAATTTTAGTTTAGGTCCTAGGGAAAATTCTTATTCTAAACTTAAGTAAGAGTACAAAACTCGGGATCTGAAGATTCTAGATCGCAAGAAAAATATACAAAATATTAAGCTATACGAAAATGCATTTAGTTTTAGGATATTTAACAAAACTAGCAAAACACTTATTCCTCACACGAAAGAAAAAAAAATTCCATAAATAAAATATTAATATATTAGTACTAAAAAGGTTCATGAAGAAAAACAATTAGTGCTGAAAAAAAACAAGAACCACGCAGCAAGAAAAAACGTCATATTATATAACATATCAAACATGCATTAGCATGCTTGTTGTTGATTAAAAATTTTAAACCTGAAAATACCATAAATATAATAATAATAAGTAGTCTGTGTAACCTACCTATGAAAATTCTTATTTTTTTCGTTAATATCAGCATAAAGAAGAAACTTTTAATGCTATTTAAAACCTAATCACTGCTTCTGTAGTAATTTTTTCCAATCCTATTGGAGTTGAAAATGAATGAGATATATATGTACTAAAATGGCAAAGGAAAAGCATCATATGTTTCACATTAATAATGTTTATCCAAATTCGTCTTTTTTTCTGTTTTTAAAACTTTTTTCCCTTTTGAATAAAATATTTTTTCTAACAGTTTTAAGCTATTTTGTTAAACCTAACTTCAATTGTAGTAACATTTATTTATACTTGTCTTAGAATACCTTTTACTGCTAAATGTAATGTGATACTCCTTTTATTACAAATAATAAGCAGTGCCAAAAAATGAGTAAATGCCTCTGGAAGAACTAGAACATTAATCTGTGACGAAAGGAATTTTAATAATACAATATATCAATATGTGTTTAGTTTGATTTGAAGCAATTACTGAGATTTTTTTAAATGAAGTGATTGAATATTTTATGAAGCAAGCAAAACAATATGTCTGTTCTGCAGATTAAATGCAGAATATCCTCACAATAAATCTCCTTTACCTAAAAGTTATTGGATCTGTTAGAATCATTTTAAAATCTTAATTTATATGAATGATTGGTAAACAACAGGTTATATAAGTATAATACTGTATTTTATTTGGGGCAAGGATATTGTAAAGTATTTCGCAATTTTCCAGTACATTTTTTGGGAACGTAATTAATTTTTAAAAAGGTTTCTTATTCATATTCTTCATTTTTAATACACGTGTAATTAATATTTTTAATACAATGAAAACTGCGGCAAAATAAAATGGTTCCGTTGAAAATTCCTCAGCAAATTTTGTAGCAGCAAATTATTTTATTAACAGATTCCACTCTTTGGTAATTTAAATAAATGGATGATTATGGAAAATTATAAAAGTCATTAATTTAAATAATTTTTATCTATGTTTCCAATTAATAATATTGTGAATTAAACGTTAAAACAGATTTCAAGTGTAGATTTCTAATTTCATAAAAGCATTTCATATATTCCTTGAAAATTATCCAAACGAAATTAGTTTTCAGTGGAGTTTTTCATTAGTTTGAGGACAGTTTTTGATTATACAAAAAATATTTGTATAATATCAATTTATTAGAATAATGAAAAATATACACGTAATTTAATATTGCAGAAATTGTTGCTTTACTTGGTTTATTACGTTTAATGTGTTTCAATTTGGGGGAGCTAAAATACATTTATTAAATTTTTTTTTAAATAAATAAGTAAAATTTTATGCTGATCTTGATCACGAAGCTTATTGTTGAATCATCCTGAATCTTACTAACAAAACAAATTTTCTTATGGAATTTTTTTTCTTTCGTGTGAGGAATGGGTGTTTTGCTAGTTGTTGTTAGGATAAAATCCTTTGTTGCATGAATCATCCTGAATCTAACTGCAGTAATACATATTTTACTCATCATATACGCTTTCCAGTTTTAGGGCAACACTTCGAGATTTCCTAATTTTAAAAACTGGTGTTAAGCACTTTTTCTTTATCAGTAATATTAAAAGAAAGTTGCTGAAACTGACTTATCACAGATTTCTTTTCTTTAAAGAAAATGTAAATCAGATTATTCTGAAACTATTGAAAATAATCAGGATTCTTAAAAATTCTAAATACAGATTTCTTCTAAATACACATATATTTATTTTATAATTAGTCCAAAGGGGCTTTGTCTCTGAAGGACTATTGTTTTCGTTTTGCGATTTTGCGTTGAATCACTATAAACGGCTGTATCTTTTTTCAAATTGTTGCCACCAACAGTTACCACCCTTCATTATATTTAAAGAAATTAAATAATGTAGAATCGGCATAAACGTATATATATTTCTCTAACTATGATAAAACAACGGTACCATGAACCATCCAATTTTGAATAACATACGTTTTCACCCGAATATGCGCATCTGGAAGCCCAAATTTGGAATTTGTTTTATTATCTATTTCATATTTTATAGAACTTAAACGAATTTTTGATGAACAAACTCAACGATTTAAAAGCGAGCAATGGCAACACTCTACGGGAAAAACAAATCCTTTTTATCTCCAGCGCGCAAAACTGTGTATTGGAAATTCTAAGAATATGCTCATTTTAAATTATTTTGCGATATTGCTGTTGAACTGAATTTTATGGTTAAAGTGCGAAGAACGTGATATTTAATAAATAAAGGTAACAACACAAAACGTTAAAAAAACGCCGCTTTGGACGTAATTTAAAATCTGAAACATTTTAGACTTTTTTTATTCTAAATAAGTTAATGCTACTTAAATTTCTTCTTTTAAAATATATACATTTATATTTATTTATTTTTAAAATATATACATATA
>KK115521.1:571008-589587 GCA_000611955.2 Stegodyphus mimosarum
GTATATATATATATATAATAGGTGATTATTAATTATAATAAAGCCTCTAGAAATATATATGTAACATAACAAAATCGGTAAACATAAATTATAGTAATTTTTTCTACACCTCACCATTTTGAGACTAATAATCCATGTCATATGACTCTTATGCAATCGTGTAATGTAAACGGAGCTAAACTCAGAAGCCAATAACGAATTTACAGCTTTGTTAGTTGTCCAATCAAATGCATTGAAAACCGAAACTAAATCATTCTCTAAATTAAGATCTTATCCTAAACACAAGTCACTTGCTTTCTGTACCTCGGCCTAGCTGGACTGCTGCTTGCTGTTCTCTTCTGACCGCAAAGCTATAAAAAATGTAAGCGTTTTGAAAACGCACGAGTAATCTGTCAATTTGTTTGTGGCCACAAAATGTTTACATAAATAAAAAGGAATTTTTAATCTGCCTTGGCTGTCAAGTTTACTCTTCATTATGGATCAACATTCTACACTATCAATGTTTCTACAACAATAACGAAGAAAATATCACATTATCTACTCAAACAACATTTTTGCACCACAACACACACACACACACACACACATATAATATATATAATGTATATGCATACATATTAGAACAGCTTTGTAATATCTCCTAGGAAAAGAAATGAAATTAGGAAACTTAATACAAAGTTAATTTTAATGTTAGCGTAGTATCATTTTAGTATTGTCTATAGCAAATAGAAAAAATTTTAATTAAAAGTAAATTTATGAAAATGATATAAAATGAAAAATGTTCAGAAAAAATATATTAATTATTGCTATTAAAAGGAAATCAATTGACTTTTCAAGGAGAATAAACCAATTTCCGATCTATTAACAATAATTAATAGAAGCGAAATACGAAGTAAAAAGCAGTTCAAAACTTTTGTGCGCTGATAGCAGCAACAAATGGTAGTAGTAGGGCAAAATAAAGTGAAAACTACGTTTAAAAGTATAACATTTTCTATTTGGAATAAAACACATACAAAAACCAGAAGCACAGTGTCACACTTCAAGAAATTTACCAAAACCCAAAATGAAATATGAAATTTACATCTTTTACTTCATCGTCATCAGGAGGCTGGTGAAAGAAAGAAGGAGCTAAATGAAACAGCATATTTCTGAACCTACACACGCAAATTAATAATAATCTTAGAAAAACAATAAAAGTAAACTGTGTCTTTTTCAGTCTAACCCCAATCAGTGGGACTGAACTAATAAAGATACATAGATTAATTTATGGGCATAGTTTACTAGTTCAGACCTCTTCCAGCAAAATAAAAAACATTTCAGTGAACATAGTTAATTTCTAAAGCAATGCGTTCACAGAGATTTTCCAGTGATTTTCTCACATCTGCTATATAATCGTATTCAACAGCACCACACTTACTTAAATACACTATACCTACAAAGCAATGTGTACCTTTCTCAATTTACGGAACAAGAAGTTAAACCTCTATGCATTTTCTACTTTCTAGAACTAAAATTTTAAATAGGGTACACAAATGTGTTTCCAGCAAAAAATCTGAAGATCTGAGCAAAACTTTCAGAATTATGCTACTAGAATAATTCTCAGATTTTCATATCTGGTGTAAGAGAAGCATAACAGTTTGGAAAATGGAAACTCACACTGACATTTATTTTAGGGGGGAAATGTGCTATGCGTCCTTCAAGACCACATGATAGTATGTCCTCCCTGCAGTTTAAATTCCGAAGCGTAACACTTAACAGATAGACCATTTGTAACGTCTACGAATGTATTATTTCGTATGTCACATGAAAGAGATACAGAAGACGTTTATACGTTTTAGAATGATTTCGATGCCATTTAATGAATGTTTTTAAATGTTCGATCTGATAGCCTTTTTTCTCGACTACAAGTTTGCGTAGTGATTTCCATGACAGAAGGACTTTTCGTAAGATTTCCATTCCTCTTCCACTACTTTCCAGAGCCATGATAGATTTGCGCTTACAAAGAACTCTTTTCAAGAGATTAAAGTCACAAAAGTCGGTAGAGGAACTTCAGAGAAATACGTTGAAAAGATAAGTATGCAATACCTGTATGAGTCTTAATTGTTTTCAAGGAATTGGGTACTGCGTTTCGAAATATGACTTGTTGCTTTATCCTGATGAAGTTTCACTGTTTAAAAGTCATTTGGATAAAGAAAAAGAATTTCTTCTGTAAATATCGAAGGTAAAACTTTCTCCTGATCGTTCGTTGAGTTAATTTGAATATTTCCCCCTCTTATTTTTAATTTACCATTGTAAGAGATCCCCCGGCAATCACAAACTCCTTTATGAAACTTTCTTTGCGCTGGTTTACCAGGTTTGTACACTTTTTGCCTCTTCGGTTTCGCTAATAAATTGGCCTTTTTTGATGCAATCGTACCCATGCTTCATGAAGGGTCTCACTGTATAACCATTTATATCCTACTAAATAATTTTCATCCAGGGTTCTACAAATTGCTGCGCGTTCAACCACCTGCTTCTGCAAAAAACTGATGAACATTACGTTTTTTAGCTTTTTGAAGTTTAAATCTTGTTTTATTATTTGATTTGTTGTTGCTACAGGTGTATTTAAAAACATTAGAAACAACTTGTATTTTTTTCATACATTCGTTTGGAGTCTTCTTTTTGTACAGAAGTAATAATAGACGGTTTTTCCCTTCTAAGTTATTTTCTCCCTCCTTTCTGCATTCTTTCGTAGCTTAACGGCAGCACGCTCAGCGCGTACTTCGAGAGGTTCAGGTTCGAGTATCGACGAGGGCATTGCTCATTTTTCACGCCTCCTGCTTAATGTCTGTACAGCAGCCTCCGAACTAAAAAATGGTGGATAATGTTCCGTCATCACTAGGATTTGGCTACTGGGTCCTCTAATCCCCAGTCGCCTTTTAGAAGTGGAAGCATATAAGGTAATATAGTTCACGAAGTCCAGTCCTCCTAGTAAGTTTCTTTGTTCCATGACATGCAAGGTATTTTCTGCCTCCTTTATCTATATCTTAGTGGTGTAACAGTAGCACACTCGGCTCGTGTTTCGAGAGTTCAGTTTCGAGTTCTGCCGTCGTTTCTTATTTTAAAATATCTTTCTGCTAAATACGAGTATGTTCACTTGTTCGCAATCTTTGAACTTTAGAAATATCTACGTTTAAAAGTAAAAAATGTGACCGTTAATCTCTGTACACTGAATGATAAATTCTCTTATTCTATTCCGTTAATCTTTGTATACTCGGCAGTAATTTTGTTTTCTTCCCCTTAGGTAGATTTCGGTTTCGCAAAGCTTTTACCTAGCGGTCGTAAGACATGGACATTCTGTGGGACACCTGAATATGTAGCTCCAGAGATAATCCTCAATAGGGGCCATGATAAAGCAGTTGATTTCTGGGCTCTCGGCATCATGATGTACGAGTTGCTCACTGGAACGTAAGTAAACATTTGATAATTATAAGAAAGAAAGTATATTATAAATTATGTGATTTTTTATTATATGGCAATACAAGCAAACAGTTTTCAATAGCAATATAATCTGCCGATTTGATGCTTCGGCGAGAAAATATACTTTCGTCATCAACTCATTTCGGCTCTGGTACAATTTATTTAGATAAATTTTAGACATAAAAAATATGTCACTTAGATTTATTATTTCAATAAACAAAGAAAAAAATAGAATAACATCCTAAAACAGAATAACCAAGCAGCTTTGATTGGGTGGCAGTTTCTACGAATTTCTTTCTCGGTTGCCTCGAATTTCATGAAGTACAATAAAGCGCTCTTTAAATCCTTGACACCCAGCACTCGCAGGGCGTTCTGTATCTCAGAATCTCGGAA
The DNA here is from genome assembly GCA_000611955.2 of Stegodyphus mimosarum. Classification (NCBI taxonomy): domain Eukaryota; kingdom Metazoa; phylum Arthropoda; class Arachnida; order Araneae; family Eresidae; genus Stegodyphus; species Stegodyphus mimosarum. The sequence goes on from KK115521.1 coordinate 574,861, forward strand.
GCCATCGATGAAGTACTTCAGAGGCAAGATTTTTCTTGTTTCTGTTGGGCGGTCTGTCTTTTAAATTCTTCTAGCTAAATTGCAGTTCCAACGCACTGAACAGAGCTTCGAAGTCTAGCCTCTTGTTTTCGAACAGAGTTTGAAGGATATCCGCTACGTCTGCTCTCAGAGAAGCGACAAGACAGGCCTTAAGTTCACAATCCCATCCATTTGCGTCCGCCACTATGGAGAAATGAGTCTTGTGCACTTGCCAGGAGGTCTTTCCATCATACGTTGACAGCTTCAGAGAGAGTCGAGAAGATTTAAAAGCTTCAGAATTGCGTCCAGCTATGAATTTCTCCAAGCTGTCTATTTCCTTGGCGACAGCAGCAGAAACTCTGTCATCGATTCGTTATTCCACAACAGAAACTCAATTTCTCCAACTTTATTTCCATCCGCATCTGTTCTTTCTTCTGTAGCCTCGAACTTGTTCTCTGTTATGGCACTCATTTCGTTTTACATTTCCTCTTGACCTGCTTCAATCTTTTTCCGAACAATTTTCATATCCTCTCTAACGGATTCTCGGCCGACTTTCACCTGTCCTTTAATGGATTATTGGCCCGCTTTCATCTCTTCTTTAACAGATTATTGGTCCGCTTTCACCTTTTTTTTTAAATGAAGCAAAGGCTATCAACAGTTGTCGCAAGTGCTCATCCATCGCTCTTATCACCGGCATTCATTGCCACGTCTGAATCCAAAAATTGTTGTATGCGCACGGATTCGTAATGGATTGAATGCACACAGAACAGATGACAGCTTGATAAAATTTATTTTCACAAAAGGTATCCTTTCAAATTCTGGTACTTTCCAGCTATTTTCAGTTTCGCAGAGCACAGTCAGCAGCTACACTTCAAACTACTAAGAATTTTAAATACAGCGCAATGCAAAACGCATTTAAAAGGCGAAGTTCACACGGAGATCTGAAAATAATACAATTAAATTAGCAGAAGTAAAACCCATTTAACGTATTATACCCAAAGTGTTTTCAATACTCAAGGGAAAATTATCTGTCGCTCTCTGTATGCATTTGGATATTTTTTTGAAGGGATGAGATGATTAAAAGACAGATGGGTTTGCCCGTAATTTTTAAAATATGCTTAAGATATGACAAATATCCAGGCGTTCGGCAGAATAAGAAGTGGAAAAAATTCATTTGCGTTAATTCTTAAGAAAATAGCTAATTGACAAAGTTCTAGAGATGGATTTTAAAATAAATAAAAGTAAATTAAATAAATAAATAAGCTACCGCTGACATAAAAGTACATATCCGTTTAAATTTAATAAAAATATTCTTAAAAGTTTTTTTTCCACAATTCAACTTTCTTTTCGAGTGTTTCTTTTTTATAGAATTTAAATCTAAAATTACAGATAAGCACAATGTAACTTGGAATGAAACTCTCTTTACAACCAAGCATCGTTTTAATTACATGATTCCAATAATTTATTGTGTGATTAATTAGAATCAGATGAGCTCAATTAAATTCACAAACTAAATTTTAAAAAAACTTAACCTTTTTTTAATTCCTTAAAAAAGGGATTTTAAATTAATATTTAAGAAAGTATATGAGTACAATTCCCTGTTTATGCTCATTACCCCTCTTATTTTTGCTCAAAGTGGTCAGATACCGCAATTATATTACAAGTTTCATATACTGTGTAAATTTAGCTCTTCGTCTCTTTTTGTAGTATGATTGATAAAATAATTTCTCTAGACCCCCGTTCTGCGCTTTCGATCCAATGAAGACCTACAAAATCATTCTGAAGGGTATCGATGCGTTAGGCTTTCCGAACTACATCAGCAAGAATGCCGTATCCTTGATGCGGCGGCTCTGCAGAGAGAACCCTTCTGAAAGACTAGGTTACCAGAAGGGCGGTATTACCGATATCAAAAAACACAAGTAAGTATTTGCTGTTTTCTGCATAAATAATTCATTTTTTAAATTTCTTTTATGTAAAGATTAAAAATAAAATTAATTCTTACTTTATATATTTTTCAATTTATAAAAATATGTATTACTTATATCAGTAAAAAAGTACTCCTTTTAAATTATGCCCCCCAAAAAACCTTAGATTGACGTAGCTTTTACATAAAAACTGCCAATTTTATGGGTGATTGATCAAAGTCCCTCTTACTCAAGAAGCAAAACGTTTTCTTCAAAATTGCAGCTCATCTTAAACAAATGGAATATCCTCCTATAAAAAATGTAAAAGTTGCATAACTATTTAACTTTTAAAACCCAATTTTGAATAAAACATAAAATTAATACAATATAGTATAAGGTCTTTTAGGGAAAGGAAGCTAATTTTAGACTTTATATTGAATTGTTTTCCTTTCATATAATTATACCATACCCGATATGCATAAAATATGGCGTTAGAAATGTCTTTTGCTAATTACTTAGCTGTATAAATATTTATAAAAAATTAACAGTTCTATATGTTTTATAACATTCAAGAATGCTGTAATTAATATTTTAAAAATTATTAAAAATCATATTGTTTTTAAATGACTTCTTTTTTTACAGTAATAAACAGCATACCATTATAATTTTAAGTCAGCAAGTAATATAAAAAAAATTTAAATCAGTTCCTATTTAGGTCAACGAAGAAAAATTTTAAAAATACAAAAAAGTTTTTTTAATTTTTAATATGTGAAAAAACTATTTTAACATCAAGTGTCATCCACTACAAGTTTAAAAAAAATCTATTTGAATTTGAGTGGATGAATAAAAAGTATTTTATTAACGATTGAAAATTTGAACAAAATTATAGGTAGAGTGTGAGCTAATAGTAGGAATTTAATAAATGAATAAACACACGAAATATAAAGCTTTATTTCCATTATTGAAATTTATAATAACTCATTTAGCCGAAAAGTTTGAAAACATTAGGTAAATTTTTCAAATAAGGACTGAATATTATATATGATTCTAATACACATTAGAAAAGCCATTAACGTTAAAATTGCTAAAATTCCCTCTCAGTTTTATTTTCATTTTAGATAGAAACAGACCATTTCTGCTCATTCAAGAAAAATGATCAACGCTAAATACTCTAAAAGTGCACAGAGTTCTTTTTTAATACAAAATCAGTTTCCATCTGAGATTGAATTTTGTGTGATTTCCATATTTAAATTCTTATATTTCTTTTCCTTAGACTGTCTCAATAACCAATTACTTTTAAAATCATCTCACAGCTTTAATGAAAGGTACTCTTTTTAATTAATAAAGTTCTAATAAATTTAGTAATTTTCTACAAAAAATGCAAAACTGATCGCCCTAGGGAATAGGCTAACATATAATTAATCACTCACACAAGATAAGCACTAGACTCATTTACTTTATTTTTCTTTCCTCTCTAATTTAATATTAGAATTTGATTTAAAGTTAATTAATTAATTTTAAAAAATTCATTGTCATCCTATGTGCACGAAATATTTTGCAGCCTCAAAAAATAACTTTTGTTTCTGTTATCTGTGTATATTAATAACACAGAAAAATAAAATGATTTCACATTTTAGGAATAAATCCTCTTCGTTTAAAATATTCTTAAAAAATAGCTGATTAAAAATTTTTTGTACTGCTACTTTCAATACCTTAAGTTAAAATTAAGAATTAGTTGCAATTAAATTATGAAATAGATGCTTCTCATAGATTATTATTGTTAAAAAGTTGCTACTCGTAGATTATCATTTGACAGCTTTTGCTGTTGGAATGTTCGATACTTAAATGCTTGACATTTTTAGAATTCTTGATTTGTACCTTAAACTAGCGCAAATTCGAAAACAAGAAATATATATGCATATTTAAGTTCAAATGGCCTAAATGATTTTGTGTGCTATAATACCAAATATTCCAGTAACATGTAGCAAAATATGACATTATGCAAAATATGTTAATTAATTTAGGTAAAAATAAAGGGACTTAAGAGCTGCACATCTTATTTTGTAACTCATTTAAAAGAAAACATGGTAATGATATCTTAGAGCAGTATTGAATTCTTCAAAGAAACCAGGAAATCTCGTAAGAAAGAAAAAAACACCGTTGAAGAACCAGAAAATAAAACCTACGCTAAAGATGACTTCGATCATGTTGCTAAGTATGTCTTCATTTGATATCTCTTTGGAATGCGTAGAGAACATGTATTTCCGGGACATACTGCATAATTGGAATACTGACAACTTGGGAGTAAGTCGGTGAACACATGATCATAGAATATCCCAGTATTACGAGTATTACGATAACCTGTTATTGGTGCTTACTTCCTTCATCACTTTGGGTTATTGGTCGACATCTGTCAAGGATGTTCTACTCACTATGTTCCAAAGAGAGTGTGACTGCAAAAGATACAATTCACATCCAGGCAGTGATCGAAGATACCAAATTTCACAAACAGCTTGCCTAATTTCCTACGCTTACGGAATCTAGCTCAACGCCTCTAAACATTAAGCATGACATTACTCATTGATCTAAAACTAGAGGACAACCTTATTTTACAAGAGCCATAGACGCATCTGAGAAACGCAAGAAAGACCTTTCAGCGCCATCCTTCAACTGATGCCTCGCTCGCAGTTTTGGTTGACACTTCGGATGCGGCTATGGATGCAGTTCTTCATCAAGTGGCAAAAGAAGGCAGCCTCTTGCTTTTTAATCGAAAAAACTATCTCCAACGCAGCAGAGATGCAGTGCGTATGACAACGAGCTCCTTGCGTCATACATAGCCATAAGGCACTTTTGACATATGGTTGGAAGATCATAACTTTATTTTATTCACGGACCACAAAACACATTTGCATTTTGGCAAAAAGAATACAAATGCTCCCCACGACAACTACGACAATTATATTTCCTCGGCAAATGTACGACTGATACTTGAAAGTTTCGGATAATGTGGTAGCGGATGCGTTGTCACGGATTCATGCAGCCATTTAGCATACCATCTGCTATCGACTACTACCAGCTGGCCAAGGAGCAGGAACATAATTCCGAATTGGAAAATGTTTTGTCAGGAAATTTGACTACCTGATTAGTGCTTTAACTCATCCCTATTGGTCAGCATCCAGTTATTCTGCACTGTGATACCTCCATAAGTCGCATGCATTCACTCTGTAGTTCCACTGTCATTTCGTCGGGAAGCGTTTAAAAAGCTTCACTCCATCTCACCCCCTGGAGTTACAGCCTCAATAAAACTGATCGGAGAAAGCTACGTTTGGCTTTCAACCGGATAAAGCATTTTGGACTCGAGAGTGCTTACAGTGTCAGTAATCTAAAGTTACTTACCATACCCAAAGTAAAATTGTTGTTTTTGTGCTCCCTAATACTAGATTCGAATATGTGCATATTGACGTCGTGGGATTTTGCCTTCCATCCGAAAACTTTCGATACTATTCACACTTGTCAATCGTTTTTCTAAGTGGCCAGAAGCATTCCCGTTAGTGGATATATCCGCACAGACTTGCAGTAGCCTTCTACGTGGGATGGATCTCCAGATTCAGATCCCCAATTCGGATAATTTCCTACCAGGGAAGACAGTTTGAATCGCCTTTCTTCGACTTACTAGCCAAGTTCCTGGGTACAGCTCGACACCACACATTTCCATACCAATCGTTTGCAAAAGGCCAAGTCGAAAGATTTCATCGGCAGTTGAAATTCGCAGTCATGGCACACAGCAAGACAAAATCGTCACAATTTCAATACATGGCAAATCTAAGACTGTAAGCATGGATCGGCTTAAATCGGTATATACGACACGAAAAGACGCTGTAAATTAAGTACCCACTACCACTAAAAACACAACTTCCCTCTCTGCAACAAAATAACCGATGAAAAACTCGGACATTCCTACGTCGCCAGTAGCTATACCTGGGCGAATATCGAAACACCGGTAATGGTAAACTAGCTCGGACCGACTAGTACGCTTCAGTCGCATACATACCTGAAATCTCGCTGTCGGTGGTGAGGCTTGTCTATAGCGATCACCGGACTACATATCGGTAAGGCGCGTCTCGGATAAAAACAAAGGAGGAAAGATGGTGATACGGGTCAAGCGGAAGAGAAGCGGACGAGTGTCCGAGTTCATTCTTTCGACTTGACATTTGGATTATAATGTTCTTCGTTTTGAGAAATGCTGTAATATTTTCCCGCGTGCATAAGCAGCTTGCGTAAAATAAATTCTAATGTTAATGAAAATAATGTGACATTTCGCTTTATGAAGTTTCAGCAATCATTCTGACATGGACATAGTATAACTTCACTTGCATTCACAAGAGGCAAATATTTGAACAAATAAAATGAACGTCAGTTTTTTTAAGTTTATTTTCATTCTGACAGTGCAAGATAGTTGCACATTTTGCAAATAAAGAAAGAAAAAATTCGACTTTATTGGGTAACTATCCAGAAATAAAGCGAGTTTTTCTAATGCTACATTGCCTTCTTTTAATGCCGCTGAATGATTGTTTTCGTATGCTACTATTGTAAATTGTCTAAAGTAAATAGGCTTTCAGATGAAATGCTCCAGAAACGCATGAATTAAAAGACTAATCTGAATTATGACGAAAGAAACAATGCGAGAAACAAAACTGATACTCAAAAATAAATGCTTTTGCAATTTATACAAATTGATTACATACCAATGAGAGAAAAAGTATAAATACGCAGGTTAATAGATAGTATATGCATACATAGGTAACATTATACAAATTAATGAACGTAACTTTCAACCTCTTAGTTGTACGGTGTTTAATGTGTAATTTGCAGCTGTAAATGTTTGAAACTTTCTTAGTTAACAATCAATAAATTTCTTAGTAAACAATCAAAAAATCATTTAAAACATGATTTCCATTATTACTTGAATGTAAGGCTCAAGATCAGGCTAAAGGGTTTGCATATAAAAAATTTAATACTATTTCACCACATGTATATGTTAGGAGATCAAACAAAGTACGCCAGGAGGGAAAAAAAGACATAGCTATATTTCTCCTTTTACTCTATTGATCAACAAAATTTAAACTGTTTTATTTATGCTTCGACGATATGACTTCGAACATATGGATGAATGTTTGACATATAACATTGCGTTAACATACATTTTTGAGATAAAATGGGATTTGTCTGAAATGATATTAAATTTTTGAAAATTCTTATTATATTCTAACACCTCAGAGAAGAGTTTATCATCAAAAACTTTAAAGAATTAAAAATGTAAAATCTCATTAAAAATTCAAGCTAACTAACTATGTATATATAAATTAAAATAAAATAAAAAATACGTTTAAGTTCCACCCCATAGGCAATACGAAATAAACCATATGCAAAAAACTAGAAGCACAGTGGCAAATCGCATGAAAGTACAAAACATAGCAAAACCAAAAATGAAAAAAGAAATTTATATCTTTTAGTTTACTAGTTTAACTAATGGAAGAAGGTTTAGTGTTAAGTATCAAAATAATTAATTTTTTTTTATATTCAGTGGCTGAGTAATTGTAGTACTTAGGGTGAAAATATTTTTCGAAAAGTTTAAAAAAAAATTGTGAAGAAAAAATAAATAAATTAGAAGAATATAAATAATTGTGATGAATTTAAGGCAGTGTCTAGTAAGCTGTGAGCAAAGCTGTAAGCATTCCTAGAGAATGCAAATGAGAAATTCAGCGAAAACGTTATAAAGTATAGGAAACCTAAAAGAGAAAAAGGCAGAAACCGAAAAATGGTGAAAAATATTACAAAATGTAGTACTCGCTCAAGCTACCTTTTGGGAGACTTAAAAGCTAAAATAGGCACATTTTGTTAATAAAAGGGATAGATAATTGTTAGAAAGTTTAACCTAAATTAAAAGTAATGTAGTATTTTAACAAGAATGCCTAACCCAACTGTATTAAGAACATCCAAACTAAAACATTAATGAAGGAAACTTAACCGTTCCTTAATTCCTGAACTTCCTCACTTTCTCTGCCCAACATAGCTGTAAATATATGTGTATCTCACTTTTCTACTTCTATTACAGGTGGTTCCAAGGATTTGACTGGGATGGACTAAGAAACAGGACTTTAACACCACCGATACTGCCAAAAGTATGCTTTAATTCAAATATTTTAAATCTATATTTGAAATACTAAAAACTGGGCTTACAGTCCCTATTACATGTTCGCTGTAAAAAACCTGCTTTGTTCGCTATCGTACGTTTTTTTAATTACTTGGGCGAAGTAAAGGAAGTGTTGTAATCACGAAAAATTCCGGGTATTAAGTTTCAACGAAAATATCCATTTTGACCGTTGTTCAAGGCAATTTAACTCTGTTTTTGCGTGTCATCTGTGCGTAAGGACAGAATAAAGGACTTCTTTTTCCAAAACGGGTTGCAAAAAGGATTTAAAATGGATTCAGAAGAGATTTTTTCGTGACGTCTATACGTACGTACGTATGTACGCATGTATCTCGCATAACTCAAAAACAAGTAGCTTCAGAACGTTGAAATTTTGTATATAGGTCTGCTATAGCATGTCGTGGTGCACCTCCCTTTTTTGTTGCCATCGGCACCAAAAGTATATATATGTACTCAGTCTGTTACTCGGTCCCGTGAGCTCAGTTTTTAATATCTTAATTCTGTTGGTTAATTGGACATTTTGGGCTTTAAAATGATTGAGTTATGTTGTTCTTATCTTCCGGTTAAGATTTTTATGCCTTTAGTTAATCTGCATGCAATAGTTTTAGAATTATCAACAATTTAAAAGTTATTAAATTGTTTTACCATAGCAGCCATATTTGTTTACATTTGAAGCTTGGCAGAATAGTGAATTAGGTCCGTTTCTCACCTTAGTGTCTTTTTGCCGAATGGTACCAAAAGTAATCTTTCAGTTTTTTGCATCAAAATATCTGCCTTCAGGCACGCTGGCTGAACTGCTTGTTTTTGCGTAGAAGCTCTAATTTTAATTCCAAAACTTGTTTTTTAATTCTTTTAACTGTATTTGGTGTTTTATATTTTCTCTATTTTTCAATTTTTAATGAAGATATTTTGAAGTTTTATGCATTTTTGCCTTACCGCGAAGTGAGAACTGAATCATCTGAATGAGAAATCTATCTCTAATGAAATTAGAGGAAATAATTTTTAAATGAAATGCGTCAAAAAAGGCGTATAATTTAATATTCCGTGCAAGGAAGTCATGTTCTGTCGGCATCAGATTTTTATTTGCATATTATATACACCAGTGATAGCGAATATTTGGCATCTTGGATATCTTAATATGTTGACGATGACACAGTAAGACATTCGAAATGATAAATCAGCATTCAACACTACCCATAAAGACTATTCTCCCTATCCGAGTTTAGATTGGCTTTCGTAGGCTTATGAATGAGAGTCTTTCATTTTATAACAGAACGCAGATTACCTGAACTAGAGCAATGCAAACTATTCCGCGTCTCACAAGGAGTTTGTCAAGACTTTCAAAAGATTTAATAGTTTAAAATACCTCTTCCTCAAGTACAGGACAAAAAAAATTTACTTTCGATGTGACTGGAATCAAAGATCCGTGAAACTGTAGCCCAGACACAGAATGTATTCCTCCTTGTTTTGAAAAAGTGCCGTAAAATACTCTTCTATTTCGAAAACATAAACCTGCGCTTTTTTTTTAATATTTCCCGATCCTGTAAAGTGCAACCTGCAAGTGTTTCTTCGTCTATCTGACATCAATACCTTTGCAACTTATACGGAGGTCATCAATATACAAAGATCCTGAAACTGTAGGAAGAACTTTCTTTGAAACAGAATTAATTTTTAAGCTGAACGGTGCAACGCTTAGAACGTAGCTTCTCCTTTTTCAGAAACATCTGAAACCACATAGCCAATCTTTACTTGAAAAGTTAGTCTTGGCCTCTACCTCATTTTGAGGAACTTTATAAATAGAAGTGCTTATCTCTGTCTCTAAGATTAATATTTAAGGAAATGAAGACGATAGCTAACATATTCGATCATCTCATTCAATGCATAAAACATTTCGAAACTGGATCCTATTTTTCAGTAAATGAGTACATAAATAATTGCTTCTTAAATTTGCTCAAGTGGAATCAGTAGTGTTAAATGAGAACTTTTCTGAACCTTTTATACACGCAGTCTAAAAGATTCACCGTAACTGTTGTGAACAGAATATGAAACGCAAAACTAAATCGCCTTATTAAGTTCTAGAAATTAGGTAATTATAAATAAAAACATTTTTGAAAAATTACATGAAACATTCATCACAAATCGTTTATATTAGTATTCATCCTGTCATTCAAAACATAATTGGATAGTTAACTCACTTCGGAAATATTAAAAGCAAAAAAGGCATTCCCCTCTTTGTTATATTTTTATTAGCCATGAGCGTTTATTAATCTTGTAAAAATGCATCAAATGAATGCAGAAAACCGCTGAATTCTCTTTAAAACTCTTTTGTAGAAGATTTAATACTTTTTTATCCTTGGAATTAAAATCTTTTAGCATTTTCGTGAGTAGATGGGGTGGCCACAGCACCACCCCTGTCAATATTTAAAAATATTTCACACGTGTGAGTATATATTGGCAACGTCACATGTTACTCTTTTACCTACTTTTTGATTACCACGGGGTAAGTAAAGAAAGTATTTACATTTCTAGAATAAATCATTAGACAGAAAATAGTTGGGGTGCTATTAGCATCCCACCTATCCACTTATTTGGCTTTGATATCAGTTTAGATTCAATTGTAAGCCTGCTGTTATACCTGAAAGGTTCTTGTTTTTCTCCCTAAAAAGTCTTACGAAAGAGAAAAGGAGCGTCTTCGAAGGCTGTTCCAAGAGGTGAGTACTGATGAAGAGAGTGAAACATCAAAGGTAACTGACTCAGATGATGATGAATCTCATGAATACGAAGAAAGCGATCATCAGACAGACAGTGAGGAAACGGATTACGATGTAAGTGGCCTAAGAAATAAACAATTTTTAACACGCCAGAATTATAAAATGAGATAGAAGAGATAATTAGCCTCTACAGGATTCAGGACTTATTTACAGGAAACAAGCAGATTTTCAAATTAGACAAATGATGAAGAGAAGTTTACATCTTATTGATAATGAAACTATAAATCTGATAATTGATGTATCAAATAATTATTAAAAATAAATGTATAAATAAAAGCAAATGTTATGTCACCGATCCAAATGGAATTCAGATGATGCGCTAGAAATCGAATTATTTCACTCAAAGATAACTTTGATAACTTTTTATTTCATAACAAGGTGGTGGCACTGAGATGACAGTCATTGGCGATACTGTGGGTTATCTTCAAAGAAACAGTTAGGTTTTGGTGACCATGGACAATTTGTCTTGCTTAGGAATGTGTGCTTTCAAGTAACATTTTTAGCAAACCTGCAAAATACGGGGTAAAAATCCAAATTAAGCGCGATTATTTATAACAACAAAGCTCTTTTCTACCACAAGCCGAAGCATTACCACCTTTAATTTTATAAGTTTCTCGTTGGCAGAATAATTATTGAAGGCCAAAGTCTAGGACATTAGGAAATACAAGAGGAAAAAATGTCCGAACTCTCCTCATAATTAATGAATACGAAAATTAGAAAAGAGAAAATAATTCTATTTTGTATTCTTCTAAGTTTTATGCATTTATAAATAAATAAATTAAAGGAAAGTATATAGTCTTCCTATCAGTATTCTTATTCTAACAGTATTGCCGCAGCAGCTTATTCTAACAGCGTTCTAACAGCATTGATGTTTGTGATATTAATTTTAACTGCATGAATTCTATGACAATAAAGAGCCAAAAATATTGATATTCAACACTTTGATTAAATAAAGACACAGTCAATAAACTATATTCTACATTGTTAGAACGAACATCGGCCATAGATTACCTATTTTAGAATACTGAACATTGCTAGCATAAATTCTGTATAAAATGAGTCAAACCTGATTTATCAAGATTAAATTATCTTATAAAAATTAATTATGAACTCACTTGGTTTTACGTAAATAAAAGTAGAAGGAATAGTGAAAAGAAAAGCTCAAGTATTACAGAAATTAAATAAAGATGATCTCAACATCTCAAAAATTTGGAATATTATTGGAACAAGATGTTCATGAAAAGCTAATAAATGAAATTATATGTTCTTTGTTATAAATAAAACACTCATTGTAATGAGAATTTGCGCATTAAGAAAGATGTTTCAAAATCAAAATAGACTTTTATATATGTGAGTGCATCGTTGGTTTAAGTAAGTGATTACAAAATCAAAGGAAAAGGATCAGTTATTACAGGAAATACTACAGATGAATGGAAGTTCTAGTACCTTGATGTCTACATCTAGTGTGAATACAATATGCGATAGCGGCGGGCATTAAGGCATGCAAGTACAATGCGGTATCCCGCGTCATCTCATTCCACAGCTGCTGCAAGGCTGGCTATAGTTAGACGATCTCCTAGAATACCCAAATTGATAGTTTACGTGATCCGAGGCGTAATCAATGGATAACAAATCTCAGGTTTCAGCAGCAAGACAAGAGTGGGAATAGGGCGAAGATATTCTTGTAAACACAAATTATGTGTGGCTGAGTATTGTCAAATTGAAAACTGCTTCCTGGGAGCCTTATTTTGAACGATAACACGTGACTGAAGAATATCACGAACGGACCGCTGGGCTGCCTTGGTACTGTCGATCCGTATTAGAGGAGATAGAATGTCGTATGCGATGGCACCCCATGCGATCACACCAGTTGCGGAAACGAAGTGCTGCGGTAATGCGAAGACAAGACTGAGGCTTTTACTACTGTGTCTCCACACATGTACATAATGGCATTACTGCTGGAACTGAATCTCATTTCATCGTTGAAAACGACCTGTTCAATGCGGTAGTAGTGCGGTCGAGCATCATACCACTCCAAACGGAGGCGACGATGGGTGGATGTCTTTGGCAGTATACCTAAATGGTGCCACGCTATCAAATGTCTTTTAGCCAGGTGCCTCGAGCTAGTACGGGCAGACACAGGGCCAGTGTTGTGATTCCTGACCTGGATGGCGGATAATCACACAGTTGGAGCTGTGTGTGCGGGTCAAGTAATGTGACTATTGGCCGCCGTGGTGGGTGTTTACATATTTTAAATCTTCTGCAAGACTTAGGGTATTCTTTATAGCGGTTATTGCATTTCTGCTTTGCAACTATAGATATCTTGAGAACCTTGGGATAAATCGAGAATATATTTTAGCCGCCAAACAACTAATGGCTAACAACTAATGGTGCTCATTCTGACGTGTATGAAAACATCTGAGTGCGTACAGATTCGTAATAGATTCATTGCGCACAGAACCGATGATAACTTAGTAAAATTTACTTTCACAGAAGAGACAATTTACAGCTCTAGAAATTTTCACAGAAGAACTCGTACAGTGCTTCTCAGTATGACAGTGCGTAATCAGTAGTTAACCACTTTAAACTACTGAGGAAGTTTAATATAACTCAGTGCAAAGCACATCTAAAGAGCGAAGATCACATGGAGATCTGTCGATACTGATAACTCACCTCTGAACTAAAAGCATCAAATACAGTTATGCAGGAACCGGATCAAAATGTCGCCAAATTCAGCGACTTTTGGCGATTTCTAGCCAAATTTCGCGAAAACATTATTTACCTAAATCATCCTCATTTTGGCGATATCTCATCAGTTTAGCGAGATAGCCATTTACCTCAATGTTAAATTTACTAGCCCCTGTAATCTTATTTTTCAGGTTGAACTTTGTCTCTTCAGACATTTCATGTTACATTATGTAAAAGATATTACAATTTCAACTATAATGTTATAAGGTATTTATCCCGCTTTCTTAGTATGCCTTCGCGTTGTAGTGGTTAGCAACGCTTGGCGCGTATTCGAGAGGCTCGTGGTTCAAGTCCCGGAGAGAGAACTGCTAAGTTTTCATCTATCCTGCTTTCAACAAATACCTAATGTCTCTACAATGTCACTAAAATTATTTACATACATACAAAATTCCTGCCATTCCCCCTTCCCAAGGACTGCACGTCGAGGACAGTACAATCTCTGGATAGACAACTATACTTCAACGTTAAGTCATTGTAACAACTAAAACAATAATCGCAATAAATTACGCAAAACGAATCAAATATTAATTAAAAAATAGGGTTACAGAATCATAAAAAAATATATATATAGGATTATGATCTCAGTATACTAATTACATTACATACACTACGGGGACTACGTACTATGGCCATACTAAGGGTCTAGCCTTTCGCAATGAACGATTTTAGGCTTAAAATCTGATGACGTACGGATCCAAGCTACGACGTCCTTTAGCCTGTTTAGGACTGTGTAAGGACCGTCCCAGGATGACTGTAATTTAGAAGAAAGTCCTTTCCGTCGAATCGGATTCCATAACCACAACTTGTCATCTCCGTTGAATCGATGTCCTGTAGCTCTTTTGTCGTATCGGGTCTTCTTTGTGGCCAAGTTAACTCACTTGTCAGCAAAATTGTGCATTGCTTCAAACTGTGAGTCGAGATCTTGAATGTACACCTCAGCGATGAAGGCGCATCCGGAAGGCTACCGATAACAGATCACCAGCCAGCTGAATGCAACGAAAAAAGAGCGTCTGAGAAATTCTCAGACTACTGGTTATTCCTCAAAATAGTCAGTAGTCTGGTGAACAACATTGCG
>KK115521.1:589647-630640 GCA_000611955.2 Stegodyphus mimosarum
TAACTTTATGCCCAATCCTGTTGCTTTCAGGAAACCATTAGCAAGAGGTAATTAAGGCTAGTTTGATTAAATCACTCTTTCATGCCCTTAGACTGCAAACGTAAAGGTGTCGTTTGAGTGTTGTCTGCGCCAAATAGTTTAAAGAGTTCTTTATTAACAACTGAGATAAAATTTCATCCTTGGTCTGAAGGTGCACTCCAAACCTGGAAATCTAATTCTGTATCATTACCGCTGCTACCGTGATGGCCTCTTGATCAGGAATAGGATATGCTTCAGGCCATCTTGTGAAGAAATTAGTGACAGCAAGGATGTATTTGTTTCCATAAGCAGATCCTGGCACAGGTACCAGGATATTGGAGGCGATGCGTTCAAAAGACACTTCTACAGTGTAACTTCGCAGTTTCCCTAAGTTGCCTTTCTTCGGTCCTTCCCGATCCGCACAGTCATGGCAATATTGGCACCACTTCTGCACCTTAGCCCTTGCATTACTCCAGTAGGAGCATTTTCGAACTTTTTACAGTCTTCATAACTCCAAAAGGCCCTGCTGCTTGACTGTTATCTAATTTTTAAAGGACGTTCGGGATCTTAAAAGTATCAACTGCTATTAGAACGCCTTCACGTTATTCGATTTAAACTTCCGGTGCAAGAAACCGTTTCGAAAATGGTGAATCCCAGAGAGCCGTATATTGATTTTTCGTAGAAGTATAGATCGAAATGTCCTACCAGGTAGGTTTCCCATTTGAAAGTTCCATTAAATCAATTACGGGTTTAACGTCCCCGCCTTCTAACTGGTCTTTCCTGACTTCCTCCTCACTATATGGTTCTGCATCAGACGACGCTGAAATAGTAACTTGACGTCTGACCTAATCAACGAGCTTGTCAGCTTTCTGGGCAGGATCTTCTAGATAGGGCGTAGGAAAGACCTCTCAACATGGTCTCCATGAGGCATTCGAGTATGGCCGGCGCATTACATAATCCAAAAGGCATTACCTTGTCGGGTAGTAAATGCCGTCTTTTCTCGGTCATCACGATATTTCTACCTGTCAATATCTACTCTTTAAATCAAGCATGGAAAACCACTTGCTTCCAGGAAAAGTGTCCAGAATATCGTCAGTTCAAGGTAGAGAGTAGCTGTCTTTCTTCGTGATGTCATTCAACCAGCGTCAATCGACAAAAAGATCCAGTTGAACCTTCCTTCCTTCTGATCAGGACAATGGAACAAGCTCAAGGACTTGTCGAAGGCCCAATAACGTTGCTTTCTTGCCTGTTTTTAGGAGTTTTCTTACCGCTTCCTGGTTAGCAATCGGTAGGCGTGCTGAATGTTCTTCGATGGATGGAAGATCCCCTGTATCAATTCTATGTTGTGTCAAGCTGGTTGGTTCTACCTAATAACACTTTCTGAAGTACTTCTCTCTTCATCGCTTAGTTGTATTTCCTGCAATAGTAACTCCGATGTTAGGCTTTCCGAAGACACAGACTATTGGTTCGTTTAACGCAGTACATATTGCAACCACTTCGCCTTTCCTAATAACTTTCGCTTTATCACTTACTTTGGAAACTCTCACCGAATGACGGTCCTCGATGGGTCAACGAATTCCAAAGCTATTTGTACTCTGTTAGGGGCTGTTACAATGCTTAGAATGGTCCATTATGCTGTACCGAAAATTTATGTTTTTGGCTAAGGATCCAGAAATTAGAAATTCTGTTCTTGCTGGTACTGTGATATTGCCTTGAGCTATAATTTGGTGCATGGATTTAACTCCTTCATTTTTGATTCTGATCAAGGTTATGTCCTCAGTTGCAAAATGCAGTTCGTTATTTTTAAAGTCAAAGGAAACTCCGTATTGGCTTAGGTCTAATCCGATCATGCAAGGATAATACTTGCCACATATGCCGTGCGATAGTAGGCGACACTTCCAAATACGATGTTAATGTTTAATTTTTCATCGATGTTGATTTTATCCCTAAACACAGCCTGGAGAGTAAGGCAGGGTGGCGTCCAGAGGAGTTTACTTTCCTATTCTTGAGTCGAATCTTTTCGGATGATATTAACATTGGCTGCTGTATTGATGGTCATATTGTAAGGAACTCCCTTTATATGTCCCATGACGCCACCACACACTGAAGACATCTGAAGCGCTTTAAATTGGGGATTCTCAATATCTGGCAAACTACGCCTCAAGAGAATACCACTAATTAATTTCCCTCCTCTTTATTGGAAGTTGTCTCAACTCTAGTGTCTTGGAATCTTATGAAGTCTTTCTTACGTGGCCTTCATCACAGCAGCTCGTATTTTACTATATTGCCACTCCTATTTCGCGTCCAGGAATTGGCTTGCCTAGTTAAATCGTCTAGATGTCCAGCCACTTGATCCATTGGGTCCTGAACTTGAGCCGCTCTGACTGAATGACATTATCTACAAGTTGCTTGCTGGTCTGCCTTCAACTTATTCTGTACACTAAAGTGCTTTTTAGATGCTTGACATCCGCCATTTGCAAGGCTTTCTGTACCTCAGCATCCGGATGCCATCGATAAAACATTGAAAGGACAAGATTTCTCTTCTTTCCGTTGGGCATTCCAAAAAACGAGGTGGGACATCCTTTCAGCATCAGTGTTTCCTGGGTTTCGGTTGAGGAGATTTTAGAAGCCTGCTGTAGTCTTTTAAACTCTTCTTGCCAAAGTGCAGCTTCAGTACGCCGGTTACAGCTTCGACGCCTAACCTCTGTTTCCGGCAGAGTTTGGAGGATATCTGCTGCGTCTGCTCTAACAGAAGCAGCGAGGTAGCAGGCTTTCGTTCGTAACCCCATCCATTTGCGTTTTCCAATACAGAGAACAGAGTTTTGAACACTTGTCAGGAGGTCTTTAATTCATAGATATTCACCTGTGACAGATGGTCGGGGCGGCATATGCACGAATTAAAGGTGTTAGAATTGTGAGCGACTGCCATTATGGATGTCTTCAAACTGTCAACTTCCTCAGCGACAGCAGCAGAAACTTTTTTATCGACTTGTTGTTCGACAGCAGAAACTTTTTCTTCGATCTGTTATTTGTTGCTCGGCATCAGAAACACTTTCTTCGATTTATCCGACTTTTATTTTCAACCGTGTGTACTCCGTCTTCCATAGCCTCAAGTTTGTTTTCTATTTTGTCAGTAATTTTACTTCTCATTTCCTCTTGATCTGCTTTAATCTTTTCTTAACACACTTTCATCTCTTCTTTAACAGACCTTAATGGCCCCTTCTATCTTTCCTCTGAATGTAACAAAGGCTGTCATCAGCTGTCTTAGTTTCTCTTCCATCGCTCATGTCACCGACATTTAGTCCCTATTCTGACACCAAAAATGTATTGTTGCGTGCGTGCGAGATCGTAGTGGATTAAATGCACAGAGCCTCGAATGCTTGATAAAATTTTCCTAAAAAGAACACTTTACTGTTCTGGAACTTTCCACAAAAGTGCTCGTACAGTGCTTTTTAGTATGGAAGAGCACAATCAGTAGTTACCTCTTCAAACTACTAAGGACGTTAACACAGCTCATTGTAAAGCACATCTAAAGAGCGAAACTCTCACGACCTCTTAATACTACAGATTCAGCTCTGAACTCAAAATTGAGAACTGCAACTTTCTCCAGGCTTCCCTCCCCCCCTGCTGTCGAGAAATCTCTAGTATCTTTCATTTCTCGGAATTACTGGAAGGCATATACGGTTAAAGTTACATATATAAGGGCCGAATACAGTTAAAGTTACATGCAGTATGACGATACGGTTATACTTACAACTGCAGAGTGTAGGATGCGAACCAAAATGTCGTGAAATGATTGCCAAATTTAATGAAAAAAATTAGTCGCCAAAACCATCGCCAGCCTTGCAAAATCTCGCAAGTTTAGCGAAATAGCCATTTACTTCAATGTTAAATACACTTGCCGCCGTAAAACTGGTAACAATAAAAATTGTTTCTCATGCTAAATTTAAAACATAGCTTTATCCAGTAGATAAGTTATGGACACCCTGTATATCGCTTATTCTGATCAACAGTTCGGTTAATATGATTGAGCTATTACACAATAAATTTTTAAAGCAAAGTAAGTTGCCAAATTAAAGTAAATTCGCTAAATATTGTGAAGCTAGATTATATAAATTAGTAATTGACAGAGAAATGTCGGTAATAGAGGATTAAGTCGCCCAATAACATGGTTTCGATTTAATTCAACCAAGTTTTATTGTAAAATTTATTTTATTACAAAATTAGGTAGAAAAAAGCAACCTTATTTAGGGTAGATTTTAAATAACTATCGATCAAACCCAAGTGTTGCATTTTCAAGATAAAAAATTTATGCAGAATGTTATTTCCCTTGAAAAATTCAATTTCCTGGAAACATCTACAATAAACTTCTTGCTTAATTTTAAATTTTAAATTTGCACGTTCTCTTCCAATAAAGCATGCTTTCCAAATATTATGGGTACAACATTAGTTAAATTACTCTCATGTCCATAAATTAAGGATAATTCGGAGTCACGCGGAAATCGAACTCTAAAATAAATATATCACCTGCAAAATCACTATACACATCTTCAAGAATCATATGCAAATTTCAGGAAGTAACCAGATGACACCGATGGTACGTCACAATGACGAGAGTGTAAGAGAGTGATATATAAGGAATACAGGCAAAGAAGTAAAATTATTCGCAGGCGCTTTATAAGCATTTCAGTGCAATAACCGAATAGTTATGACACAAAGGACGCAATTGGATGATTTTTTACGTGGTAAAATTATCGGCCGTCTGGAATGTGGGCGTACCCAACTGGAACTATCAGACGAACTTGGAACTGCCCAGAGTGTCATCTCCAGGCTTTGGCAGCGATTCCAAGATGATGGTAATGTGAGTAGACGTTACAGCACAAGTCGCCCCAGAGTTACGACGCCGAATGAGGACCGGTATTTGGCAGTTACTACCAAAAGAAACAGGCGGAGCACAGCCTGAGACCTGTCTCGCCAGCTCTCTTCAGCCACTGGTACGACAATTTTAAGGCAGACCCTGTACAGACGTTTAGGGCAGATTGATCTATATGCTCGTAGACCTGTCAGATGCGTTCCGCTTACTGCAACTCACTGTCGCCTGCGGTTAGCCTGGAGTAGAGAGCATGCATTGTGGACACCGCAACAGTGGGCTTGTGTGATGTTTTCCGACGAGTCCAGGTTTAGCTTGCAGTCTGATTCTCGCCGGACTTTCATATGGAGAGCTCCAGGTACCCGTTACCACCAAGAAAACATCATTGAACGACACCGTTACGGTGGTGCAGGAGTGCTCGTTTGGGGTGGAATTATTTTGGGTTCCAGAACTGACCTGCATGTTCAAAGTGGAACCATGACAAGCCAAATTTATCGGGACTTCATTCTGAAACAGCATGTACATTTGTTTCGGGGCGCCATGGGCTCACGATTTGTGTTTATGGATGACAACGCCCTTCCTCACCGTGCAAACATCGTAAGCGAATGCCTTCAATCGGAGGATATCACCCGTACGGACTGGCCAGCATTCTCACCGGACTTGAATCCAGTAGAGCACGTGTGGGACATGCTTGGCCGACGAATTGCAGCCCGTCAACCTCCTCCTACATGTCTACCGGAACTTCGGAGAGCATTGCTTTTTGAGTGGTGTAATATCCCCCAAGATCAGATCGATAATTTGATACTCAGCATGCCTATGCGTTGTACGGTCTGTATTGCATCGTCTGGGAGACATACAATGCATTAACCATCATACCAACCATGTAATATTCGTTTTTTGTAAATAGGTCTTTTTTGTAATTTGCTCCAGGGAGAAAAAATCGCTAATTTTTTTAATAATATCAAACACATAGCATCTTTTTTTGCTCTTTACCTTTTGTTTAATAAATAAGCTTTACAAATAAGTCAAATTTGTTTTGTTTCTAACTCTTCCTTTGCCTGATTTTGCATTATCCTTAATTTATGGACATGAGTGTATTTCTAGAGATATTATGAACACTTCATGAATGAACTTTTGCATTAAAGGTATTATGAGCAGTTAATAAACAAAAGTTTTTTCGTTTTCCCAATTAAAATGCTGCGAAAGTACCTATTTATAAGATTTTTGATATTTTTACATGAAATTACTTAAATTCCATTGTTATTTCGAAGGATATATTTCCTCATCGTATAATATTATCAAGATATTATGAACACTTCATGAATGAACTTTTGCATTAAAGGTATTATGAGCAGTTAATAAACAAAAGTTTTTTCGTTTTCCCAATTAAAATGCTGCGAAAGTACCTATTTATAAGATTTTTGATATTTTTACATGAAATTACTTAAATTCCATTGTTATTTCGAAGGATATATTTCCTCATCGTATAATATTATCATTAGGTTAAGGTCAAAACAACCGCTAACAACTGTATCACTTTTAGCGGTGTCTACTATAGTGACGAGATCATTTCCATGATTCCATGAAATTCTGGCCTAAATTTTAAGGAACTTCATAAATAGAAATATATTTCTAGGATTAACTTTAAAAAAAATTATTCGCATATTTATATAAAATAATTCGAAAAAGTTAACTATTCTTAAAACTCAAATAATCGAATAAAATTTTGCCATGGTAGTTGCACGGAGCAAAATAAATAGGTGGAATGTTTGAATCAAGAGCATATAAATAGATCAATAGAACAACTAAATTTTCTTGCCAACTAAAGCTCATGCAAATTGCTGTGAAGTAACGGAAAGTATGTCTCGTTTGGTATACTTCCAGACGTTTGTATATCTTGAGTGCCTGTTTATCATTTCAATTATTAATGAAAAATTAAATAAGCAGCAGCAATTACTCAAAGTTTCTTCTATGAAATGAGATCAGCTTTTACATCAGGTTGGCAGATTCGTCTTTCTTTAAAGTCAAATTTAAAAAAAATTATTTATTTATATTTCAATGTCTTTTGCATCTGGGTTCTTCCGGTTTTACCTGCTGCGCTTTTGGATCTTACTGCAATTTTCTTGCGATATAAACTAAAATTATTATTCTTAAATCACAAACACACTTTTCATAAATTTCCTTCAAAATACATTTTTTGGTCAATTTCATAAAAAATATTTTTATTTCCTACATTGGTGCTTCAGTATTTTATAGTCATCAATTATTGTATCAATTATTGTATATCAATTATATAGTCATCAATTATTGTATAATATAATGCCTTTGGAATAATAATTTCCCAACTCACGTGAACTAAGCTCGAAATTTACAATTTATCATTATTTCATACTTTGAAGGCCAGTTCAAATTTTGGCTGAGGGAAACTATCCACAGCTAGAAATTATCTTTATTTCGTTTTGAATGATGTCTTTGAAACTGAATTTATCGGCAGATGCAAAATGTATTTGTGAAAATTTTGCAAAATACATTTGAGATTTATTGACATAACTGTTAAAAACTGCATTTTGCCTTTAATATCATCTAGAAATCTCTCTGAGCTTTCAACTGGAGATCTCTCTGAAAATTTCCTTACTTCGCAAAACTGAAATTAAATTAATTGAACTCAGAATCTCTACTAAATAACTAAACTACTCAAAGGCATAAAAAAATCACATAAAACAGGTGATCTTCGATCTTTTTTTATTTTTACTTCTTTGCAACAAAAGAAAGAAATATTTACTGTTTCGTGATATTATTGGTACAAATTACATTTTATCGTTAGTACTTAAATTGGGAATGTCTATAAAGTTTTCGAAGTGCCACAGGGCGGAGGCAGAAATTAAAAATAAGCGAATAAAATGTGAAATTGTTAAGATTTTCTCAGAAATGTGCAAATTACATTATTCACATATCATAATTATATACTGTTACGGATTTCATATTTATTTATAATTGTAATTAAAATTGTTTTATTTTCCCGTGCAATGCAACGCGTGACGATTTGTAAGAATAAGCTAAGCCGGAAAAGTAAAAATACAAGAGCGCGTGTATTTAATGTTTAATAAATAAATATCTCGTAATTGCTTTTGTAATCCAGAAAAATCGAGAAAGTAAAAGAATGATCACGTGCTAATTCAAAAGCTTTATAAAATCCGAATTTAAACACCTCATCTCAGCATCTTAAAATACCAAAATAATCTGTATTCTCCCTACCTCAGTGGTTAGCGTGTTAGACTCGAGACCGAAAGGTCCCGAGATCGAATCTCGCTAATCGCTGCTTACTTTTTCCAAACTTATAATATTTTTATAAGTTCTTCTTTTTGTCTCTGTAATTTTTCTCAAGTCATGTTGACTTCCTTTTTATTTTTCCTTAACATCTTTCATGTATTTTTTCCTATTTCTGCTCCCTTTTATTAACTATGATGTGGAGGTAGCGGGTTCTTTACCCTAGACACTCCGTAATAATTAATCCTTGGATCCTTGGTTCCTCATCTCAGTTGTAGTTGTAGCTGTTTAAAGCGAATTGCTGTTTGTTTACTTAATGCTGTTATTGATTGTAGCGATTTCTCTGTGAGATAGAATTAGTTTACGTGTTTTGAATTGATTTTTGCTAAACTTTTGAGATATTGTGACATTCTACGAATATCTCTGAAGAAATATTTCAGCATTTTGATTTATTTCTTGTGGAAAGAATAAATTTTTATTAACTTTCTAACGACTTGTGCATTCAATCCATAACGAACCCGTACGCACGCAACAATACATTACGAAATGCAAGTTATTATGCTGTCAAATTACTCAAGCAAATTAGAACAACAAACATAGTTTTATTATTACATCTTTCAGAAAATGTTTGCAACTAAACGTTTTATTTATTTATACATTTTGTGGCTTGCAGAAATGTGAAATAGTAACGATAAATAATGAAAGTGATAATGATCAAATGAACTTTTTAACAGATACATAATAAAATAATAAATATATCTTTCTTGAATCACAAGAAAAACATATAACAAGTTTAAAATATATCACAGTCTTAAGGTCATCAGTTGTTTATCTTTAATATGTGATTTTTATATCTCAGAAAAACACATCTTTACAGTGCACATAGAGATTGCTAATTATGTACTAAGGATGACAAAACATAGCTTTTAACTGTTGTTTCTTTAAATAATAAAAATACCTTTCTTTTTCCTTTTTTTAAAATACCTTTTCGCCGAGGAAGTCAATTTTCATAAAAAGTAATTAGAAACATAAGTAAAGATAATTACTGACTTTGGGCAATTTCTCTGTGCCAGATCTAGAACTATCGATAGATTCTCAAACACAAAATAATGATAAACTAGCAGGCAGCGTCCAAAGCAAATAAGTTTTGTGCACACCTAAAAAAAAAAGTGCATAAAAACATTTCCGTATGAATGAAATCAGTTCTATACACTTTAATAGTAATAAACGGAATGTACGATTGCGTCAAGGTGGTTGCGTTAATATATAAATACCGTATTTTTTATGTTCAGAAAAAAATTACTATAGTTGAAATAAGCTGATGACAAGATTATGCTTCTTCGTTGGGCTATGTTACCGGCAAAGTTTGAAATCCGGCATTCTATAGAATGCCCAAAACTAGCCGGCAATGTATGAAACGATTCATACTGCTCACATTTCCTAGGCATTCTGCAGAATGCCAAGCGATAAGCCGGCAAAGTATGAAATAATTTCCGATTCGTTTCGAAGAACTAAAACTACTTATCAGAAGTTAGTAAATGATGTAAAAAAGCCAAAATGACTTCTAACAAGGAACCACGGAACTACTAGCTGCTGAATCACTAGGATATGATGATATGATGCTTATTTTCATTCAATTTATCCTGTTAAAGAAAGCTTCAGTACACAGATTACGTCACGGACGCCGAGTTATTTCCCATACTTCATGAAAACTCATTTGAGTGCTGGACACGGACGTGAAGTTGTGACAAATGTTGAAAGAATTTTCAACCAAATACAAAAACGTTACACGTAATGATATTGAATTGCATAACCACCTTTGTGAGCCCTGCCAGAAAAGACAAAAAAGGTATTAAAAAAGGCATTGTTGTGAAACTTATGACTGTTTCCGAATTTAATTTCCTTTGTTAGATAGATCTTACTGATTCCCTGTCTCAGCCAGATTAGAAAATGCAAATTTATTATGGTGTATCAAGATCATCTCACTATGTTTTCGTATATATTTAGTTTTTTAATAGCACTCTTTTATTCATTTTTCAAAATAAAATTTGTATTTTTGAGGCGTGTTTTAAATAATAGCCTTATTATTACCTTTTTTACATGTACTATGCCTAAAGAGCATTTGTCATTCTATAGAATGCCTAAGTATTATATATAATGCCTAGGGAAAGTGTGTAATAATTGTCAGATTTCGTACTTTTCCCAAAAACGTCCGGCATTATATACAATGCCTAGGCATTCTATAGAATGCCAGCGTTTCACACTTTGCCGGTAATAGATATGTCAAGTTGGTTCATGTATGCTTCCAGAAAAAAAACATTTTTGAGGGTGTTGTCCTCTAAAGGAAAAAGATCCATTTTATTTAAAACTAAACTAATTTTTACAATTTTGATTTTAAAAAACCAAACGATTATTCAGTTCGTAGATGCGCAGTATACAGCTTTGTCTTGCATGCATCACGACAGAATAATTTTAAGATTTTAGAGTCACAATGTGTTAGTTACTGCAACTCTTTCATACTCATAAAAATATATATATGAATTAAATGTATTACAAATTGTACCAATAAACTTATCTTCCGGCCAAATCTCGAAGTTGACCATACCGCTAAATGCCAGCTGATGTGGGCTAACCCAGCTAATCAATTTTTGCAAAAAAAAAAAAAAAAATTTACCCAATGTTTTTCTATAACGGAAATCATCCACAGGCATTTTATGCTAGTAATTTTATTTTAAGCATAAAAAAGTCTTTTAAAAGTAACTTGAAACGAAGCCATAAAACACGCACACAAAAAAAATATATTAAGTATTAAATTTAACAAAAATAGTTTCAATAATTTCAACCACACCATCTGCTTCGGCTACTGTCAAAACGAGGAGCTTGTAATTTGTCACAACTTGCGGGAAAAGTAAAGGAAGAAGTTCTGGAATGTTTTCAATATAAGAACGCTATTTTATATAAAAAGGAAACAAAGTATATTCAATCAATCGATAAAAAAAAGGAACCAGAGACCCCCTTCGTCCCCCCCCCCCAAAAAAAGGCCAAGAATTAACTTTTCTCTTCTTGGAAAGCAGGAAATTATACGTCTGAATTTTAAAAAAACATTTCTCAAGAGTTTTACACATTTTAGCTGAAAATAATGACATCTGAATTTGAATTTCAGTCAAACCTGTATTTAACGAAGTTACAGAATCCAACGAAAAACTTCGAAAAATGGATATTATGATGAAGCACGCTTAAGATAACTGCTCTCATGGAATTCACTTTATCCTAAAACTCAGAAAAACTCCTTAGCGTTTTCCATTATCAATGCCCCTCATACCGGTACATATTTTTCCTTCATTGTGTGCAGCTATTTTAATATTTCTTCATCAATATCTGCATAAATGCATGTTTTCTTACGTTTGGCACTTGCATCGGTGAAATCAAAGCTTGAGAAATTTTTTCCCAATTTTCTGAATAAACGAAAAACTACTCGTATTTTGCAATATGCCGAATAAAAATAACGTGCAGCTGCTGCTCAACCTTTAGACTAGTTTGCGAGACAGGATTGGTTGGGGAATTTTTGACAATAAAATGGGTAAACGCTTTCTCAGTCGAAAATCTCCCTTTCCCCACATGATCTCTTATATGGAATGAAATGCAGCAATAGATAACCAGACATGTGCTTTTCTTTAAGACCACAGCTACACTCATGTATATCAAATGAATAAACAATTTTAAAGTAAAACGGATCCATTCAAAACCTTCCCTAAATACAGAGTATACTTCGCTATTTGGACTTTTTTTATACGAAGAAACTCCCATCTCGAAAAAAAAAAAAAAATTCGCTGAATAAAAGAATTCGTAAAAACAGAGTGTTCGTTAAATAGTGGTTTGACTGTATTAATATTTCTATTCTGAAACCAATTCATTTGAGAAAGCAATGATATTTTCTTCTGTATTTCAGGTAAAAGACTCTACAGATACTTCTAATTTCGACGTTTACCCAATTATGATAGAAGACACGTTGCCAGACTATTCAGGCTGGGATAAAGAATTCGACTGCAATTCTGTACGTTGAAGTGTTGTATCTCAAGTATTCCAGTGATCGAAATTCGTACAGTTTCTTTTCCACGATCTGCTCAATCAAATTGCCTTCCTGAAAAGGCTACCAGTGCGTGTGTGTGCCAATTTGATTTTGCTCAGAAATTTTATATTTTAAAAGATTATAAATTTTGTAAATGACTTTCATGAACTTATTATGTTTTTAAATTTTATACACCGTATCTACAAAATTACGGCTACATTTTTCAGCCGTTAACTGTAAACATATGCTTTAAATTACGAAAATGCCTTAAACGAGGGGAATATTCTTATTGTGGCAGTATTTAAATTTAAAGGATCAATTTCGTAAAAATCACAGGTAATTAACGCATTATCCCATCGACTACGAAACTGTCACCAAACAGTACGATTTAGCACCAGTTACGGATAAACGTCATAAAAATTACGATCATGACACATTTATAACATCTGCGCTTTTGTTTGACGTAACCCCAGTTGATTTGCGATAAGCTAGCTACCTTTTGCTGTTATGAGCAACGATATAAATTAACCGTTACTGCTTATTCTTTCCCTTTTCTCTCCTTTTCCTTTGCTCCGATTTCTTTTCAAAGATCTTTTCCACGTCCAGATTCATACATGTCATGTGCCCTAGGGCTTTATGTGAAGAGTTGCTCTGTGCAACAACTCGGTAATAATATCAGTCTTAGTCTTAATTCTTTCCCTTGCATTTTGAAAAAATTATTAAAGTTTGCGATCTACCTACTGCAGAATAGCAAGCAGTGTATTATTCTGAAAGTTATGTGAGTCTACCATAAAAACGTGTGCATTAATGTATTCGACAGGGTGAGTTGAATAAGGCCGACAAAACAGTAGAACAATGACCTACGGAGAGTTTCCATTCAGCGTTCTAAACAAAGATGCTGTTAAAACCGAAAGTTGTCATCAAATAGTAGAAATCGCTGAAAGCCTTTTTAAGAAGCACAGAAACAAAAGTCGTTCGAATGCTGATTGTTAAATAATACTATAGCCAATAACTTCAGAATTCGCTAAAAATGAGAAGAGGAATTTCCTGCAATTTTCATAGTTCCATTAATAGCCAACTTTCACGGTCAACGGGACAATACGTATGTACCAAATCGCAAAATTTAATTTTTTATACCCTACCGCTATATATATATTATATGGTTATATATCAGTCCCTGTCGTTATATTTAATAAAAGTTTATGCTTATTCTGAAAAATAAAACACAAAAGCTTTGACTCCCATAGGGAAAAAAGTGATCGAGGTATTGAATTTTAAAGTTGTGACGATGTTCAAAAGTAGTAGTTCAAAGGTTCACAAGTAGAAAAGCGAAATGCTTGCATTCGTATGTAACTAAAAAAAATATATATATATTTAAATAAAGGTTTACCTCCTGTTAACTGATCAAGTGAGAAGCATTACTCTGCAGAATGTAGTAAAAAGGCATAGAACTGCATATATTCTTTTTTCAAAAGGATAATTCCCCCCACAATTATTCATATAATTATTTATATAATTATGTGGAGTTCGGGATCTAGAAAAGAATGGCAAGCTTCAATATTCGCATATAGCCAATTTGTAACATCATTTCCATAAATTAAAAATGAAAAATATTTCTAGTTTCCTTTCTTGTACGTTTATTAGGTTATTATTCTAAAGTAATAAAACTACACTAGAATATTAATAACGTATTTTTAACACTTGAAAACTTCTAAATTACTCATATGAGAATTTTTTTGGTATACCATATCTAACAAAATCATAAATTAAAGCAATATTACACAGTAGTAAATATCAAAAGTAGTCACTAAAGGGTATGCTAAACTAGCCTCAAAATATCTAATAGATTTTTTCCGATCCATCACGCCAAGCTGAAAAAGAAGGAGATAGTCGCAAATTTTGAAATTAAATATCTTGGTCAATTTTTAGAGTGCGATAGTCAAATATTTTTTATTTTGTTATTTAGAATGATTATCAACTTTTACTCAACATTATTATAAAGACCAGGAGACTATAAAAAGTCAGATTTCGAAACGTTTACAGAATTGAATTTTTATTTATAAAAATATCAAAACATGAATATTTATATCATTTAAAACATTTGTAAAACTTGAAATATATGTCTACGATAACCGATTATAACAGTAAAGGCCGTATAAGGACTTTTGTGGACACGGTGTATAAATAGGGGTTTAATGTCCCACATCCGAAGTACTTAAAAGTACTTCGGACTTTGGAATATTACACATATACTTGGAGTAGAACTCAAATTTTAGTATAGAACGGATTAAAGTTAAAATAGCTCAAACAAAATTTTGCCTAATAGTACTGAGCACGAAATTATTTATCAGAAATTATCAGGAAGCGAAGGTTCAATATCTCAAGACTTCTAATTGACAGAATGTGAAATGTTTTGAATGTTTGAATCTCCATTTCTGAATTTGAATTTACAAGTTGTTGATAAACAGCTGCTTATTAAAACTCAGAACTCAATAACAAAAAGCATGCTTCATCTGTTCGCATTTATGTGATGAGGTATCGGCCTTAATAAATTTAGAATTGGAGCTTGTCTGGATTTCGAATGAAGATTCCAAACTACTAGAGGCATACCTCGTTTTAATGCAATTCGTAGTATTAAATTTAAAATAGCATTAAACATATAAATAAAAGGTAATTTTTCATCGAAATTTGTGGCACTTTTTCAATAACATTCGCTCGCTCAGAAATTTTGTATGACGTTTAAGTAATTCTCATAATGCTGGAAATTTTTCCTTATTATTATTCTGAAATTAGGCCAATGATGAACTAGGATACACTCGAAATATCCTGTAACGAGTATTATATTTGTTAAGAATTCAAAACTTTTGTTCTTTCCTTTTCTCCTTTTTTCCCCAGTTTTGTCTATCTAAAAAATTTCCCATTTTTCAAACTAATCTAGTATTTTTCTAAATTTAATACGCATGATACACAGTCTAATAAGTCCTACGATACTTCAAAATTTTAGCTAATATTTTAGTGAAATTACAGCTATTAATAATCTTAAAACTGAATTTAAATTTTCAGATAAACATAAGAATATTAGCCAAAATGTAAGTCAGAAGCTATAAATGATTAATCTTAAGGAAAGGCATATGAAATGATAATACAAGACTGAAATTATATCTTTTGCTAAAGTGCTTAATTATATCTTTTGCTTAAGCCTTTCGGTATAAATGATGAAAACAGATGCTGGAAATGATGTTGCTTCTGAGCAATCATGCCAAAGAAAGGGTTAAACAAGTTAACTTAGCTGCAGATGCAAAGGAAAAGTTATGTATGGAAATAGTGAGTGCTATTACGGCGAATGCTAAGAGGATAAAAAGGCGAAAAACTTGATTATTTTATCGTCTTTATAGATTACAATATGTAAATATATCTTTATTATGCACAGAGAAACTAAAACAATTATGTAACTATAATAGGTTCAGTGGAAAGTCAAAACATTATGTGACTCGTTTTATTTAATGTTTACTGCAACAGACTGAACCCAAAACTTCAACAGCTTATGGTATGTATGTATAGGGAGCCTTCCAACACTGAACTCTCTATTTTTTCAGGAAAAAAAATTGCTTATGTATATATAAAGAGAGAATGACTACTCATCTGGAAATACAAAATTAAGAAAAGAATTAACTGCTAATATGTTACAGATAGGTAATTAAAAGAATTATAAAAAGTAAATGGATTCAGCAATTAGGTAAAATTTAGCGAATCGCCAGACTTTCAAAATGCAAGCTGAAAAATTTAGAAAATCGTCACGCTCACCGATTCATACAACGAAAATATACAATAATAAATAGAAAGACAAAACGCGAAAGATACAAATTTTGGATTTCAATGCACAGAGACTTCAATGAAAGGTTAAATAAAACTAATGGTACTTGAATTTTTGAAGAACTAGGCCAGAATACAAAAAAAAACCTGGAAATCATCTTGCTGTAGAAAAATATCTCATATTGTAATCATTTTAGCGGTAAAAACAATAAATATTTTACACATTAATAAACACTCTGGTAACTATTTTACACCAGCCGCATTCAGCGATCTGAATGGAATAAATTTTACAATTCCAGTAAATGTAGATGTTTACGAAACGCAAATTCAAAAGAATTTTCGAATGAACCAGGTGTGCCTTCTTATATGAAGATGCATGTATGAAATATTGCAATATGTTTATGCAGCGAGGCAACGATAACTGATCGTAGATAATATCTTATCAGGACTGAGTGTTTGGTGCATATTCTTGGAAAACATCTTCGTGAACTCCTTAAATCCTGATCTGGAACAGGGAGCTGAATGCAGCTATGTTCTATGGTAGAAAATTGTGATTAAGTGGTAGAAGAACTGCACTTTAAAGGGATTTAAAATCCTCTTTTATTAAACCACAATTATTTACAACCACTTCCCAACTCGGGAGGGATACAGAAAGTAGAGACCGCACTTGGGTCTAAAATGAACAATCAAATAATTTAAACTAATTAGAAATTAAATAGTCGTTGCTCACAGAGCTATAACGCGAGGTTGGCCTCTAAACTAAATGGTGCGTAGTAAGATTTAACTAATACTGACGCACTTGGAATTACTTCAATAAGTAATCACATAAAAGCGCTACGGCTTAGAATTTAAATACTAGTTAGTCAGGAGAACGTTGAATAGAGTAACCGTGGTCTGAGACTAAAAGTTCTCTCACACTGAAAGGTTTCTACCTTTCGTTTAAATACTACTTAGCTCCACTTCAAATTAGCATAAAGTTGAAACGCGCGCTTATTCTAACGGGAAGTTGAAATGAGAAGGGATAGAAAGATTTAAATTAAAATAAAATTTTGTTACTTTAACTAAAACCTTACAATCTTTTAATTTCAATATATTGTTCCGTTGAAACAAATAACATAAAAGTAGCTCAATTTTATAAAATCAGAAAATTTCTAAACTAACTTTTTCCAAACTCCTCATACCTTATTTTTATGAGATTGAATTAGAAGTGTAATTTTAGAAGAAATGTTAAGAAACTGAAACATAAGAAGTATTCCATATTTTCAACTTAATCTTGTATTTTGAAAGTATACCAAAGAAGCAATGTTGAATTTAGTATTAATTAGTTGAGTATTTTATTATTTAGTTGAGTATTTTTAGTATACTTTGATAGCCAGGTTTTCTTTCTTGTCTGCCAACTTTTCCTAATTTAAAATGCAATGATTATAAACATTATTTGCCCTAAACATTACTTTCTATGTGGTAGCTCCAAAATCTGTTGTTTGTTCAGAAAATCTACGAAACAAAAGAAATACTAATTTGCTATTTTGTCATATTAAAAAAGTATAATAGGAACTAAAAATTCTACATAAAAAGCGGTGAAATGATGATTAATTTTTAAAAAATTTCAGGTATTTAATTCATAACGTAAGCTAAAATTTACTTTACAGTGTCATAATATTATTTATAACACTAGATAAATTCAGCTTCTACCTGATATTTAATGAAAACCAAACTCGTTTGATTAAAACTTCCCTCTAAAAAGAATCCGTGTAGCAAATTTATAAAAAGGGAGTGAAAATTAGTTCATTGAGTATTTCTGACTATAAATAATATATAAGCCTTACTTATTAAATTTGAATTGATGCAAAAACAAAGAAAAATACAAAAATTCATAATTAATAAAAGTACAGAATGAACTTTAATACATTAATTTTAGATTACACGGGAGGCATGAAGCTACCGATTTCATTTAATATTACCGAAAGCATTTGCATCTCCTTTGATGTTCGATATCTTATGAATACAATTTCGCCATTTTGCACTGTCCCACAACCTTTCAACTTCAACAATTTCTATACGGTATCAGAAGCAATAAGTTATGTTCAGGATTAACTGGCCGGTTTTCATATTTGGCAGATGTTTCATCCTCTTTCCAAAATTCAAAGTGATTCGACTACTTTTTTCCCATTTTGAATCTATTATTAAAATTTCGCTGAATGATCAGGCATGGCCACTAGGAAACACTTTCGATTCATGGCTCTCATATAAAGATATAAAAAGTTTGCATTTGGAGCTTCGGTGCGTAATTACTACTGGTGTCAACAGAAAGTACTTTTGTTTCGTTTTAAGTGTCAGTCTCTTCATTTGGTGACGCCGTATGGAGAAGTTCTTAAATTTTTTTCGTCAATAGCAATTTCAGGTTAATGAATTTCAGAAATCATATCTTCCGGTTTAAGTTATGAGGTCCTAATTTCATACGACTTGCCATATAATTTTGAAATAACATCTAGTCCATATTATATATTTCTACTCGTAAATAAAGATGTATTTTCAAATTAAAAGTCTAATCCAAAGTCTTTAATTTTTAGATTTTGACAGTCAGTTCGACTTTAAAGTAAAGATGTTTTAGCTTGCAAAAACAGGAATATTTACAAAAAAAAAGTGACCGCAATTTGCATTTGAGAGAACACATAAAGTATAACGTAAGAATTCCAGTATAATTAATTCCAATTAGATTGCGATGTATCGCAATGCGAAACTGTGTGAGAATAATTTCTAGTTTTTGTTTGGTTTATTTGATCACGGAAAATGACGCGAGGGCTATTCCCTAAAGGAAGGGATGCCTTCATGGAGAATTTCCTAAGGAAAACTGGCTCGTATCTACGTTGCACATGGGAAAAACTATGAAAAATCTCCATGTAGCCAGTCTGTTTGCCTGAAATCTATACCAGGTCAACCAGAACTGCATCTATAAGAGCTTAGATGTTAATTTTAACATAATAGCTCTTTGAGGGTGTGAAATAGATTGCATTTTTCTTTAACCAAATCAGTTTGAGCTTTGATAAATGTTGTCAATAAAATATCGAAATTGTTAAAAATAAAGCATACACATTTAAAAAAAAAACTACCGAAAATGCTTTTTCTCTTTTAGAACTACATCCTTTAGAAGCAATAAATGTTAAAACAATCTTAAGCGCCATAGAGAATTGAAAATGTACAGTTCTAAATATATTTGATGATGCAACTGTCTTTGGATATTTTACGAAATTTTAAAATTCTACCAAATTTCGTTAATTCACTATTGGCGATCAAAAATTCCATATTTCGTTATTTTATTTTAGATTATCTGTAAAATATTAGCTATTTTTTATTGCTGTATATTTCTGTGCAAGAAGACTGATATATATGATTTTGAGAAAAACTGAGAGTTCAAGGTTTGGAAATTTTCCTTTTGGGTATGAAGAAACAAAGACAAATTTTCTGAGGTACCTAGTGATGAATGCATTTGAACTTCACCACAGACTTGTTAGTTTTCGTTTTCAGTCTTCAAATTAAATTTTATTTTCATCGAAAATAAATGCATGAAAATAGCAAAATGTTTAGTCATCAAAGCTTAAAATTTCCTACACCGAAATATGAAATTCTTATTTAAATTTTTTTTATAAATTTTCATAACTGTCGAATTATTATTTGTATTATATAAACTTGTGATTGATTTGATATACAGAAAATTAAAGTTCACAAATAAAATTTTGCTTTATTTACTTCCGTATTTTTTTCTGTATGAAAACTGTATAGATCCTGCAGTCTTCACCATGCGCCTCTTTAACTTGCAATAAATTCAGTTATTGATATTTCAGCAACATTATACAATAGACATCAAAATTAGATTACGTTATCGTAATCAAAACAGAGAGAAAAATTTTTTATATAACCCACGCATTTTTTACAGTTTTTTTTAATTCACATAAAAGTTAATATTTTTCTTCTAGAAAAAAAAAAGAAATTCTGTAAAATATTAAAAGATAATTTTAATGTTACAAATGAAGCTTAAAACATGGTGCTGGTTAATTTTAACGATTTCAATAAGCAATAAAATAGCTTGTTTCTATTTGCGTCTTCGAATCATATAGCAAACTGTGATAACATATTCATTTCTTTTATATTCAATATTATATGGCTGAAGAACCTGAATGAGAAGAAAATAATGTTTAATATTTACAAACTCCCCTGTATAGGTAATTTAGTATTTCATGAACATATATTAGAGGCAAGTCTGGAACTAAACTTTAAGCGCAGTTTTTCCGTAACACATTTTTTTTTTTTTTTTTTTTTTTTTGCAATTCATATATCTTGAAAATGCTCCATGTGCTTCATTTTTTATTACAAATGAGAAGTATTTGAATGAAACTATATTGCTATATCCTGCAATAAATTCATGTATACATTTTTGGATATAAATATATTAACTAATGGTAGTGGTGGTATTGGATTTTATGGCTCACAACTTGAAAACAGGCCTAAGATGCACAAAAGACTTTCACCGACATCAAAAACTCACTGTGCAGCTGTGCAGTGTTAGTTCCCCCCCCACACACACACACACACCAACCGGTGCAAATCACTCTAACTACAGTTGCATCTGATTCTGCCGTGGGTGCAATAATCCATTAACTACATAATAATAAAACACAACCGCTAAGTTTTTTCTCCCGATCCCTACCATTTACACAGAGAAATTAAGCGCATACGATCTAGAATTGTTTACAAGCTACCTATGCCTTATAAATGCCTTATAAATATGGATGCAGTGGTCAGATTTGCTCTCCCGTCTGCTATCGAGTGGAAAGAGAATTTCGACTGGTTTTCCGACATTGATCTCGACCAGTGTTCAGACTAGACCACTAAAAGAACAATGACTGATTTTCTGTTTAGTGAAATTGATATGAATAAATGTAAATAAACCATTTAAACATATTCTGGAAGGACCATCCTTTACTATCTTCAGTGATCATAAACCTATCACCTTCGCCTTCTACCAGAATTTCGACAAAGCCTCTCCAAGACAAGTCCATCATTGTTGAATTCATTACAGACATGCACTACATTTCTGGAGAAGAAAACATCGTAGCAGACACGCTATCGAAAATCGATAGAATCGCTACTCCAGCTCCAATTGATTATACAGTTATTCCAGATTGCCAGGAGGAGGATGATCTCAAGATTCTTAAATCAAATTCCAGTTTCAAAATTACAAATTTCTATCCCAGATAGCAATAAGAAAATTTACTGTGATACATCCACTAATTTAAACCAGCTACGCATTCCTAAAGAATTTGGCAAAAAAGCATTTTTTTTTCTCGATACATAACTTATGCCATCCTGCAATTCGTGCAACAACGAAGCTGGTGATCAAACGATTCATTTTGTCTGGCATAAACAAAAACTATCAGCTGTGGTCTAAAGCACCCTTCCAATGCCAACGAGCCAAAGTTTATAAGCATACCCATGCCCCAGCTGCTGAATTCAAAGTTGTCAATCGACGTTTTAAGCACCTTAACATCGATATTGTTGATTTTTCACCATCTTGCAAAGGTTTCAAATATCTGCTTACCACCATCTTTAGATTCACTCAGTGGATCGAAGCTATGCCTTTGGACGACCAAACTGCAGATTCGATCCCAAATGTCCTCGTCGGGACTTGGATTCTGAGATTTGAATCGCAGAGCAGATAACATCTGACCAAGGTCAGCAATTTGACAGACAACTCTTCCAATCTCTGTGCAAACACCTATAATATAAGGTAACACCTATATATATAAGGTATTTCTCCCACCCTCTTAGCATGCGTTCGTGGTGTAGTGGTCAGCACCCTCGACTCGTAACCGAGAGTTCCGTGGTTCGATTCCCAGCGATGGCGTTGCTCATTTTTCAACACTCTTGCATCCGAAATAACCTAATATCTCTACACTGGCGCCCGAACTAAAAAGGTGGTGGATGATGATTCTCCACTACCGGGATTTGGCGATTTTGTCCCCCAAAACTCCAGCCGCCGTTTAAAGGGGGAGTATATAAGGTATTTCTCCCACCCTCTTAGCATGCCTTCGTGGTTTAGTGGTCAGCACGCTGGACGCGTAACCGAGAGGTCCGTGGTTCGATTCCCGGCGAAGGCGTTGCTCATTTTTCATCACTCTTGCTTCCGAAATAACCTAATATCTCTACACTACACTCTCTCCTTCTACTCTGCTCTTGGCAAAAAGCCACAACTTAAATACTTAAGCGTTAGCAAGTACAATTTGCATAAACATATTCACGCGTTAATTCTGGCCGGAAGTGGAAAATAAGAGATGATAGTATAGTTTTAAAATAAAATAGACATTAGTCAAACTTTAGATCCTTACACACGTAAGTTTCAAAGCTGACGGTACCACAACTTACCATCCACAATCTAATGGCTTACCATCCACAATCTAATGCAGCATGTCTTAATCGAACGAAAACGTCGAACTTTGAAAAACAGCTTGAAATCCCACCAGCAAACGTCAAATTCTTGGACTGATGTCCTACCTTTAATTCTTCTTGGCATTCGATCCGACATTAAAGAAGTTTTGCACTGTTCTGCTGCACTTGTACACGGCACCCCAATCGGTTCTCCTGGAGAATTTTTCAGTAATCCCCCAACTGTCATGCATTCAGATTGTATACAAAACAAACTCACCCCCAAAACCTAAAACCAATACCGACAACCAGCCATGGACAAAAGCCAATTTTCGTATACAAGGACTAGCAAATTGTTCACACACATTCATCTATAATAACATAATTTCATCTTCTCTTCAACCACCCTCTCTTGGACCATATTTAGTTAAACAACGTTTTGAGAAACTTTTCGATGTGGAAGTTTCAGGTAAAATTAAAAGAATATCGATAGATAGACTGAAACCGTGTTTCATTCTCAAAGATGAAATAACAACGAATCTTCAGACACGTGAAGCTGATAACTCCAAAACCTCACCACCACTTCCTAGGAACAGTGATTCTTCGAAAGACATTCATCCTAGAAACATACAAGAAAGATTACGAGGTATAACGCTAATACTGGGAACGGGGTGTGTGGCAACATAATTTGCAATACTGAAGCGCCATCTGTGAAACTCTTCGCTTGCGATTTTTATTTCGCGAGAGTGGCAACATTAAGCCACCGGGAATTCAAAGTTCCTAGTCTGGATACCGTCGAGAGAGAATTTTTGAAATCTAC
Organism: Stegodyphus mimosarum; assembly: GCA_000611955.2. Lineage (NCBI taxonomy): Eukaryota > Metazoa > Arthropoda > Arachnida > Araneae > Eresidae > Stegodyphus > Stegodyphus mimosarum. The sequence continues at coordinate 612,925 of KK115521.1, forward strand.
TCCACAAAAAGCGAGTCTCGAGTCATCGTTTCGATCATTACAGAGATCTACCAATGCCTTATAAATATGGACGCAATGGTCAGATTTGCTCTCCCGTCTGCTATCGAGTGGAAAGAGAATCCTGAGTGGTTTTCCGACATTGGTCTCGACCGGTGTCCAGACTAGACCACCAAAAGAACAACGACTGATTTTCTGTTTAGTGAAATTGATATGAATAAATGTAAATAAATGTTAATGTTAGAGGAGACAAAAAAGTGTTTAGCAGTTTCCTACTTTGCAGACACTTGATATGTGTGTGTGTGTGTGTGTGTGAGTGTGTGTGCGTGTGCGTGTGTGCGTGTGTGTGTGTGTGTGTGTGTGTGTGTGTGTGTGCGTATGTGTGTGCGTGTGTGTGTGGGCCTGTGTGTGTGTATTGTAGCGTGCGTATGGATTCGTAATGGATTAAATGCACTAGTCTTTAAAAAGTTAATGAGATTTATTCTTTTCACAATAAATAAAAGAAAATGCTGAAATATTTCCGCAGAGATATTCGTACAATATCACAATATCTCAGACGTTAAACAGAACTTAATTCAAAACAGAGAAACTAATTCAATCTCACAGCGAATTCGCTACAATCAATAACAGAATTAAGTAAATTAACCGTTCGCTTGAAACAGCTACAACTGAACTAAGGGGTTTTATTTCGGCTTTTATAACCTTTCTAATTATTAACTAGTATATTCTCGTAAAACTTATTTTCTGGACGTTTCCAGATTTTTGTGGATGGCAACAGCAATTACGAGATATTTATTTATTAAATAGTAAATGCACGCGCTCTTTTATTTTTACTTTTCCGACGTAGCTTTCTCTTCAAAAATCGTCTGCGCTGTACGGGAACATAAAACAGTTTTAATTACAATTCTAGATAAATACGTAACACTGCCCCTTTTTCAAGGACTCACGTCCTGGGAAGTACAATCCCTGGACAGGAAGCCTAACTTAAACTAAGGCATCAATGCAATAATAAACATTACATTACAATAACAAAATAAACAATAATTGCAATAAGTAACTTTCAGCAAATCACATACTATCAATCACCAAAAACAAATCAAGTACTATCAAATACTAAATGCAAGTGAAATATTATCAGATACTAAATACAAATTAAATACTATAAAGTGCTAAATACAAATTAAATACTATCAAGTGCTAAATACAAATCAAATATTAAATACAAATCCAATACTAGATACAAATCAAATGCTAAATACAAATTAAATACTAAATGCAAATCAAATACTATCAAATGCTAAATACAAAAAGGACCATGGTCTTATACTATTATTTACAATTATATGCACTACGTACTATGGCTATAGTGAGGAGCTAACCTGTCGTAATGAACGACTTTAGACTTAGAGTTCGATGACTTACGGATCCGAACCACGACGTCGTTCAGCCTGTTTAAGACTGTGTACTGACCATCCCAAGGTGACTAGTTTCGGACAGAGTCCTTTGAGTCGAGTCGGATTCCACAACCACACTTTGTCTCCTTCGTTGAAACGATGTCCAATAGCTCTGGTTTCGTAGCGGGTCTTCATCTTCTCCGTCGCAAAGTTGACTCGCTCTTGTGGAAAGTTGTACATTACTTCAAACCGGGCCTGGAGGTCTTAAATGCATTCCTCAGGCGATGAAGGCGCATCCGGAGGGCGAGCAAACAAAAGATCACATGGCAGACGAAGGTCACGACCGAAGCGCATCTGAGATAGGGAATAGCTGGTAGTCTCAAGGACAGCACTGCGGTAAGCCAGTAAAAAGAGTAGTAACTTCTTGTCCCAGTCCTGTGGATTTCTGGAAACCACTAATGAGAGGTAACTAAAGATGTTTTAATTAAACCTCTCTACCATGCCATCCGACTGGGGTTGTAAAGGCGTCGTTTGGGTTTTGTTGATGCTGAGTAGCTTGCAGAGTTCTTTGATTACTGTTGAGGTAAAATTCCGTCCCGGATCTCAATGTAACTGAAGAGGCACTTCTAACCTGGAAATCCAGTGCTGTATCATCATGTCCGCCACTGTGAGAGCTTCTTGATCAGGAATAGGATACGCTTCTGGCCACTTGGTGAAGTAATCAATGACAACGAGGATGTATTTCTTGCCATCAGCTGTTCGTGGCAGAGGTCCTAAGATGTCAAAGCTGATCCGTTCAAAAGGGGCTCCTACATTGTAACTTTGCAGCTTCTCTCGGCTGCATTTCTTTGGTCCTTTCCGACCTGCTCAGACATCGCAAGATCAGCACCACTTTTGCTCGTCGTTTTTTGAATTATTCCAGTAGAAGCGCTCCTGAACTCTCTGCAAAGTCTTCATTATTCAGAAGTGGCCTCCTGCAGGGCTGCTATGTAGTTCTTTAAGGAATTCCGGAATCTTGGGAGTAACATCTGGCATCGGAATGTCTTTCCATCATCTGATTCGAATTTCCGATACAAGACTCCGTTTCGAATAGGGAGTGAGTCCCAGATAGCCCAATATTGTTTTGTCGTGGGTTTATAGCTCGAAATGTCCTGCCAGGTAGTTTTTCTGTTTGACGTCTCCATTAAATCAATTATGGGTTGAATGTCACTGTCTTCCAGCTGGACTTTCTTGACTTCTTTGTCACTCCATGGGTCTGGATCAGCCGATGTTTATGTTGTAATTTGTCATGCGACTGAATTATGCAGTTTGTATTTAGCTTCGACCCTTGAACAATATCGGGAGTTTTCTGGACAAGGTCTTTTAGACAAGGCGTCAGCGTTTCCGTGCGATGATCCCTTCCGATGACGGATAGTGATGTCATATTCCTGAAGCCTCTATATCCACCTGGCTATTTGGCCCTCAGGATTCTTGAAATTTAAAAGCCAGGTCAATGACGCATGATCTGTGCGGAGCAGGAATTTTCCGCCGCATATATAATGATGGAGACGTTCTACGGCTTTGACTATGGCGAGCAACTCTTTCCTGGTGACACGGTAATTCCTCTCCGGTTTAGACTGGCACTTGCTCCAGAAGCCACTACACGATCTTAGCCCTACATTTCTAGGGACAAAACAGCGCCGACACTTTCATTACTCGCGTCCGTATCGAGAATAAATTGTCTGTCGAGCTGAGGATAAGTCAGGATTGGAGCAGATATTAACGCTTCCTTCGGGTTTTTAAATGCATCCTCACATTTTTTTCTCCACGAGAACGTTTGCTTGCTTTCTGTCAGCTTGTGAAGGGGTCTTGCGATGGAAGAAAAATTCTTCACGAATCTTCTACAGTAGGTGCAAATCCCTAGAACGCTTCTCAGCGGGTGGACATTTTCGGGACGTCTCCAATCTTTAACTGCTGACACTTTTTCAGGATCCGTGCGCACACCTTCAGAAGAGAAGACATATCCGAGGTAAGTCACTTCCTGTCTGAAAAATCTGCATTTAGCGGAACTCAACTTTAGATTGGCTTCTTTCAGTTTCTGAAGCATCTTTCTAAGATTTTCTAGATGTTGTTCGAAACTCTTCCCGACGAAAATGATGTCATTCAGTTATATCACACAGGCTTCGTAGAAAAGACCTTTCAAAAGAGTCTCCATTAGGAATTATTATTCGAATTTAGCCGGCCCATTACATAGTCCAAACGACGTTACCTTGAACTGCCAAAGTTCTTCTCCAGTAGTAAATGCTGTCTTTTCTCGGTCATCGGGATGTATTTGTACCTGCCAATACCCACTCTTTAAATCAAGTGTCGAAAAAAAAAAAAGAGTGTCCAGAATGCTGTCAGTTCTAGGAAGAGGGTAACTGTCTTTCTTCGTATTCATTGAGTTATGATTTTTTGGACAGATTTAACTCCCTAATCATTAATTCCGAATAAGGCTAATCCCTCAAAAGCAGAACGCAGTTCGTTATTTTTAAAGTCCAAGGAAAAATGTATTTTCTTAGAAAAGTCCAATACGAGTATGCAAGGATCTGTAATATCTGCCACATGTGCTGTATGATGGTAGGAGGCACTTCCAAACGTGATGTTAACGTTTATTTTTCCCTCGATGTCTATCTTCTCGCCGGGCAGAGTCTGGAATGTAACGCAGGTCGGAGTCCAGATAACTTTACTTTACTTTTCTAGATAACTCTACTTTACTTTCTTGGTAGCCTCGTTCAACCGGCGATAATCAACGCAAAATATTGTTGAACTGTCTTTCTCCCTGACGAAGACGATGGGAGATGCCCATGGACTTGCTGAAGGCTCGATGACATCGCTTTCTTGAATGTCCTTTAAAAGTGTTCGTACCTCTTCCTGTTCAGCAATCGGTAGACGCCTTTGATGTTGCTTGATTGGTGGATGATCACCGGTATCGATTCTATATTGCGTCAAATTGGCTCGCCCCACTTCAGAAGACTAGCGGCAGAAAACATCTTGAAAATCTTTAATGACACATTCGGCATCATTCCTCTCTTCATCGTTTAATTGCGCATTCCGCAATAACTCCGATGCAATGCTCTCTGAAGACACGGTTTCTGGGATGTTACTCTTTCTTTCAACGCTGGTTCCTGGAGTACATTCTGCGGCTACTACATCTTTCTTAATAACTCTCGCATTGTCAGTTACATTAGCAACTCTCACCGGAATAACGCTTTTCCATAGGTCGACCAGTGCTGAGGCTATTAGTATTCCTTAAAGTTATTGGGGTATTCTGTCATACCGTAGCGGAAATTTCTATATTCGGCTATGGATCCGGGAAGCAAAATTTCTGTTCTTGCCGATACTGTGATAGTGTCTTGAGCTATGATTTTGTGGATAGATTTCATTCTTTCTTGATTAATCTGGAATAAGGCTATGCCCTCAGAGACAGAATATTTTTAAAGTCCAAGGAAAAACTGTATTTTCTTCGAAAATCCAATACGAGTACGCAAGGATCTGTGTTTTCTGCCACATAGGCCGTGTGATGGTAGGCGGCACTTCCAAACGTGATGTTAGCGTTTACGTTTCCTTCGATGTCGATCTTCTCGCCGGATACAGTCTGGAGGGTAAAGTAGGGCGGCGTCCAGATGAGTTTGCTTTTGAATTGTTCAGCCACATCTTTTCGAATGATGGTAACATTGGCTCCTGTATCGATGGTTATATTACAAGAAACTCTATTCAAGTGTCCTATGATGAAACGTCCATTATTGCCGCCGCTCATTGCAGAAATCTGAAACGTTTTAAACTAGGGCTTTCCTTTCTCTGGCAACCTCCACTCCGCTAGATGGCCCCTAATTAGTTTCCCTCCTTCTTGATAGACTCGGTTTTAACATCCGTGCCCTGTGTGTTCTGCAGTTTCTTCGTATGTGCCCTTCAGCACCGCATTTCCAGCACTTTACGGTCAGTTTTTGGTCACCAATATTCTGTTGCAATACACCAGAGCACGTTTTAAGTCCTTCATATCAGCTAGAGGCAGTGCTTTCTGTATTTCAGGATCCCTGATGCCGTCTATGAAGTATTGCAGGGACAGGATTTCCCTTGTTTCTCTTGGGCACTCCGTAAGGGCGAGGTGAGACAGCCTTTCAACATCCGTGGCAAGCTATTGGGGTGTTTCGGTGGGCTTCTGTTGACGGGAATTTAATTGAAGCCTACTGTAGTATTTCAAACATTTCTCCCCGAAGCGCAGTTCCATTGTGCCAGATAGGACTTCAAAGTCTAGTCTCTGGTTTTCGGGAAGAGTCTGCAGGATATCCTTTGAGTCTGCTCTCAGTGAAGCGGCGAGATGACAGGCCTTAGCTTGGTAATGCCATCCATTTGCATCCGGAACTATAGAAAATTGTGTGTCTTATACACTTGTCTGGAGGTCTTCCCATCATATGTGGTTAACTTGAGGGAGGAACGAGAAGGCACGGATAAAAATTTAAATCCATCAGAATTGCTTTCTGGATTCATGAATGGCCTATAAAGAGCTCTTAGAGATGTTACAAATTTGGATCTCTTTGCGTGGTAAAAGGGATGATGTGAATTACAATTTTGATATTCATTCTATATTTTTTACAACTCATGTTGCAAACCTTGAGGTGAAGTTAGATTCTAGTATATTCCTATACATATTCGACAGCAAACAAAAAAAATTATGTCTTTTTTACTTTTCTTTAGATTCGAATTTGTATAGCGATATACTGAAAACGGCAATCGGTTTCTAGTAAAATCCTACACGAGTTCAACTTTGGAATTTTGATGATATTTAAAAATTTCCTTGGAAAATATAATATGACATCCAAGATTGGATAAGAGAGTGACCCAAAAAAATGGGTCTTGGATGGAATTGAATGGATTGCACTCATTCCTTCCAAGACCTATTTTTCTGGTCTCCCGATCCGTGTCTCCAGCCTTTTGAATAGGGAAAGCGGAGAACATTTCCCTTCAACAATCGCGGGAGGGAATTGCGCATCATCATCATCACCTAATTCTTGTTGCTTCTTAATAATTTTGGGAAGGTAATGGACCCCAAACTGAAAAAGATGGGACTCCTTCTTCTTAATTGTTTGTCTTCCACTGTGTTTCTTAGGACGATGTAAGTTTTACCGTCCTCCACGACTTTCATTAAATGTTCCATAAAGATCCTACACATACAAGGGAAGGAGAACTCGTTATGAAGGGCTTTCTGGGCGACGTAAGCTGCTTCATTCGAAGTGAGGACAATCTAGTAAGGTTAACCCCATTCTTTGGAACAGTTGTCCAGTTCTCCTAACCGAATAAACTTGTCTTGATCGGGGAAAGGACTTGTAGAATACTCGATGTATGACTGCTGTTTGTAGGGAAGAGGGCAAGGATAGCTTTGGTATTCTAGTATAAGAATCCAAGACTTACATACGCATGCACGTGATAGACAGAATTGTAGTCCAGTTTTAGCAGCAGGGCTTGTCTCAAAGTCTCATAAGAGGAGCTTGCTGTCGATCCGTTTATATACTCCTCAGAAAGAAGGAGAGGAGAAGAAGGAAAAGGACAAAGATGGGATCTTTGAGAAGGTCACGAGAAATAAAAATCTGTTTAGAAGGTCATGTGTATACAAGGTTCATGAAGTCCAAATGGTCACCTCCCACATCACGTGGAAAACTTCCTTTGAGAAGGTCACGGGGGTAAATAAAAATAGGATACGGTCATGTGTATACAAGAATGATAAAGGTCCAAATGGTCACGTCCCAAATCACTTGGTCTTATCGTATATATAGAGGCCAACGGAAAACTTTTTTCCATACTCTTTTCTGAGAGAGATTACTGTTGTTTCTCGTCAAAATGATGATTCTTATGTTGTACAACGAGTTTGTGTCGGTTCGATGTTATATTGATGAAAGACGACTCTTCTGGAATGCAACAGACATTTTACCTCTCATCCCCACCCCCAGCAAAAAATGTGGGACATTTTATCGGTGTTTTTCGAAGAGGACCATTGCTTCCGAAGAGCAAATGATCTTAAAAGCGGAGGAAGAGAAGGTCAAGAGTTCCTCTACAGCGAAGAAATGCTTCATCAAGCGGATAAGAGCCCCCAAAACAACCAACTCCTCGCCTGGGTATATAGCATTCTCTACCAGCCACTAATCCGCTTCGGGCCGAATCACCTGTATACCGGCTTCTGTATCCAGCTGAAAGATTCCATTTCGTTACTATGTATAATATGGGAGTTTACTACATGCCTCCTCATCCCAGCAGGAAAAGCACGAAGCTAAAACGAAGCTTATTCCAAACGGTATGCAACTAGAATATGCCAAACCGACCCACCTGAAGAAAGGGTCATGGGAACTCAAACGGATCCCATGGTACTTTCTCTGAATTTCTGTGGAGTTGTCAACTTTTAAAACGGAAATGAAAAATTTATTCGACCTCCAAATTGTTTGGCTAAGCTTCAACTACTAGCCTCTTTCTCCACCTTCTTCTTAAGAGTGTGGGAAAAGAAAGAGAGTTCTGAGGAGGCAAAAGAAATGGGTCTCGAAGGAAACGGGTGCGTCTTCGAAAAGATTATCTTTTTCCAAATGCACTCCTTTCCTTCCAGACCCATTTTTGCATTACTTCTTCAAACCAATCTTTGAGAAGGTTTGAGAAGAAGGTTTTATTTGTTCACGATAAACATTTGAGATTTTAGAAGAAAACCAATCTTGGAGTTTGCGTAAAATCCATTTCCATCGATACTGGATCAAAAAAATTTTGTAACCCAATCTTCGAGAAAGAAATATTTCGTCCGTTTCCATCTAGACAAAATTTTAGAAAGCCAATCTTGGATAATGTAATCATAATATTTTGAGTTTAGCCTTTCCTCTCCATACGGGAATCCATCATGAATAATGCCATCATAATATTTTGACTTTAGCTCCTTTCTATCTATAGGGGATTTTATAAAGTCTATCATGAATAATGTTATCATAATAGATTGAGTTTGGTCCTTTTCTATCTATACGGGATTTTATAAAGTCCATCATGGATCATAATATTTTGAGTTTAATCCCCTTTCTATCTATATGGGATTTTATAAAGTCCATCATGTATCATAATAGATTGAGTTTAGTTTCTCTTTCCATCTGTATAGGCTTTTATAAAGTCTATCGTGAATAATGTTATAAGCATACTTTAAGTCTCACCGTTTTCTGTTTAGACGGGATCTGCATCCTTTTTATTGGAAAGATGACACAACTCTCGCTCCCAAATGAAGAGGTAAACGTGGGAAAATTTATATAGATGACGATAAGTTCATTCTTGAGAAATTTGTAACAACTCACCGACTGGGAAAACAATCCAAACTCAGACAATCTCTAACTCTAAATTAAAAAAGAAAAAAAAACTTTTTGTTAATTTTAATGATGTCTTTAGATTCTTCCTAAACACACTCTTCCCTCTTTTCTTTCTGAAACGACACGTTTAGACATCATTAAAATTAACAAACAGTTTTTTGTCTCAGAACGAAAAGAGGGATGATTTAATTTTAATGATGTCTAAAGACATCATTAAAATTAACAAACACTTTTTTTAATATTCTGAGTTAGAGATTCTTTGAGAATTTTTTGAGTAGGTAAGACGTGATCATTTTTTCAAAGAATGAATTTATCTTTATAAGCGTTTCTCGTTTCGTATCTTTTCCAAATCATAAAGTGATGTTGTTGAGGACGGCATGGACCCCTTATCTAGATTTCTGACTCATTCTTTTTCGAAGGTGCTCCTGTTTCATTATTTCATGTTTTAAGGTGAGGGATAAAGTTTTGTTCACGAGAATCTTTTAAAATGTATTCTAACTAGTTTCCCAAGAATAAAATTTCTCTTCTACTTTTTAAAATCATAATTTCCTAGACTCTTTTTTTTCTTAAAATCTATACTTATGGTGTGAATTAAAAGATCATGTTAGGTATACATGGTATTTAAAAAGAATTCATTTTACAATTTATAATATTTCTGTTATTAAGCATTATTGAATACATTCATAGAGTTATTAAAAAATTTTTAAAAAAACATGGATCATGTAATTAATGGACAGATCCGTTCCAGTATTTTTGAAAACGATCATCCCAAGATTCTGTCTCAGTGAACAGTTCGTCATTCCCAACACTCTGTTGTATTCTTACTAGACAATTCGTCATCCCAACACTCTGTCTTATTCTCAGTGGAACCATCAGAAAATAACTTTGGGTCATCCCAACACTCTGTCTTATTCTCAGTGGAACCATCAGAAGATACCTTTGTGGACAGTTCGTCATCCCAACACTCTGTCATATCCTCAGTGGAATCATCAGAAGATACCTTTAGGTCAGCCCAACATCCTGTCGGATCATAACTGGGCATATTGCAAGTATGTCACCCCAAACATCAGCCTTTGCAGGGTGAGAGGAACTACTGGAAGAAGAACTGGAAGAACGACTGACCATCAATTCAAAGGGCGTACACTTATCTGGATTTTCCGTAGGTTGGGAACATGATAGATTGTTCAATGACTTGAAGAATTGGTCAAAATTTTCCAGGGAAGGATCAGCTTCTAATTAATCGTAGGCCCGATCAAAAGCTTGCAGGGCTTCTTCTTCATCATCCTCCTCACTATACCGGTCTCGATGGATCTTTTGAATATGGAAATCTTCTTCCACAATATGCCACCGATAATTGTTCACTTTGTTTTCAGCACAATGAATGGATTTTCTCATTTGCTGGTGTTTAGAACACTTTCCCCGATACCTCCAAATGATCACACATGGCACATAAATCTCCGTCATAGGCTGATTCTCTAAGATTTTGGCAAAATATTTAGCTCCCTCACATCCCACGACGTAAATCGTGGAGAAATTGTGGGTTAAAGATTTTAGAAGGGGAGCTAAATGATTCTACGGAATATGGCCCTCATTCCAATGAATACCGTGTTGATTTCGGGTCAGCCAAGCTTTGGTCTTTTGGATTTGGGAACTGAGTTGATGGAAAGGTTGAGGAGGTCCGAACGTCAAAGATCCCACCGTCAGAAGATCTTTCGTCGCATACCCGAGTTCCTTCAGAAAATCCTTTAGAAAGTATATTCGCCCTTCTTGTGGTTGTAGGACTGGAAACCCTCCGATAACCGTGCTAGATCGAGCACGATAAAGTTATCAGCAGCAAACTCCATGACCATTGAATATTTTTTCCCACAAATAGGAAAGGAAGATCTAGAATGAAACAAAAAATACGCCTTTTAAAAACTAAAATATATATTTTATCATAACATTTTCCTGTTCTTTAAAGAGAAACATGCAGATTTTTTTAAAATAAAGCATCTAAGAGGCCTAAGAGAGAGGGGCAAAGTTCTTTAAGTAATGCCGTACTTATAATATAGAATCTATTTTTAATCTACCATTCTCATTAAAAATGGAAATAACTTACCAGCTCAGTTCAAGTTTTCTTGTCTTCTGAAGAAATCTCGCGGACGATACGCTCTTTTATACTCGCGCGACATATATCAAGGCCAACTAGATCTTCCAACTAGATATTTAGTTGGCCTTGAATATATCCTTATCGCGACAGCATCAAAATGTTAGGGTCATTTCAACCTTTTAAAAAGGATTGTGATGAAAGAAACGCTTTGATAACGCGCCTACTTATTCATAAAATATGCTTATGAAATGACATGCGAGGGTCCTGAGCCTTGAGAAATGAAAGAATGCTTTGTATTTATCCCTATTCAAAAAAAGCAAAAGGACGTTGTTGGACTTGTGATCTTGTAAAGGTCACCTTGGAAAATTAATCTTGCAGAATCGTTTCAAAACAACTGCTTTGAGAACTTGTTTACAATGATCTCGTATAGGTCACCTTGGAAGGATAATCTTCTCGGACCGTTTCAAAACAACTCAAGTGAGGATCGTGGGACCTCTGGACTTGTTTATAATGATCTCGTAAAGGTCACATTGGAAAGCTAATCTTGTTGGACCGTTTCAAAACAATTCATGTGAGGGTCATGGTACTTGTTTATAATGAATAGGTCGTGGGAATAACTTGTTTATAATGAATAAGTCCTTCCAAAACGAGAGATAAAAGGACTCGTTCGTTTCATTTTTCTTATTCGAGATCCTTTCTCCTAGCCATGTGTTACTATATTGCCTTTTGGGATGATAATGGATTTAAGGTATACATTATCCTCAATTATTCAAGTCCATCTTGGATCCCATCTATATTAGATCTCCATCATCTGGCCAAAAAATAATAAGGTGGCATCACACGGTCTATAAAAAGGATTGCATTTTGCAGGAGTCCCTTCTCTCAACGGGTGATGGGACCGCCTCCTATTTTGTTTTCTCAATTCCCACTTTCATCCCGTCTGTCATGGAAGAGGCGAAAAAATGGGTTGGTTGAAGGAAACAGTACATTGGAAAAGAAGATTGTCTTATTCAATGTGCTTTTTCCTTTATTCAACCCAATTTTTTTTCGATAATTTCATGGATCCAATCTTGGATATGGGGAATTCTCTTGTCATTTGAAGCGAAACTCACAAATACCTTTTATGAAGACATTTCAACGAGAGAGAAATTCAGATCCATGTTGGGGTGAACAGTGTGATTAGAAGCGAAACTTGAAGTATTTATATAGTTTTTTTAGAGAAGGGAAATAAATGAGTGAGAGAAAAATTTTTGTGGGAAAAAATGTCTAACTTAGAATTTTAAAAAAATTTTTGTTAATTTTAATGATGTCTTAGACATCATTATTAAAATTGACTCTTCCCTCTTTTCGTTCTGAGACAACACGTTTCTAAAAATAGAACATAACTCATCTATTCTTGGAAATCTATTTTTAGAAACGTGTCGTCTCAATAGGAAAAGGAAAGAGTTAATTTTAATGCACTCTAAAGGCATCATTAAAATTAACAAAAAGCTTTTTTTTAGATTTTTCTCTGAAAGAGCTCAGAGAAATTTCTTTCCAACTCCTTACAAAAGAAAGGGAAAACACTTATCCTTACTCTTTTAGTGAAAATACCTACTTCTGAAATAGTCATGCGTTGGAATTGGTTACTCATATGGGTTACATCCTATTTCCTATTTGAAAAATTAATCTGTGAGTGAACCATCTAGTTCTTTGTGGTAATGGATTAAAGTACAGAGATTAGCTTAAATTTCTTACAGTTTCCTCCTTAGCAGACGGGACTTTAAATCAATCCCGTCTTAATTCTTGTAGTCTATTGAAAGTCTTTCCCCTTCTTCTTTTAATGTTTCCTCGATACGCATCATCACTCTTAATTGTTACTTCTTTGGGAATGAGAGTCTTGGCCTATCGACACAATCTATAATTGTGATGTATAATTGTGACTGGATTCCAATCTCATTCTTTGAGGCCTACACGGGTTCTCCAATCAGAAAGGTGAATAGAATGGGGTCTGTTTGAATTCATTTCGCTGCAAAATTCATGGGATTCTGGTGGCAACTGATGGCTAGTCGTTTCTTTTTTTTTTGCCTCGAGGCCTATCCTCATCTGGGGGTCTTTTCTGAGTATCACTGGTAGATTTTCTTTGAATCGTTTCTCCCTGACTCTGTTTATTTGGAATAGGGATGATTTCTTCCTGTCTTGAGGGAGGAGTTTCGGGAAGTCTTTTTTGATCCTCAGAGGAAACTTAATCTTCGTCCTGAACAGGTTTCTCCTCGTCCTCATCATCTACTTTAGGTATGGGGTAGTTCTTCAACCATTCAATCTTTTCTTGTTCGACATTTTTTTCGAAGTTCGTGACAGAGTACTTGCTAAGGTGATCGTTACCGGAAATATAGTATTGATCGCTCCAGGTCTTAATGATCAAGAGAGATTCGTGCAAGATTTTGTGCAACCAATCGCTAAAATCATTCTCGATATTTTTTTCTTCTTAAGATGATCCATAATACGGTTCATTTTCGAGAGGGTTTGAAAGTCGGCCGTGTATTGATATTCGGCTCGTTTCATCAACAAAATTTGTGTATCCAAAGTAGAAATTTCACGAGCCGTAAAAACATCTGCATCTGCCAGAAATCGGTGCAGCATCTTGTGACCCACTAAATTATAACCCCCACATTTCGAAAAATCCGAGGATTTAAAGTAAACGACTCCTTGTATAATATAAAAAGAAATCCTATGATTTTTATATTTGAAAGGAATGCACGTGGTGATCCGGGGGCTTTTCATGACTCAAAAGTGACTCCTTTCTCTCTCTTTCTATTTATATAGAGACCTCCCTCCTCTATCTCTCGACACATTTTTTTTCTTTTCCCCAATCTTGAACCTACTCAAACAGTGACTGAAAAAAGGTTATGATGATAAGTCCTTTTTTTTCATTGGGTCTCAAAAAGGATCATGGAAATAAGATTTATCGGAAGTGGTAAACAAAACCTGTAAAAGTTCATGGAGACTATAAAAGCGAGAGTCCCCATTAGAAGCCAGAGCCATGCCCTTGCTAGACCCAATTTATTTTCCTGACCCAATTTATTTTGGATACTGATGATTTGAAGACGCTATCTCAAATCAGAAACCTGAAAGTCTTTTTGGCGAGTCATTGCGCCAAATTTATTCCTCATTTACTGGCTAACAGAGTCAGTGTTTACTTTAAGCATGTTGTGGAATCGTAGGACCAGCTCATTCAGAATATAGAGAGGAATCTATTGGACTGTAAAGAAACGAAAGATTACCGTCCCTACTCTTGGAACCGGGTGGGTCGAGCTTTAAGCCGTCCCATTCAAACAGAGCGGAGATATACGGATTTGGGAATGAGTTGCCCGTGGCAGAATATTTTTCTCACCAAATGTCTATTACGAATTATCATCCAACTTTACTCCCAAACTCTTAAATATGATCAGCAAGGAGATATATTTCAAAGCGAGCGACAAGACGAAATTTAAGCGGTATGTTTTAAGACCTCTCGGGTACTATGCAGTTCCCCCGCGAGAGTTCTTTCGCATTATGTCATTTTAACGACGCAGAAGAGCCTGCTTCTCGTCGACCGGTGCTCGTTGACTCTTTGGGAACTATTTAAAAAAGATTTCCTCTTTCAATCCCCGACGTCATATACTTCGTTTCAAGTTGAGGATCTCCATAACGAACAGCCTCCCACTCCTTATTTAGATGATAGGATGAGATGAAGGGAAAATCAATTTAAAAAATTTCTTCTCGACGACATTCATAAAACGAAAGTGGATATCCGTAAAGAAATATAAGTGATCACGATTGAGGAGGAGAAAATTCTTAAAAAACGTCCTTGCCACAAGACAATATTCATAAATTATCTATTACGAAACTTCTTACATACCGAGAAAAGCCTTGTGTGGAACCTCTTTCGGGACCTCCTGAAGACCGTTTCATGAATTTTGGAAAACAATCGATGGCTCCTGAAGATGATTTCATGGAAACTCAATATTTCATGAATTCTGGAAAACCTTCTGTAGACTCAACACTTCCTGCATGGGACGATTTTATGGATTTCGACAGTTTAGCGGACAAAAATCTTAAGGAAGATAGTGATTTATAAAGAAAAGATTGCTTATATCATTTGACCTCTGATGAAAATGAATTGTTGTGGAGCTGTATTTCTGAAATTATATTGGAAATATCATAAGAAAAATATTTTTTATATAAATTGTATTATTAGTATAATAATAATAAAAAAATATTATACATTCCAATCTTGGATTCAAAATAGTCTCGTAGGGTTCATAGAAAAACACACACACACACACAAAAAAAATGTCTTTTCCAAAGTCTTCTTTTCAAGATTCGTTTAATGGGACAGAGAGAAAAAGATAGTACTCCCGTCAGGCATTTTCTCTAAACAGTCCATCTTGCCGTTTTGAAGATTGCTTTAATATCTTTTCAATTCAAAGAGAGATAGTGTAGAGAGTCTATTTCCACTTTCCAAGATTGGGGTCCACTTTTCCAAAATGGCTTCCCAATTTAAAGAGCTATAGTGTAGAGAGTTCATTTCAGTTTTTCAAGATAGGGGTGTTCATTTTACCATTATCCAAGTTGGGGTGAATCTTTAGGTTATTCAGAAAAATGAGAAAAGCCGTGATTGGGTGGCACAAGAGCAAGGTTGAATTTATAAAAGGCGCCATTTTTAATTTTCTGATAGGGTAGCGGTGTTCGAATACTTTTGTAGCCGACTGTACAATATCACAATATCTCAAACGTTAAACAGAACTCAATTCAAAACAGAGAAACTAATTCAATCTCACAGTGAATTCGCTACAATCAATAACAGCACTAAGTAAACAAACCATTCGCTTGAAGGAGCTATAACTAAATTGAGGTGTTTTAATTCGGTTTTTATAACCTTTTTAATTATTCACTAGAATATTCTGGTAAAACCCATTTCTCGATTTTTGTGGATGGCAACAGTAATTACGAGATATTTATTCATTAAATATTAAATGCAAGCGCTCTTTTAATTTTACTTTTCCGACGTACTTTCTCTTCAAAAATCATCTGCGTTGCACGGGAAAATAAAGCAATTTTAATTACAATTCTAAATAAATACGAAATTCGTAACAATATCAAATTCGCTAACACAACCTTGTATTTGGCGTACATTCACTAAAAACACTCAATCGATTTCGGGGGCAGCTACAGGTCCCTCCTCATCAGGAGAACAAAATACAAGAAGGGGAAAGAAAGCTGAGTAACGCCTTTTTATACTATTGGGTAGAACCACGCGCGAGGAGGCAACGCCATCTATCCAGAAAAATAATCATCAAGAATTATGTTAATAGAATTTTAAAAGCGCTATGAAGGACTGGATTAGACTTAAAATCGTTCACTAAACTTGCTAAATCTTTGTGAATATGAAAAGCCTCAAGAAAATCCAATTCACCAACGGAAGAAGCTTTTTGGATAATTTTTGCAGATCCAAAGTCAAAATTATGATTAAATTTCCAACTATGATACGCTATTGAAGACTTGTTAATTTCGCCCTTTCGGACATAAGATTCATGTTCCTTGATACGAAACTTTAACGCTCTTTTTGTTTGGCCAATATATCTCAAGCCACACTGACACGATATACTATAAATTCCCCAAGAATTAAAGTCAGAAACAGAATCTTTTAGAGTCGAACCGGGAATTTTATTGATAGGGAGGAAACTGACCTGAAAATTGAATTTGTGGAGAATCCGTGCAACCTTATAACTAACAGAAGGATAAAATGGAAGCACGACAAAGTCATTAATATTATTTCTAACAGTGGAATGTCTTCTATGATGGGAATCTGAAAACTTTTTAACAGCTTTATCAATGATCACGGGAGAAAATCCTCGGTCAATAGCAACTGCTTTTAAATAATTAAGTTCATTGGTAAGCAAGGATTCTGTGGAACAAACTTTGAGCGCGCGAAATACATAATAGTAAAAAGAAGCCATTTTTTGCTTAACAGGGTGGCATGACTTAGCATGGGGTGGTAAACAAACTGCAAAGGGTTTACGGTACACAGTAGTGCTAAAATCAATTTCATTGCGGATTATAAGAATATCAAGGAAGGGGAGGGAATTGTTGGATTCAATTTCAAGAGTGAATTGGATGGCTGGATGAATTGAATTTATAGTAGATAAAATCTCGGATAAATCGTCTTTATTACCGTCAAAAAGTGCGAAAGTGTCATCTACATAACGAATCCAGAGACGAAAAGATAGTTTATCAAATAATTTTTCCTCAAAATAGTGCATATAAATGTCTGCAAGTACAGGACTGAGAGGATTACCCATAGCTAATCCTTCAATTTGACGATAATATTCATTTTGGAAAACAAAGTGAGTTTGACTGAGAGAGACTTTAGTAAGTGAAACCAACTCATCAATTTCAGTATGTGTGAAATGGAATTCCCTAAGCCTACTTTCAAGACATTTTAGTGCTCCTTCGACTGGATTTTAGTGCTCCTTCGTAACAATATGTTAGAAAGTCAAGATGTTTCTGTAGCACAGCAATGATTTTCTTGTTTTATTGTTTAAATTTACATTTATTAATCTTTCATTTTTAACTAGCAATTCTAATTTAATTAATTAAAAATTCCACTTTTTAATTTCCTCTATAGTACACTTTGATACTGTAAATTTTACTTCATATTTCCATAGGAGAGCGAAAGAGCCCTATAGTTAATTTATATAATACGTTTTTATTTCAGACACTGTTTTGTTCTGGTTTTAAAAAATAATTTAGCTTCCAATATTACGAAATTATTTTTACTCTCAAATAAATTACCTTTTTTTCCCGTCCGGCCGATGCTATTCGCACCACCGGTGCCATTAGCCTCTTCAGGCTATTCGCACCAACATTAA
>KK115522.1:4403-14957 GCA_000611955.2 Stegodyphus mimosarum
TAAAGTTAAACCTTGTTTGTTTGGCCCAAGTGTACCTATGAGTTTGACATCCCTGCTGTACAGTGATACAAATGTTGTCAATACGGTCACATAAATACAAAATGTGCAACGGAAGAAGTATGTGGGCTCTGAGGTGAAATTGGATACAACTATAGATCCTACAATAGCTCTACAAAGAAATGTGTAAATTATTCAGAAAAAAACGCAAACAGCAATGCACAATATCCGACAGATCGTACTAGTTACGATCGTGATTGCCCTACAAGATCCATGGAAATGAAGAGCTGAAACGCAGGATCAACTATGGATAATACTAGCCTAACGACAAAGATAAAAGCATTACAAATAAATGCCGCCCACTGCCAAGCACGTACGGCACAAATAAAGCAAAAACTATGTTCTTATGACATTGCCTTAGTGCAAGAACCATACTGCATACAAGCAAAACCAGTGGGATATACAATCTCTATCAAACTCATTTTTGATCAAACAACACATCCCAGTGTTTCAACCATTGTGGCAAACCCGAATATTCCCCTTTTAAATACTGCAGCCTCCGAGGTCGTAGTCTCTATCTTGACTGAACTTTCAAATAAGAAAATCCATATTATAAATAGCTATTGCTCACTCTCTAGCGACCTTACTGCAAACCTGAGGAAAACAGAGGACTATCTAAGAATGTATAGTTGTGACACTATAATTGTAGGAGATTTTAAAGCAAAAAGTACTATTTGGCGTTCTCCTTTTGAGGATCTAAGAAGTGTAGAACTCCCTGAATTTGCAAACACGCATAATCTCCGAGTGGAGAATGATCCAAACAATCTTCATATTTACTCATGTAAGAGAGGTAGGAGCTGGATCGATGTTACTATGAATAAAACAACAAGTATGGATTCACTCATCTCAAATTAGACGGATTTGGAAGAGATAACAGGAAATGACCACAACTATATTTCTTTTGACATCAGAACTGACGAAGAGATAGCTCCTCGAAAGCGCAAATATAACTTACTGAAAATGGATTGGCTTAAACTAAAGGCAAATTTAAATTCCTATTTGGGAAATATAGAGATAGACTCAATCAATGACCCAACGAAACTGAATGACATTTTAATGGAATGGACGGCCAAAATTTAGAACATATGTGACGTCTTATCAATAAATAGTTCAAAGTATCAGGTTTTATTCCTGGTGCACAATAGAAAAGATAAACGGGATGAGTATGTACAGATGGATTAAATATGTTTAGGAGAGGTATCACAACACAACAGTTGACCACCTACGTGCGGTCACTTTTGATAAGTCCAGATCCGATCGCCTACGCGCAACCGGTAAGCGTCTAGGTGTAGCTCCTTCGTGAGCTTTCCGTTAGACCGCTTCTGTCGGACTTCTCGATCCAAGTGGAGATGTGTTTACCTGGAAAGTTCCTACCGTAGATGTAGATAGCGACATCTGGTGCTTCGTTGAGGCACAATTCCCACACATATGTTCTGATCTTCAACCGAAAACAAATAGCAATTTAACAACCAGTCATAAAGGAGTCCCATTGTGGAATGTAAAACTTTAAAATATGAGAAATAAAGAGAAAGCAGAAAGAAAAAGATTTCAAAGGTGCACGTCGGATGAAGTTCTCCGCGCCCAATATAAGATCTCGTACAAGAAAAACTTTGCAGTTTATAAACGAAAATTACTGAAAGCTAAAAGGCTCTGCTAGAAACAACATTTTAGCTCTATTTCTCCGAAATCTCCATTCGGTACGCATTATGGCATTGCAAAGGATGCGTTGAAACATCCTTTTCAACTTAGCTAAATTCTAAAACAAGATGATACAGTAACAAATAACATACGAGATACGATTGAGTTGCTTCTGTCATATCACTTTCCTACGGATGACTCCACTGAGGAATTGGAGTATCACAGATCTTTACGAAGAGATCATAAGCCATTCCTCACGGAGAACGACTTGCCTTCACGGAAGCGGAAGTTGCCAATTCTCCCAACCCTGGTAAAGCTCCAGGAATAGATGATCTCTCAAAAGAAATCATCAAAGAAATTTATTTAGCAAATCCCAAACTTTTAACAGTCTTCCTCTATAAACTATTAGAAAATGGCATTTAAACTATTAGAAAATGGCATTCCAAAATATTGGAAAAAAGCGAAATTAGTTCTCTTCAATAAAGATGGTATCCACATAAGGCTGATTGTTACCGTCCAATCTGTTTACTGACCGCATGGAGCAAGGTGTATGACAAACTCATCATCACGTCAAGATTGAGTCACTTTCTCTTTTCAAATAACAAATTAACATCCTCTCAATATGGTTTCATTCCCGGCCGGAGTACTACTGATGCAATCCAACAAATTATAAATTTCGTCGACACCAGTAAAGAAAATAAGTTACATTCATGCATAATCTCACTAGATATAAAGAATGCATTTAACAACATATGGTGGACGGAAAAATCGCTTCCTTAGAGTGATTACAAATGCACATTTCTACGTGTCAAATGAAAGCCTGCACAAAGACCTAAAAATTGAAAGTATTGAGGACTTTTTAAATAAAACTAATAGAAACTTCTACAACAAGGCCAAGGTTACCTGCACTAGTTTTTGTTTGAACATGTTTAGTTTACTTGTATATAATTTTCAACTAATTGTGCACCGTATTTGCTTTATTAATTTTATTTTCCTGACTTATTTCATGTTTATATAACGACAATGCTGCTCTGCTCTTGCCTTTCCCTTTTCGCTTGCAAGTTTTGTTCTCTGGCCCTGTGACTGCTGGCCACCTCTTTTTCCCTTCCTCTGACCTCCCTTGGGAGGCCCCATTGTCCAGAGTGGTACTACGCCATGCGTCCATCGAATACTACTTTATGCAGCCGGACACATTGCACTGCTGTGTGACACTCTCGGCAATAGCAGCTCAGTTCAAACATTCACACTGTCAGGACTGAGTGTTCGGTTCATATTCTTGGCAAACATCTTCGTGAACTCCTTAAATCCTTATCTGGAACAGGGAGCTGAATGCACATATGTTCTGTGGTAGAATATTAAGTGGTAGAAGAACTGCACTTTAAAGGGATTTAAAATCCTCTTTTATTAAATCACAATTATTTACAACCACTTCCCAATTCGGGAGGGATACAGAAAGTAGAGACCGCACTTGGGTCTAAAAGGAACAATCAAATAATATTTAAACTAAACTCGCAGAGCAACGCGAGGTTGGCCTCTAAACTAAATGGTGCGTAGCAAGATTTAACTAATACTGACGCACTTGGAATTACTTCAATAAGCAACCACGTAAAAGCGCTACGGCTTAGAATTTAAATACTAGCTAGTCAGGCGAACGTCGAATAGAGTGACCGTGGTCTGAGACTAAAAGCTCTCTCACACTGAGAGGTTCCTACCTCTCGCTTAAATATAACTTGGCTCCACTTCAAATTAGCTTAAAGCTAAAACGCGCGATTCTTCTAACGGGAAGTTGAAATGAGAACAGATAGAAAAGTATAAATTAAAATAAAAACTTTGTTAGTTTAACTAAAACCTTACAACACAATTTCCATTTGCATTCTTGCCCACCAGCGGCCGAGCGGTAAAGACGCTGAACACTGGTAGTTCGGTCCGAGGTTCGAATCCCGCGAACATGAACACTGGAGTTCGGTCCGAGGTTCGAATCCCGCGAACGGGCTGGTTGCATGGGCGTTTTCGTGGTTTTCCCCATGTGTAACGTGTATACGAGCCAGTTTCCCTTAGAAAGTCCTCCACGAAGGCATCCCTCCCCTTAAGCAGATAGCCCTCGTGTGCTTTGCCATAACTGAATAACCTAACCTAACCTAACCATTTGCATTCCAGTAGCCATTAATAACCATTTAAAAATATAGAGGGTAAAAATAGCAAAACTAACTTTTTTGTTATATAATAGGATACTACAGCTAGGGTAACTGACTGATCCTTAAAACAAGGACTACAGTAAGCACAGTCTTCTTTTTACTCACACCTGTGTTTGATGGAGTTTAGATAACATTTTTTAATGCACATAATTGAATTCTGAATTTTATACTCAATTCTGAAAAAATTATTTTTCACATTATATAAAACATTTGAATTTAATAAAACATTACACTTTCTATTGCATAAATATATATAGAGGATTGATCCAGAAATAAGGTTCCTATCAATGTTACAAATAGGCAACATTGTTTATTCTCATAGCAATACACATCACGTTGGAAAGAAGACACTTTGCTCTATTTTTCGACATAATTGCCATCTTTTTCTACTCATTTCTGTATGCTCAAATTTCTGTATCCTAGTGTCGAAGAACTCCGCAATGAACCCTCTGAGGAAGCGTTTCACATCTTCTTTGACTTCATCGTCGCTCCGGAAGCAATAGCCACTGAAGTGTTCTTAGAACTTGAGGAACAAGTGATAATTGCTAGGCACGAGGTCCAGACTGTATGGTGGGTAGGGCATGACAGTCCACCCAAGTTTGTCAAAAGATCCTGGGTTGACTGTAGACGTAACGTCGGGCGTTGTCGTGAAGCTGCGTTACACCGGTTGTCAGTCGTCCTCGTCGGCGGTTCCGGATTGCTCGTCTGAATTTTCTTAGTGTTGCACAATAACCATCTCAATTGTCTGCTGTCCCAGGTTCCATGAAATCGATCAGCATTATCCCCTTACGATCCCAAAACACAGTGGCCATGACTTTGCCAGCAGAAGGAGTTTGTTTGAATTTTTTTGCGAATGGTGACCCGAGTGACGCCATTGTTTGGACTTTTGTTTTATTTCAGGAGTGAAACACCCACGTTTCGTCTCCCGTAATAATCGAGTCCAACAATTCTTCCTTTCCTTCTTGACACTGCTGAAGAAACTGGCGAGCATAGACAAGGCATTTCTCCTTGTGTTCTGCTGTCAACATAAGCGGTACCCATCGAGCACAACACTTGTGATACTCCAATTTTTTAGTCAAAGCTCTTTCCACTGTACCGTAAGAACTCCCAGGAATCCGAGCAACAAGTTCACAGACGGTGATCCTCCTGTTTTGAAACACTTCGCATTGGACCATCTCGATAATTGCCTCCGATGGTCTTCCTCTCTGTTCTTAATCGTGGACGTCCTCCCAACCGGCACTTTTTTCGGATGTGGTGAACGGACGTACACCTTTGTTAAGTGATGTTGAATATCCATGGGTGAACTCTCTTTGGCATGCAAAAAGCGAATAATGGAACGAATTTTGCACTTGGCGGGAGCAAAAATAGGCAACTCCGTTTCGGATAGTTGTTGAGCCAAGACTGAGTGAACAGCTGTTTCCCGAATTTTGTGTCGCACGGAATTTTATTTATGGATCGACCTACGTAGTATAATGTTCGAAGTCTTGACGTCCAGTTTCTAGAATGATCTAAAATCTGAACAAGGAATTTTTTTTATGCTTTACGCTTACACATTTGATATTTTTTCATAATAAAATATGTGGACAGCCTGGATTCTTAATTCACTTTGGCACTGATGCCAACACTGTGAATAATTATCATCACATGACTATCAACAGTCTGATAAATAATGCATGCAGCAAAATCTAAGTTTTTTTTTTTTTTCACTTTTAATATTAGTAACTGAATACCGGAGAGCATGATAACTTTTTATGTTGACGAGGAGAAATTTAACAGAAATTTCTTTCCATATGCAAAAAATATACTTATACAATACTCACATGCCAAAAAGATTACATTTTGTGCTGTATAAATTACGAAATTTTGTGCTGTATAAATTACGTAACTGATTTGTTACTCAGGTAAGCCATTAGCCGGCGCAGTCTCAAAGGAAAGAATTTAGGGTAGGCAAAATTTTTAGAATTTAGAGAAGCAAACACCAAGGGAAAAAAATTTAAATGATGGCAAAATATTTAGAATTTGGGATAGAACATTTTTTTTATGGAAATGCTAGTCAACAAATTTTGGATGCAAAGAGACTGAACCAATTGGCAAAATGTCTAGCACTGACCTTGAATAAACCTTAAGCATATGTCGGAATTTATTTATTTGGAATTCAGATAAATAAGTATGTACAGGAAATAGTCGCAAGTATAATAAAAAACTAAACTAATAAAATTTAGGCTTAACTTTGTTCACATGCAATAGAAGAAAGACAAAATTCAGTGAAACAGTTTGTCTTTATTTGCCATTAGCCTAGCTTTGACAGTCGCAAGTTTGAAGATTTTCAGATACTGGGAAAAAAAAAGCAAAAATTTTCAATTAATGGAATTAGCGACGAAATCCATAGAAGTGAATTAAAGGAAGATGATGTAACAGAAGCTTTTCACAGCGATGACAATGCCCTAATCAACAATCAGTCAACGGATGGCGAAATCTGTTGTATAGTTCAAAATCCAGAAAATATTGCAGCTGTTAGTGAAGAAAGTGACAGAGCGGTTATTATGAGAACGAAAAAACGTTGACAACTTAGTGGGAATTCTCGATATGGCAATTACAGGACTTGAACAATGGAACTTCGCCACTGAACAAAAAATTACATACATATCTATAGAATTAAAAAGAAAATATCCGCACAAAAGACGAAGCGCACATTAAACAACTTACATTCAAAGAAATGTTCAACAAAGCAAAAAATAAATAAATAAATAAATAAAGTTAAAGAAAAAATAAATATTTAAAAAAAAACTTTTCTTCCTTTTTTTTCGGCGGGGGGAGGATTTTGATTTCCTTAAGGTCTAAAACGCTTCATTATTTCATGTTTCTAATTTTATAATTTCTACTTGTCTTATAACATTTAAACTGATGATCTGATATCCAAAAAAATCCCAAATCCGGAATCGCGCGATACATTGACTGACACTAGACTAAACTTTCAGCCTTGTAAATGTGGGTGCGTATGAGTGAGCATGTTGGCGGGGGAGGTAAGTGTTTTTCTAAATGATAAATGAAGACCCAAGACATATTTACTTGGAGTAAGATGTTGTTTATACTTGACATCAGAGCTGGAAAGGGAGTAGATTCTGAGGTAGTTCAGTTAACATAGAAATTTGTGCTCTTCCTTAACTGTCCCTTAACCAGCTCATTATTTTTTAAGGATATTATTATTAAAGCTCTCTTGTCAAAACTAACGTTTGAATTTTCAATCATGTTGAAAAGAGTTCCTAATTCTGGAGATGCAGTAGAACCTGTAGAGCAACAGCATGTTTCAGAGTCGATCAAGTAAAAAGTGGAATTGCTATAAAACATAGCTAGAAGTATATTCGCTTCAAAATTATGTAAGAAGTATGGCACTGAATAGTCAACAGCAAACCATGCTAAAAAAATCTGGACAGCACATGACTTCCTGAAAATTCCATGTTAAGACATGGAACTGGCTTATTTGTTTGGATATGGAATTGGCATATTCAGCGTTAAGATATGGAATTAGTAGAATAGCAATGAACTTTAAACAAATTATCACTTGCAGTAAATGGCTTGTAAATAAAATCTAACCTATTTATAAACTTTATGGTTCGGTGTTGATTATAAATCTATTCATTCTTTTATTAATCAATTCTCCCATACAATGGAAGATGGTAATTATATATTCTCACGCCCACAGCACTTCTCATGCTTCGATTTGAAAATATTGCGTCGATTGTAATATAGCCTCTGGTCATACAGTGTTCTGGATTCATAAATCAATGACTTAACAATCACAAAAATTTTTAAAAGGAGCATATCTTATATTAGAATTCCTAATAAAGTGTTATGTGTTTTCACACATTTCTTTTTATATTCACTATATTATTTATATTTGCTATATTATTTTTTTACAAATAATACATAACAATAACATTTGATGGCAGCAACTTTTTATTTGAAAATTTGTGATTTGACAGAAAAGTGAAATGAACACAAAATAGGATTGAGGCTAAACATTTGATTGCTTCATAAAAAAAGCTCATCTTGATACCGAGATTATTCTATAATGCGTTTTACAAAATTCTAAGAATGCATTTAATGCTTATAAATGAAATATGCTATTCTCAATTAACATATATATTTTAAATAGCAAATTTGAAAATTTTGGATCATCTCATATTTATATTTATATAATATATTTTTTTATGAAAGTATTAAAAACTTCTAAGTATAGTACCGTTTCCAGTTTATCAATTTTACACTGATATAAAAGTCTTTGATACTAACATTGGAAAAAAGGACGGATTATATTCTAATGCAGTTTTTCATTAATAATTGTTATGGCCTTCAACTTTTAGTTAAATTATTATTAATGAACTATTTCTATTTGTTCAGTTTTCCCCAAATCTAACCAACTCTTTATATGAAAAGAGATATTTTTGGAAGTTTCATATAAGAATTAACATGAACAAAAAAAATCATTGCACACATACAGACACACAGATATAATTGTAAAAGTCATATAAACATGTTATAGAGACCCTAAAGTGGTGTGAGATTTGCCATGTGCAAATGCTCAGGAAACCACAAATGTAAAATTTTCCTAATTGGAAAAAAATACATGATGTTGGCATTTAAAGGATTATAGATTTCTCCCATTATCTCTCATTTAAATAAAACAACATAAATGAGAGACATATTAATGAATAATTCTGAAATAATTCCTTTGAAAATAATTTCACACACAAGGCTCGGCAACATCTGAAATTGATTGGTTTACCAGATGCTGTAAAAATTATCCTAATCAGAAACAACTGTTTAGCTCCCATTGCATTTAATTTAAAAACGCTCACTTAGTCTACGTTTTAGTTAAAAAAATCCTGCAAATTGTAAACCCATCCTTCAGCCAATGGATACTGGAGTGCTGTACATACTGAAATGCAGATATAAAGCTGCCTTTTTAAAATCTATGCTTAATTTTCTGAAGCAGCATTACCATTCAAAAATTGTGAAACATTTAATATAAATTACGCTATGTGGAGCAGTGCAAGGTCATGGAAGGATGTATCAGCATTATTATAAAACATACTTCGTATAACTTTATGGTCAGCTACCGCAGTTCATAATGAAAATGGTAAATAGCCAGGAACTTCAGGGTTTTTTAGATATAATAAGCAAAACACTAAATTTTATAATTAATAGAATTTGTTACAAAATGATGAGAAGTGATAATAAATGAAGATGATATAATAGAAGTTTCCCATTGTGACAACAATGCCCCAATGACCAATCAAGTAACTGGCGGCGAAATGTGTAGTATGGTTTTAAACACCAGACAATATCACTTCTGATAGTGAAGAAAATAACAAAGAAATTGTTCAGAAAGAAAAAATTTTGACTGAGAGATTAGTGGGAATTCTTAACATGGCAATTACAGGATTTTAAGAATGGAACTCTATAACCAAACAAGAAATTATTTCTGTCATATTAAAGTATGCAATATTAAAGTATTAAAGTTTCATATTAAAGTATCATATATGTCATATGTTTCATATTAAAGTATCATATCTGTCATATATTTCATATTAAAGTATCATATCTGTGATAAGTTAAAAAAAAACTATAGTTATCACAGATAAAATCACAGATACTGTACTTATCACAGATAAGTTAAAAAAAAACCACTCCTGCTGCTGCGAAGCTTTCCTTCATGTTGGAAAATATGACCTATTGTAACCTTTTTTCTGCATCATCTCTCCTCCTTGAAATATTTCTAACTTTTACATAAGGCTTAGTTTTTATTTTAAAGGGATATAGTAGTTACTTCTACTTCGTTTCTCACTGCCACTGTTTGTGTTAAGAACGGACAGTTCCAACCTAATTAAGATGCAAAAACGAAACTTGATGTTACATCATCTGGAAAGCCGAGTCGTGCCGATAGCTGATTGGTTGCCGTGAGATGACGTCATGTCTACTTCAGGTATAAGTATCTCGCGTCGCTCTGGCTTATTCCTTAAATTTCAAAGAGCATATAAATTACATTATAAATAAAGCAAATGCGGCATTCATGCCCTCATAGGGAAAAAATCAAAACTCAATATCAAAGTTAAAAAAAATGCTATATATTTCTCTAATTCGACCAATATTACTCTACGCAGTGCCTGCATGGGCCGCAGCAAACAAAACAGAAAGACTCAAAATAGATGTACTGCAAAACAAGATTCTGAGATCAATCGTGAACGCACCATGGTTCGTTCGAAACTCTCAAATTCACTCGGACTTAGGAATTGAACCAATTCACAACCGAATTCTCATAGCAGCTCATAACTTTTTCGAAGCAATAAAAAACTCTCCATATGCTGCAATTAGGCAACTAACAGATTATGATCCCACTGTGGAATCGGTGGTCAAACGTCCACGATCGATTCACCACAATGTATTATGGTGGTAAAAACTGTAAATAGTGTAAATATTTTTATGTTGCATATTCCTGACAAAGCTTATGTACTTTGCTATTTTTTCCTGACAAAGCTTATGGACTTTGATTATTTTACAATTATTTTACTTATTCAATGTTAATGAAAAATTTTTTCTTCGATCAAGTGACCATCGATAACCAATAAGGTTACTTCATCTGAAAGATCTGCCAAAATCATTT